>MU225606.1:2175784-2274334 GCA_018584345.1 Thuja plicata | reverse complement strand
AAGTCCACTTTCTCAAGCTTGACCCTCCTTAAGGTCCACTTTCTCAAGCCACCTTCTTACACCCCCACATGCCTTATTAATGCCTTCATTAATATGAAGACCTTAAGCCCATATCTCTCCCATGCCTCATTAATGCCTTAGGCATTAATAGCTCTTACATATTCATTTATTGGGCCTCCTAGTTCATAAATGAACCTTGTCCCCCCCCTCTCTCTCCCATTCTTCTATAAATAGAAGCCTGTTTTGAGAGTAAATAAGCCTTCACTCAAGATTAGAATTGCATTGTTATGCTGCCATTTTCATTCTAGAATTACATGCTATTATATCTCATGCTAGTTTATCATTGTTATTTCATCATTTAGAGCTAGTTTGCATGCTTTTACCATCATTTAGCTTGCTTTTGAATTAAATCCTTCATGCTAGGATAGTATTGGTCATTGATTTAGGAGTATATTCTGAGGGCTGATATGCAACTAATCACACTCTTTCTAGTTAGAGGGCAATAGATCGATTTTAGTGGGTTTCCCATGTTTTTCATATTTTCACTAACCCCATGATGCTAATATAATGATCTATTGATTGTTTGTGTCCATTCCGACAGGTACCCATTTACACACGGACAGTACCTTGGTATCTGACTACCAAGTCTGTTCATTTCCACTTTCGTGCGTTTATCATTCTTGAAATTTGGTGAGCTGTTGGGATCCAAACAATACAGTTTGAGTTATATTCTTGGTTGAACCCAAAAGTACCTTCCATGTGAGAAGCCTGGCTAGGGGCTAATAATTGTTCTTTGGGAGTATTTAGTACTCAAGCTAGAGCTTTTTTTATGCAAACCTTTTGTAAAATTGCATCATCATGTTATTTAGTTGGTTATCGCCAACTAAACATCATGATGACCCCAACTCATCCTGGCTCTCACAGAATTGAACTCAGAAAACAAGCTAATTCTAAAAATGCTTAGAATCTTTTGAAAGCACAAAACAGCTGTACATAATCTTAAGCACAATCATGCATATTTATAACCAATCACATCCAGTTGTTGTCAAGTTCCCCATAATTCTCTCACGCTTGTGTAATTCTACCATTTGGCGGCTGCAACTAATGATTCCATTAATTCAAATTTGAGTGCAGTGGCTGGAGCCGAGTATGCATTTTCCTTTCTAGGCCATTTTAAAATTCTTCGGAATTAGACACGTGGCAGCCTGTTGCGCACTCGCAACACAATCCATGAACCTTTTGTTCTCCTCGCGAGTGAGCGATAATGTCTTTCCTTCCTCCTTAGTTGCACACTCACGACACATTTACCTAAGACCATGATCATCTGGCGAGTGAGCAATAGCAGTTGATTTCATTTAGATCTTCAGTCGCGCACTTACAACACTTTCTTAGAAAATCTTTCAATCTCTGCGAGTGAACGACAACCATTGATTTGATTTAGATCTTCAATTAATCGCGCACTCATGTTATAAGACTACTTGATCTTAACCTTCACAAGTGAGCGAAAACCGCAAGACAAACATAAAATTAATCGTTGCGCCCTTGCGAACCAAAAGGCTAAAGGTTAACTTATATGGCAAGTGAGCGACAACTTCATTTAAACACCGAACGAGACCGTGTCACACACTCGCAAACCGAAAGAACTTAATTGCCAACCATTCACAACTGAGCGACAACATAACTTTTTCTTTGCTCACTTACTCCCGCAGTTAAAGAAAAGATTGCAACTACATCTGCGACTACGCGACACAGTTAGCAAATTTCTTAGTTGCTCACTCGCATTGCTAACTGGCAGCATGACTAAACCAACGCGACTGTGCGATTAAACAAAAAGGCCAAAAGAACTTAACCGCTCATAAACTTTATCACTTCCCTCTTGTATTTTTTTAAAAAATAGAAGACCCTACCATAATAACACGGGAAAAAAACCTCTCAACACGTATAGGAAAATTTTTAGACTGGGCATTGCAGAGCACACTTAGATTTGTTCAAGTATACTCTTCAGTCATCAACATGCATGGGCTACCCTGAGTAGTTGTTGTTGTGCCCAATTCACACCAGTTACAAACTGTCAAGCTATGTTGCAAGAAACGCGATAGGAAACCTCCATTTCACGTTTTGACAGCTGAAACAGGTTTCCCGTCGCGAACGACCATTTCTGACTTGTAATCTTCGTTTTTAGCCATTGCTTTCTTTGCAGTCATGTAACTAAAGTTTCAATACAAATAAGGTGTCATAACAAGTTTGAACGAAAATCAAAATTTTAAAGCTTTTCTCCAACTTCTAGGAGTGAATATTAATCTCAATAAATTTGAAGTTGGAGTTAACATTAATTTATAGATTTTTAGGAGATTGTTAACTATCACATTTAACTTGCTCTTTTTAAATCATAGTATTTGGTAGATTTATTTTGTTTTTCATGTGACAAATTTTATATAAATAATTTTAAAATAAATGAATAAAATTTAAATATATTGTCGCTCTTTCTTTTTTATAAATAATTTTAAAATAAATAAACAAAATTTAAATATATTGTCGCTCTTTCTTTTTTATCTGTTTTGGAGGGAAATGATTGTCCTTTCACAGTAAATCTTGGAGTATTCAATGACGTGTTTCAGGTTTCCCCTTAAAAGCAATAATGTAAGTGTCGAACATATTATTATCATGGGTTTTAAATTTTTATGCTTTTCTTGGTGGGGTCCACATAAAGGGGGTTAAGCTTTTAATGTTAGGTACATATGATCTTATAAAATTTAATGTTAGGTACATATGATTTATGGTTGCTATAAGGTTATCCCTTTTTCATGCAAAAATTTGTATATATTTTTTTCATGGAAGTAACCAAAATATGACTAATGCATTTTTTAGCCATTTCATCATATCCAAAACCTTGTACCCAAACATAAACCTAAATCAGTAACTTAGTTTTATTCAAAAAGAAGTTTGATGGGTTGGTGAATGGAATTCCAGTCATTAGCTTTCAGTTTTCAAGTTTATTACAAGTTGGACCAAAAAAACCTTTGGCTCTAAGTTCAGCTATCTCCCAATCTCAGTTTGTGGTCTGATATGATGTGGGTGTGTTGTTCTCAATTTTGAACTCACATAATTGGACAAACCTATGCAATTTTCTCATGAATTTGTGTTTATAATTCTCTAAGTTTGGAATTCCAAATGATATTTTATGAAGGCAATTAGTTGTTCCTGACTTGAGTTTTACGTTTATGAATGTTATTTTCAAAGGTATATGTCGAGTTTTTTTTCGTCTTTCTTGCAATAACGGGTTTTTATTCCCTGATTGCAGGTACTCAATTTTTGTTAACGTTCAAGTCCTTTTTTTCAAATTTTCTTGATTGTTTTGTTTGTTTTCAACTTTATTTTGGTCCTAGAATTGTTTCTTTTTTGAATTCCCATCATTTCGAGCTATCATAGGCCTAATTTGGAGCTATATTTCAAGAGATAAAAATAAATTAAGTAACCTGCAGGTGGGGTTTTTAAGCTTGATAACAAGTCTTCATTTCTTGTTTAAAAGCCTGCAATGTGGAAATAAAAGTCCACAAAGACCTTTTAAGTCATGGCAAGTGGGTTTTTTGTCAGTCATTACATAACATCTTGGGTATCATTTACTTGCAATCTAGAATTAAACCTCCACCTTTACATATTTGCAAGGAAATATGTGAACCTTAATTAGATTTTAATGTATTGGTGGGCTTTCTAAGCCTCTTTAGAGTTAATATGCTTGTAAGGGTGCATGAAAAACCCGTTATTAAAATAAAGAATGTTTTTAAACTTATACTCACTAGTGGACTTTTTAAGTTCGCTTGCAAAGTATTAGTTTTGTTTTAAAAATAAACATGTTTTAACTTGCATATGCGATCTAAAAACTCGTCTAAAATTGAGGTGGTGATTTTTGTTTGCATTACACATACAAAAAGCCTGTGTATATGGAAAATTGGCTTGCAATAACATGCCTAAAGCTCGTTGTAGGTCATATAGAACAAGATGTGGCGATTTTTATATGTATTACACATAAAAGTCTATTATTATTGTATAAACAATGTTGTTATTGTTTTTAACACAAAATCAACTTGTAAAGACAATGAAAAAGTCCGTCGTTGGCTATATAAAGGCAAGGCGGCGATTTTGTTATACATTTTTCTTTCAAAAAGCCCGTGTATATGAAAAAATTGGCTTGCAATCACATGCCTAAAGTCCATCGTCATTACCAAATGAAGTCGTTGTTGCCTTGACATAAAAACGTCTTGCATTCCACCTCCTAAGGCTCGTCGCTATTATGTTAACACGTTTTCAACTTTTGGCTGCAAGTCATTTTTCTTTTTTCTTGCAACGGTTAAAGAGAAGCTCGTGTAGGGCATCTACTAATGAATTTGAAAGGGAAAAGACATTACAAGTTGCAATGTTGCCTTCAAAGTCCATCTTTGAGCAAAAATGAGTTATTCTTTTGCAAAAACGCGACATGTATTGATTCATCCAAATCACATGCTTCTCTACAAACGTGTTTTTTTTGCCTCTAGTGGAAGTCGACTTGCAGTGGCATGATCAAACCATGTTTTGGTCTTTGAACGAGTCTTTGCAGTTTCTACTTTCTTGCATTTCGACCCTTAAGCTTGGCCATTTGTCATTAAATACTTATGGACTGAGAATGTGTTAGGACTGTAAAAAAAAATTCCATAGTCCTGAAGTCTTTATCATGTTTATGCAATGTTTAACCTGGTTCCAAAGCCCTAATCTGTCACTATTTTTAAACCCTTGGTTTATTTTTGGCAAAAAAACCCTAAGTGTCCCGTGCTCTTTGTATTTTCGAGTTACTTTCTGGGCTACTTAAGTCACTTAACCCATGTGTCTAATGTTATCATGCACGGGGTCTGCATTTTAATTATTTCCTAAGTCCTAAGTTTTATGTACCCGCAGTGAATTATCTTTTTTCCCAAGTGTTGTGCAAGTCACTTTTCATCCAACGGTTGGTGCTTTCCCTCAAAGCGAAGATTGATGTCAAAATATTATTCAAGGGATTGCGACTGAGTGCACATGTCTTTGGCGGGCCAGTCTGTATTGGAAGGTGAGATCAACAGCTGAGCAGATAGGAATCAAACCAACGGTTGTCGCAATGCCTAGAACGATAGATGATCAACTGAAGATTCTTTAAGGAATCATGCCTATGAGACACGTGGAGATGGCAGGCTCGAGCTAAGCTAGCGAGAAGTTAATATTCTGATAGATCTTCTTTGATCCAACAGTGAGCGTGATCTCGCGATCAAAAGATGTTGCATGTTTACTCCTTCACGGGTTCACACCATTGCACCATGTGGCAGATAGTAGGACCTGGTCGGGGTTAGAAGGAAATTAAAGTTCATGCAGATCTCTTTTGATCTAACGGCTAGTGTGATCCCTTGATCCAAAAGATGCATTAGTTTTACTCATCGCGGGGTCGTGCTTGATTGACACGTGGCATCCTGTCATTGTGGATCTGAAACTTTGAAGAGATAAAGTGTCGTGCAGATCTCAGAGGATCTAATGGCTGGCATGTTTTCGTTATGCAGAGGTGCTTGAAGATTATTCTTTGTGGAATCACGTCGTGGTGTCATGTGTCCTGATTTGACCGTGGTTCCAGTTTTGCGAAGATAGATAAGGTTAAAGCAAGTTTTTTTTATCGGAAGGTTGGTGCGTTGCCTCAAAGGAAAGTTGCTTGATGGATATTCTTCAAGGCATTGTGCCTTGTTGACCCATGTCTAGATCTGATCTTAGCTCGCAGGTATCTTAAGGGAGGATCGACGGATATGTTTTGAAGATGCGAAAGGGTTTGAATCTCAGTCGTTGATGTTGATTTCTGCGCTAGGTGTAGCTATTGCAACCGAGATTTGAATTTGTAAATTCTTTCCTGAGGGTGTGGATTGTCTTTTGCTGCAGGAGAATAAATTTGTGAATCTAATCTTCTGGGTCATTTTTATGCAGTTGTGGGATGTTGCTAGGATGAAATTTGATTTCTTGGAATTTCTTTAGAGTGCATTTATGATGAGAAATGATGGTTTAGGGTTTCTATTCAAAGTTTGTAATCTGTGCCCTGCCTCTTCTACATTAATGGTGGATCTACTCCCGAGCCTAGTAGTTGTGGAGATCAGATTAAATCCTTTGATTGAATCTTTTGAAGAAAGATCAATTGATGCTTGTAGTACAGGTTGAGCTAATTTCCTAGATTAAAATATTATAAGAATATCTTATTCCTTCTGTAGGACTTTTCTTCTCCACATCCCAAGATGATTGGCTACTGCAGATCAGATTGCACAAGAAGGAATGAAGAGAAAGTTTCTACTTTATGAAGACAAAGAAGCTGGTCGTTGTAATGAGTTATTATTTTATCTTGTAGTAATTTAGATTTTGGTTCTTGACCTAACCCTAAATGATTTGAGGCTTGTTGCAATCCTTGTTCTATAAAAGGATTTCCAACATCATTTAGTAACGGTTGGAAACTTGGGGAAGTACATAAAGCATTAAGTTGCATACTTATTCCAGTGAGAGTATAGCAGATGTAAATTTAGAATGTATCTAGATAGAATAGAAGTGTCTCATTCTTTTGCATTTATTGAATTAGTATATGTTTAAAAAAAAATTGATTCAGGAACATGATTCTTCATACTTAATACATCATTCTAGATTCAAGTCTCTCCTTGGTGCCTATCTCTTGAGTTGTGAATTTTCTGATTCATTGCATATAGTTTGTCTGTGTATATGTCATTAGTCCTTAGTTTTGATCTAAGATCAAATCAAATAATACTTTGGATATGACATAGGTTCATTTGGTTTGTCTACATAAGGATCCTATAAGAAGTGTTGGTTTGGGTTATCTATATTTATGGCTTTGAATCTTTGACAGTAGTTAGTTCCTTGATTTTTGTATCTGTAGTAGACTTTGTTGCCCTATGGATAAAGCACTGATCAGAAACTAGTACATTCTATACTGATACATGTCTGGTTGAGTTTGGCTATATTCTCCCCTTTTAAAAAATCAAAACCATCTCAATTTCCTTTTGAGTTTTGTGGTTGTTGGTTGTTCTTCATGGTAATTGAGAGTCAATGGATGAGTGATTATCATTTAGTACTTTGTTATCATTATCTATTGTTAAAATCCAGAGTAAGTTGTAAGGTATTGAATATCTATTTAGATTAGATACAGTCGCCTTGGTTTTGCAGAGCCAAAAGTGCAGAGGGCGGTCTTGTCCCTATAGTTGGTCTAGTTACCTTAAGATCTTCCCATATGTGGAGCTAATCACTCTTAAAATCCATCTCAAGGTATATTGGTAGCATAAAAATTTTAAAACACCAACAAAATGGTGACTCTACTAGGGAGGAGCTGTTAAAAGATGTTAAATCATCCTTGAGACTCTGGTATAAATAACTAAAATTAAATTTTCGTTGAGTCTTCCCAGTTCAAGAAGTTGTAGTCATGTGCTACAAAGAAGTATTCCTCTTACTTATAAAGTGAGTCAAAGTTTGTTTGTCTGTCAGTGCATATTTTCCAAGTAGTCAAAAGTTCCTAAAAGATACACATAATATCTCACAAGTGGTGAGTGGCGACTCTGAGTTCTCTGATTGTACCAGTGTGCATGTTTGGAGAAAGACATAAAGATGGACTTGTAGTGGAGATGAAGCAGATGTTTGGGCTCCTATGAATGAGAACATAGTCAGAAGAGGAATCTATATGAGACCCTATTAGGGGTGTGTTGTGAGTTTTTTGGTATTAAAGAAGGTTAGAGTTGGGAAAGATTTCTTAGCTAATTCAAACTTTTCCCCTGCAAAGAGGTGGCGACTCTACCAATGTTTTTGAAGGTGATTTGAAGGTGACTTCAGATCAACGCTTTTGCAAAAACTTCATCACATGCAGGTATTTTTTTTTCATTGGATAAATGTTTTTGTTCCATGAAAATTAGTTCTTAAAATTTTCCCTATTAAGTGGCCAACACTAATTGAGAGGGAAGAAAGAGGAAATTTGTAACTATCTTGCCTACTAAGATGTCACAAAAGTATAAAAATACATTGTATGGGGCTATAAATTTCAATGAAATCCCAGGTTACCCAAATCTTATTCCATCAGAAGTCATAAACCACTTGCCTAAGTTCAGTGGTATGAGAGAGGAATCGGCTTAGAAACATCTGAATAAGTTTATTGATTTGATAGATGATTATGAGGTTGATCTTGAGGATATCATTAGGAAGTTGTTTGCATAGTCTTTGATGGATAATGCAAGAGATTGGTTCTCATATCTTTTGCCTCAGTCTATCAGCTCATGGGAAGAATTGCAAATAACATTCAATGAACAATTCAGAGAACATGTTGATGAATATGACTCGATCACTGATATTTTTGATATTCATATTGGAGATGAGGAGCTAGTGCCTACATTTAATCTCAGATTTAAAAAAACACTGAAGAAAATTTCTGAGAAATGTAGACCCCAATATGCAGTGGATTTGGTTGTTTATTTAGGTGCATTTGACAAAAGGATGAGCTACTTGTTGAGAGATAAAGAGTTTAAAACTTCGTATCAAGATTTTATGGAAGCAATAGATATTGAAAATAATTTAAGGTATGGAATCATCCCAAGGCATTTTTCATTTACTAGGGATCGTTGTCATAAAATATCAAAAGTAGTTGACAGGAATGGATCAAGAAATGAAGATCAATATCAAGATGTGTTTATCCCCGCTGATCCTACTAACCATGTTTTAAATTATGATTCAAAACAAAATATGAATGAAGAGTGTTATATGCAAATAGTGGTTTCCCCTCACAATGGTGTTAACATGGTTAGTGAAGAATTGTATAATGTAGTTTCCCCTCACATAGATATATATAGATGTTACACACCAAATTAATGGAAACTATTGTTTGCAGTCAACTGTGGAAAATACAGAGGGGGTAGGTTTTTCATTAGATGATGATGTTGAAGCCCCAAATGATGAGGTTCTATCAGACTTTGTTGATGTTGATAGTGAGGATGATGTTTCTAAACCCATGTTTTGGTCACATGGGGATGTTCAAGAGGATATGTGTGAGGAATTGATTGAGGAAGAGGCTTCATGGTGCCAAAATAGCCCTAATTTGTTTGAAGATAAGGTGATGGTTAATATACAACCTTGTGAAGAGGATGAAGATTTGTCATCTATTGAAAATGATTGTGAGGATGCAAATTCGTTTGAGACAATGATGAATTTTATAAGCATGTTGGAGAAGGAATGCTCATACAAGGAGTTGACACCAAAGAAAAATCAAGGGAAACCTTGTAGTGATTATAATTCAAGTAAAAGGATCAGGTGTGTTGATGAAGATACACATGTTTTTTAGTTTGAACAACATTGCAACAATGGTGATAATGTTGATAAATCAATTTGTATGCTTGCATCCTGTGATTTTCCATGTAAGGTTATCAATTCTAAGGATGAGGGATTATATGAACCCGAATATGAAACTGTGGTAGCTCAAAATATTTTTGAAAATCATTCAATATGTGAGTTTCCAAGTTCAGACAACCTTATGCAAATTCATCAGATGGATAGTGATTCTATTTATGGTAGTTCCATAAATAATCTTGAGGATGTGGAAGATGGTCTCAGTCATGAATCTGAAATTGTGGATCCTTTGAATCATGAAAATAAACATGAAATTACTAATGGTGGGTCACTGTTTGACTTGTTTGAACCAGTTTATGAAAATTTCCAACAGGATGTATCCTATGTTATAGATACAAGTAGTAACCACATTAAAATAGAAATGAATGCATTCGGATTTTATTTGAGTAATGATTGTTCTGATGTGATTGACACAAATATGGAAGTGTCATCTTATAGTGAGCAAATAGGGGTTGATGATAATGTGTTATGAAGCACTGAATTAGGTCAAGATAAAGATGTTGAAGGAAAGCCTCATGTTGACTTGATTGGACCACATTTTGATTTATTTCATATGAAGGTAGGTCAGATTTGGAAAAATATACCAGGCCGATTTCCTCGACCAGAGCTATGTCCCTTTCTCCAGGAGTGGAATATGAAGAGTGTTGACATGCTGAATTCACTCAATAATGAAGAGATTATATTTACCCATTTATAATCAACATGGTCTTATTCTGCAACAACATCAGTTGATCATAAGTGATCATCCTTTTTCCTTGAAAAGTATTGAAGGTATTAGGATTGATGATGTCAACCATCAATCTAAAAATGAGTATTTTCTTTTTCAAGTCCAACATGATAATTATTTTCAAGAATTTTGTAGTGGGATTGATTTTGGAAACTATTCTGATGGATTTGACATCAATTTTCTTTGTGAATTTGAGTCTGTGATGCTAGATGATAAAGTCCCTTATAAAGAATATATTCTTAATAGTCTCATGTTTCCCTTGTCCGCACAGAGTGAAAGAAAGATTCTGAATGGCAGAATGTTAAATATTGCCAAGTTTTTTCTATTTACCCAGATTTTGTTCATTGATCTTATCAGATTGGTTATGTTGTTGGGTGCTTAGAATCACATTTATGACAGAGGAAAGTGGAGGCAAAAATTTGTTGATGGCTTGGGGCCATCAGGCCTAGTTTGACTCCTTCAAATCAGGGCAATAAAGAGGCAGAGGTTGTGTGACTCTGCTAAGCTATCAGATGTAAATAAGTTTTGGTGTTCCTTTCTGTTGTTTTTTGTCTATTATAGGTTAGTTTTCCCTTTCTGTAGGTGGTCTTCTTATCCTTGATATTCTTGAATCTTGCTATGCCTGTAAGAGACATAAATCCCTATTCGGGGCCACTGTTAGGGCTATAATTTTTTTTCCATAGTCCTGAAGTCTTGATCATGTTTATGCAATGTTTAACCTGGTTCCAAAGCCCTAATCTATCATTATTTTTTAACCCTTGGTACATTTTTGAAAAAAAACCCTAAGTGTCCCATGCTCTTTCTATTTTCAAGTTACTTTTCGGGCTACTTAAGTCACTTAACCCACGTGTCTAATGTTATCATGCGCAGGGCCTGTGTTTTAATTATTTCCTAAGTCCTAAGTCTTATGTCCCTGTGGTGAATTATCCCTTTTCCCAAGTGTCATGCAAGTCACTTCTCATCCAACAATTGGCGCTTTCCCTCAAAGTGAAGATTGATGTCAGAAGATTCTTTAAGGGATTGGGACTAAGTGCTACGTGTCTTTGGCAGGCCAGTTTATAGTGGAAGGTGAGATCAGAAGCCAAGTAGAAAGGAATCAATCCAATGGATGTCGTAATTCTTGGAAAAATAGATGATCAGCTGAAGATTCTTTAAGGCATCACTCCTATGAGACATGTGGAGATGGTGGGCCCGAGCTGAGCTAGTGGGGAGTTAATATTCTAACAGATCTTTTTTGATCCAGTGGTGGGCGTGATCCCGCGATCAAAAGATGATGCCTGTTTACTACTTCACGGGTTCACGCCTTTGTGCTACGTGGAAAATAGTAGGACTTGGTCGGGGTTAGAAGGAAACTAAAGTTCGCGCAGATCTTTTTTGATTGAATGGCTAGCGTGATCCTTTGATCCCAAAGATGCATCAATTTTACTCATCGTGGGTTCAGGCTACGTGACATCCTGTCATTGTGGGTCCGAAAATTTAAAGAGATGAAGTGTCGTGTAGATCTCATAGGATCTAATGACTGACGTGTTTCCGCTATGCAGAGGAACTTGAAGATTATTTGTTGCAGAATCACCCCGTGGTGCCATGTGTCCTAATTTGACCGTGGGTTCAGGTTTGCGAAGATAGATAAAGTTAAATCGGGTTTGTTTTGATCGGACAGTTGGCATGTTTCCTCAAAGGAAATTTTATTGATGGATATTATTCAAGGCATCACGCCTTGTTGACGGGTGTCCAAATATGATCTTGGCTCGTGGGTATCTTAAGGGAGGATTGACATATATGTTTTAAAGATGCGAAAAGGTTTAAATCTCAGTCGTTGATGATATTTTCCACACCAGGTGTAGCCATTGCAACCGACATTTAAATTTTTAAATTCTTTCTTGAGGGTTTTGAAGCAGTGTAGTGTCTTTTGCTGCAGGAGAATAAATTTCTGAATCCGATCTTCTGGGTCATTTTTATGCAATTGTGGGATGCTGCTAAGATGAAACTTGATTGCTTGGAATATCTTTAGAGTACATTTATAATGAGAAATGATGGTTTAGGGTTTTTGTTCAAAGTTTATAACCCTTAATCTTGCCCTACCTCTTCTGCATTAATGGTGGATCTACTCTCGAGCCTAGTGGTGTCGTAGATCAGTTTAAATCCTTTGATTGAATATTTTGAAGAAAGATCAATTGATTCTTGGAGCACAGAATGGAATAATTTCCTGGATTAAATTATTATAAGAATATCTTATTCCTTCTACAATAATTTTCTTCTCCACATCCCAAGATGATTGGCGGCTACAGATCAGATTGCACAGGAAGAAAGGAAGAGAGAGTTACCACTTGATGAAGACAAAGAAGCTGGTGGTTATAATGAGTTATTATTTTATCTTGTAGTAATTTAGGTTTTGTTCTTTACCTAACCCTAAATGATCTTAGGCTTGTTTCAATCCTTGTTCTATAAAAGGATTTCCAAGATCATTTTGTAAGGGCTGGAAACTTGGGAAGTATAAAGAGCATTAAGTTGCATACTTTTTCCAGTGAGAGTATAACATATGTAAATTTAGACTGTATCTAGATAGAATACAAGTGTCATATTCTTTTACATTTATTGAAGTGGTATATGTTTTGAAACAGATTGATTCAGGAACATGATTCTTCATACTTAATACATTATTCTATATTCAAGTCTTTCCTTGGTGCCTATCTCTTGAGTTGTGAATTTTCTGATTCATTGCATAGAGTTTGTCTGTGTATATGTCATTAGTCCTTAGTTTCAATCTAAGATCAAATTAAATAATGCTTTGGATATGACATAGGTTCATTTGGTTTGTCTACATAAGGATCCTCTAAGAAGTGTTTGGTATGGGTTATATGTATTTATGGTTTTGAATCTTTGACAGTAGTTAGTTCCTTGTTTTTAGTATCTGTAGTAGACTTTGTTGCCCTATGGATAAAGAACTGATCATAAACTAGTACATTCTGTACTGATACATGTTTGGTTGGGTTTGGCTATATTCTCCCCTTTTAAAAAATCAAAACCATCTCAGTTTCCTTTTGAGTTTTGTGTTTGTTGGTTGTTGTTGTTCTTCATGGTAATTGAAAGTCAATGAATGAGTGGTTATCATTTAGTACTTTCTTATCATTATATGTTGTTGAAATCCAGAGTAAGTTGTAAGGAATTGAATATATATCAGGATTAGGTACTCCCGCCTTGGTTTTGCAGAGCTAGAAGTGCAGAGGGCAATCTTGTCCCTATAGTTGGTCCAGTTACCTTAAGACCTTCCCATGTGTGGAGCTAACCACTCTTAAAATCCATCTCAAGGTATATTGGTAGCTTTCGAAGCATAAATATTTTAAAACAACAACAAAATGCATTGATTTTGTGAGAGGATTTGGTTAAATGTATTTGTCTATATAGCTTCAAGTTGAAGAGTTTTCCTAGATTCAAAATCATTCAGGGATTTGGGAGGATTTCTTCAAAGATTTGAGACTTCTTCATTGCATTTTATTTTTCAAGATGGAGGTATGTTTATTTTATTTTTGTTCTTATTCGGAAGAAGTCTTTGTATGAAGTTTTCCTTCTTTATGCAAAAACGGCTAGGGCTTTCATCTTTTGTTTGTTCCCATCTATGTGCAGTGCTCCTAGAAAATCTCATTTTTTAAGTTTTTCTCCCATTTGAAAAAAGATGATTCCATCCAAATTTCTTCATTTCCAATTGCCTAAAGGCCCCTCCGTTCACATCTAGTGCATGCATGCCTCCAAATTTGCAAAGTTTGAGCTTCAAATAATGTTTTATGAATCTATCTATTCCATATGAAGATGTTCTCACATAATGTGATTTCTATGTTGTAGACTTGTCTACAGGTGTGCTTTTTATGTTAGAAGAACCGGTTTCTCCAAAAGGCAAGAAGAAAATGAAGTATCAATATGATAAATACCAAACTTCTATCTCACCTTCCCAAGTGACATCTTATGTTGAATAAGTCAGAGACACTGAATTGGGGCAACTTGACATGGCTGAATTTCTCATAAGGGTGGAAACCTCTATGAAGAAGGAGATGGCTCCTATTATTCAGAGTCATATTCATCTTGTTTCGAAATTTCCAATTGCTTCCCTAGAACTAGAGTTTGTATTGGCATGCCACAAAATTTTGGTCATGAATCTAGGACCATCAGAGATGATGATGGAAATACCATTAGAAATCTTGATCCTAATACTATTGACAAAATCTTCAAAGTCCCTCTTACTCCAATTTGTATTGATGTGACCAAGAAAAAGGCTCAAGATAGATGGGATGAGAGGAAACATGATTGCATAAAGTACATAAATGAAAATTGGTTGGTGAATAAGAGAGTGTGTTTGTCTAGATGGAAGAAGATTGTTCATAGGTCAAGGTTTCATGAGGAGATCAATGATTTGAACACTTTACTTAGCAAGATCATGGGCCTCAAAGAATCCATTTTCTTCAAGCCTTGGATGTATAAATTCACCTCTTTGATTGTGAGGTCCAAGAAGAAGCTCTTCTGGGGTGAAATAATTAGTGACACACTTTGTGAGAAACTATCTCAAGTCTTTAATACCCTCACTTTTTACATGAACTCATACCTGGTTTATATTGCAGTTTCCCTGAGATCTTTTTCTGGCTTCTCAACCAAGGGAGATAGATCATTGGTGCCAATCAAGGAGTATTATGATAAATTGACAATGAGACCAAGATGATTACACTATAGAAGAGTGTAGGATGCCATATTTGGGCATTTCATGTATATTTTTGATAAAGATATTCCAAATAATCAAGTGCCAGATAAATATTGGAGGGAAGTGAATTAATATGACTTCTTGTTTCTTCAGTTTCCTAATTTCACTTACATGAGGGTTGGCTATTTCCAGGGTGATCCATATAAACTTCCACGTTATTCTACTAACGAGATTATTCTAATGGAACTTTCAAGGCATCTCATGGTCGTCCAAGCGTACCGGTCTACTCTACACAGGCTTAGGTTGGGGATTTCTTCATAGAACCCACTTTGGATTGGAGGATACACCTTGACTAATATTCTTAAGAATAAGTGCATGGAAGAAGAACTTCAAGAAATCAACCTCAAGAATTTCATGTCTAGAAGTTATTTTGACTATCGAGGAATGAATGATAAGATGAAGAAAAAATTTACACATGTTCATCGCCTTGAGGATATTTGGATTGATATGAGCACCAAGGTTGAGATCAGAAAGATGAACTACTGCAGAATGAATCTAAAGAAAATTGTACAGTTTAATCTATCTTAGATTCCTAATGGTGTTGAGGATGATGATATCCTAGATCCTGAGTACCGTAAGCATCGAGAGGAGATTTTTCCTAATTTTTCACCTTCCTAGTCATTGAAAAAAGTACATCTATCTGGGATATATTTCAACCTATCTTAGCCAACATAAATATATGGTTAAAGAAAAGAGGCCTAAGGTGTATCAAAATTATACCATGAAAGGACTTTGATCATGCTGGTCCAATTGGACTACAGTTAGAAATCAGAGGGGGATTCCAAAGCTTTCCATCAAGGGATTCAAAGCCACAGTCAAAATTCCTAAGAGAGTTGTTGCAACAAGAAAAGAAGTAATAGAACCTGAAATAATTCATCTATCAGACAGTGAAGATGAGATGCAAGAGGTTTCTATTCCTGAGATATCTTGTACAATAGATGTAGAAGTGATAGTTTCCATTCCAAAATCTGTACTATTATCCAATGAGGCTCCCATGTCTTCGCTTGACATAGATATGGATTGGTTTTCAACAGTGCATATTCCTATCATGGAGTTTCCAGTGATTACTTCTATCTTTCCTATTTCCTTGGCTACCTCGGTATCCACTTCAGAAGAACATCTTGATAGTTTCAAGAATGTGTTTGACTCATATTTTTCTTTCTCCAATATGTCATATATGTGTATGACACTCCTCGATACTTTTGTTGCATAGTTTGATCATTTCATGGTTGAGGCTTCATAGAGTAATCTAGCACCAGTAGCTATTCAAAATGAGACTCCATCCATAGTCACGATAGTTGTATAGTTAGAGTTGGTATCTATTGTGGCTACTACTTACACATCTCAGATTTCTTCTTTCACTTTACCTTCATGGCTTAGCTCCCTTAATCGGAAGAGAAAGAAGCAAGAAGCTCCTCTAGAGGAGTTTGATTTTAGACAAATTAACAAGGAAAAACCTCCTAAGAGTAAAAAGGAAAAGACGGTTTTAAGGAATATAATTCATCAAAATGAGATCAAGTATGTTGAAGTTGCTAAGCTTTTGGTTGACAAAGTGATAGAAGAACTTCAGTCCTCTATTAAAAGTTCACAAAAATTGAACTTGGCAAGCAAACATGGCTTGGTTGTCAACAAGATGCACATGACGCAATAATTCCCACCTACTTGAGACAATTCAAAATATGACCAGATCTTCACCACGAGTTGATCCCATCTCTTCTTCCCTTCCAGAAGAGACAATCAAGTATGAGGAGAAGGTTAGGCACAAGACCAAGGCCATAGATGACTGGGGTAGACAGTTAGAGTCACAAGGTGATCAAGTGGTCATAGACGCACTTAGAGTAGTAAGACACGTCATGGATACTATCACTAAATTGAACGAGCTCCTTACATCATTCAAGAAAAAACTAAAGGTTTTTGATGAGGATCTAAGCGTCTCGAGGAAGATGCATGATGTTGATCTAGATGCATTACGCGAGTACGGAGTTATTTCTTCTCAGGAGATGTACTTCGAGTATTTAGAATTAATTGTCAACAAGCAACACATTATTCAAGGGTTGGTAATAGAAGTACAAGTAGTTGTAGACTTATGCAGGGAGAAAGGACATATGATTAGCAATGTTTTTGAGGAGCTAATATGCAACGTTGTAGCTAAAAATAGCGAACTAATTAAAGATAATATTGTTATGACAAAGTATGTATGTATAAATCATACCTTCATGAAATAAAGGTGTTATCTATCAATTCTATGGAAATAATAATACAATTTAATCTAAGAATTGATAAATAAAGCATTTAACATCTCATGGATCTCTATCTAAGTATGCTAATAGAGCTCTTAGCCTTAATCTCTACTAGTGATAGCCCTAGAATGAGAATTTGTGTTTGATTATGCCTATTCTAACTCACAACTCTCGAATTGCCAATGCAATTCATTCTATTATGATCTCAATTGCTCAAAATATGCTAAAAAATGCTTATCATCTTGCTAAATTTCTCTATAATAAGGATACAATTGATCATGAATGTCTAGGATCCCTTATGCTCTCAAAATGGCTTCTATTTATAGGAATTTCCCAAGTGTAGGGGGTAGAGTCAATAGATCATATTTAAGCCTTGGTTTGGTGAGAGATGGTTTCAAATGGGGGTGTTAAATTTGGATCAGAATATATGGATTTTAATTTTTCTTATATAACCTCAATATATTTAATATATTTAATCACAAGATATATATATTTATGTTAATATCAATATTCTACAGATTGGATAAGTGAGACTCACATTGTTTTTGTTCTATATGGTTGTCTTCAATCAAATGATCATTTAATATAAATATATAAGACATGATGATATAGAGGCATGTCTCTTTGAAGAGACATGACTCTAATTGGTGTTATCAAACCGCAACCGATACCTTTAATAAATCATGGCCAGTTTATAATTTACAATCGGTGATATACTATCGCTGATAGTAATAATACACAATTGGTGATAGTAAGTAATACATGATTGGTGATGTCCGATCACCCGATCGGTATTAATACTAAACCGATATCCATTAGTATTTTATATGAAGTGATCGATATTAATCGGTATTGTTAACTAAACCGATATCAATGTGAATTGACCGATACTCATCGGTATCACATAGTATTATGAAATATTATAAATAATCAAATATAATATACATTTGAATATGTATATTAATATATATAATAATATCATTAATATTATATATATTAATATGCATATATAAAGTTGAACATTATTATTTATATTAACTGATACAAATCGGTAATATTAATTTGTGATGTTTATTTAATCCACTGTTAAGTGTATATATATATATATATATTGCTTATTTATATTCTCATAATACTAGGATCATTTTATCTGATCGAAGCTATAAGCATCAACAGGGGGGACAATTTAAATTCTTATCTCAAAGGTTGGGACAAAGAGACAAATTTGAGTGATTGAGATTGAAAGTTCAAAATGAGTGATTGAGATTGCAAATTAGGAGTGATCCATGTGCTTTTTGTTCTCAATTCTCATTGGTTGCCCAAATTTATGTTGAAGAATATGAGGATTTATTAAATTCAATCAATTAATCAATTTAGCCATGTAAGGGAATATGTTCAATTTGATTTTTGATTTAAACTATGCAATTATTTGATTAAAATTAATTATATAGTTTGATTAATCCCTTTAGGCTTATATTCAATCATTTGATGTCATTGTTTAATTAATCCTTTGATTTGAATGATTTTTTCCCAATTTGATTAATAAATGTCCATTTGATTTTGATTTAGTCTATTTTGATAAGATTTAGAGCATTTGGCTGAGATTTACAGATTTGCTTGATTAGAGAACACTTGCCCAGTTTTAGGTGTCTACAAATGCCCCTGTTTGAATTGATGTGCGAAGCACATTAGTTCAAAGAAAATTCGATGTCCTACTCACTGATTTTCTACTTTATTGATTGATACAAAACCTGATTTGATGATTGATAACATGACATGTGATGCGAAACTTGATTTGAAACCCTGATGCAATACCTTGATTTGAAAAAGGCGTAGAATGCCCCATTGATGATGTTTTGAAATTTCAATGCCCCAAATTTTGATTGATGTTTGATGTATATTTGATAAATAGGACATTGCCCCTAAATTTGAAAATAAAACTCGATATGAATCCTTGATGCCGATATGCTGTAGATATGATGCCCCTCGGGAAATGAATCGAGATAATTTGGATGATTGAGTTTGGTAAATTGTGATTTGTTTCCCGATAAAATCAATTTGAAAATTCCTCGGTTATGAGAGAAGATGATAATAGCTATGATTGAGAAAATGTTGTTGACGTTTGGATATCACTTGATGTCAGTCATAATCACTTGGTTGATGTTGTATTGATGTCAATTAGATATGATAGGTAGGTTGATGGATTGATTGGATAAACTGATAATTCACTCTCAAGATCTAGAGAGACAAACAAATGAATTGATTTTTCTTCCTCAAGATCTAGAACTAGGAAATTTGATGCACTCAAGATGAGCAAATGGATGATAGGATAAATGATTGAATTGAAATGATCAATTGGATGATTTGACTTATTTATATTTGATTTGATTGGATTTGATGGGAAGATTAATGGCAGGGAGGCTAATAGATAGGGTCATTTGATATGATTTAGGGATATACATGATTATCAATGATGAACAAAGTTAGGTTTCCCCTAGTTGATCAGATGGCGAGGTTGCCCCTAGGTGAGCAGATGTATAGTGATGATGTCCTTAATGTAGCATTGATCATTTGATGGATCAAACATTTGAGGACATTGATTAGGAATTTGATGATATAATCATGATTAAATTTAACCCCCTTGATTAAGGAAAAATCCCACAACTATAATGCAAAATCAATCTATATGAATGCCATGCAATGCAACTAATTGTCACTAGCTTTTTGTGAAAGAAATGCAAAAGAGATATATTTTCATCATTCAATATTTTGGAACTAGGAGCAAGTACAATTATCACTGACCACATCATGATAAAATGAATACCGCTTTCATCACTTTTGTAACCATTTAGAAACTAGTACAACCCTCACTAGTTGAATAATCAACTATGGGAGTATGAATATCGGTTTCATCAGATTCAATGTTGTAATTGGATTTTGGTATTAAGATATCGAAGATCTAAATAGCCAAGGTATCCTTTTGTGTAAATAGAAAAAGGTTAACCCTCCTTCCTATATGAAATTCCTCGATGATGCTTTGATTACCATGTCCTTAGATGAATTCACACAAGTTGGTGGATCTTCTGCAAAACAGTCACACAAAATCAAGAATATATCATGTTTTCATCATTGCCAATCTAGTTGAAAGATCGTCGATTAGCTAAAAATACATGACTTGAAAAGTCAATGAATATCATCAAAAGCGTCAAGTGTTTTGTATTGTATCAAGAGTTTCAATAGAATTCCAAACATTCTGATCATTTAGGTTTTGCCAATTTTTAATCCCAATAATAAGGTCATGAAGCACGAGGATCAATTTACAAGATCGAATGTTTGATTTTGAATAATGATATCCAGTTCAACAATATCTCTCCTCTAAAGTTATAAAAATCACTTCTGTCATGTGACCAAAAAGTAGCCCTTATCAAATCCATTTATACCAAAAACCAATGTTTTTCCCCAAAGTGATAGATGTAACCATGTGAAACGTGGGCAAATGAAACCTAGAATATGACAATGCATCTGAGAGACTTTATTATGACTATGTACAAGTGAAAGATGCAATGCAGGATATACAAATGAGATGATGAAAATGCAATATGTACAAATGCAACTAGGAAAAACTGAAGGGATCAAAAAGTTCCTAATTGCTAGGTTTTCACCTTTTGGGTTTATTGCTTTTTATCTTTTTTTGCTACCAAGGCACCTATTGCTAGGTTTTCACCAAGGAAATTTTTCTCTTTTTTCAAATTTTATTTATTTATTTTTGATATCATCAAGGTGCCTATTTGCTAGGTTTTCACCAAAACAACCATTTTTTTGATTTTTTGAATGTTTTTACTTTCTTCATTCTCAATTTTCTCCTTTTTTTGATTTTCTTCTTTCCATTGTTTTTGACTTTTGATTTTTCTCATGTTTTTGGATTTTGAATTTTCTCATTAACAAATAATGATGCTGAAATCATCGGATACACACTTGTCTGATACTCTTTCCTCCTATACTCTTTCATCTGATCAAGTTTGAAACCTCTTTATGTGGTTGTTGTTAATAGGCTCTTGCAATTCATCACCCTCACAATCAGCTAGCTTGTAGGTCCCCGTTAAAAAAGAGGAAGTAATTGCAAAAGGTCCAAGCCAATTCTCTTCCCATTTTCTCTTCTTTTCCCTATCAGCCTAATTTTTAGGGTTTTCTCGTAACACTAAGTCTCCCACTTGAAAGATTCTTAGTATGATATGTTTTTCGTAGTTTCTTGAGATTCTATTCTGATTCACCTTCAAATCTTCATAGGCTTGTGTTTGGTGTTCCTCCAAAAATTCCAATTGTTGAAGTTGGGCGACCCTATAATCCTCATCATTGATTAATCCATGTAAAGAGACTCTTAAGGATGGGATTTCCACCTCCAAAAGTAGAACAACTTCTACCCCATAAAGTAGGGAAAATGGTGTAGCTCCTATAGGTGTTCAAATACTAGTTATGTATGCCCACAATGTCAGGTTTATCTGCACAAGCCAATGTCTTCCTGATTTATCAACTAATCTCTTCAAGATTTTGAGAATATTTTTGTTTGTGGCTTCGGCTTGTCCATTACCTCAAAGATAGTAAATGGAGGAAGAATGGTGTGTGATATGGAAAGTTTCACAAAGTTCATCGACATATTTGTTCTTGAAGTGTTTTCCATTATTCGTGATGATGGCATGAGGAATACCATATCTACAAATGATGTGATTAAGGATAAACATTGAAATCTACTTTCTCATGGCAGTTGTCAAAGGTACAGCCTCTACCCACTTGGTAAATTATTATGTTGTTGTGATGATATACTTGTGACCATTGGAAGAAGGTGGGTAAATCATTCGAATAAGATCAAAACCCCATTGGTAAAATGACCATGGTGTGATAAATGGATGAAATTATTGTGTAGGTGCATGGATCATGTCTCCATGGTATTGGAATTTTGCACACACTTTGACAAAGTGGCAAGCATCTTTTTCTAAGGTTTTCCATAAATACCCCATGCGAATGATTTTCTTAGCTAAGTTCAACCCACTTGAATGTGACCCACAAATCCCCTCGTGAACATCCTTTAAAGCTAATCTTTATTCCTCATTCACTAGAAACCTAAGAAGCATTCCATCAAGACCCTTGCAATACAATGTGTTTGATAGGATAGTATAGCAAGCGTCTTGGCGTATAAAATGTCATTTTTGGGCACGGGTTTGGTCTATAGGTAAAACTTGGTCTTTAAAATAGTGTAGACACCTAAAAATGGTTCATTGCCTATGCCACCCTTTTAACATGTCTTCTATATTGTGTGTTTGATCTTTATCATTCACTAATACTGTGTCATTCTTCCATGTCATCAATTACTAAGATTTCTCTCATTTTGGCCAAATTGATCATCTTCCTAAATGAGTACAACCAAGTCCTAATCATCCTAAATCAATCCAAGATCATTTGATTCCAAACTCATATCAATGTATTATCAATCTCTTTCAATAAATCCTCTTGCATTGTTAAAGTTCATTGATGCCTTATTATCATTTAATTCCTCCAGTAGCATTGTCAAAGTTCATCGGTGTTATTTCATCATCAATCATCATTTTGAGAGCATTGTCAAAGTTCATTGATGCCTCATTGTCACTTTCACATTTTAGGAGCATTGTCCAAATTTATTGATGCCTCCCTATCTTTATTTATCCTCTGGCATCATCCAAGTCCATTGATGCCATAATACCATTTCCAATCATCATTTCGAGAGTATTGTCAAAGTTCATCGATGCCTCGTGATTTCCTAAGCTATTCCAAAATCATCAGAATTGATCCTAATCCTTATCAATATCATCAAATTCATTTGAATTCAACATTAATACCTTCAATTTGATCATTAATTCACTAATCTATCCTCTTGGGATGAATAACCTAAGGTTTGTCCCTATTCTTTATGAATAAATCATATTTATTCATTCTTATCCTAAGTCTTCACAATTAATTAAATTTTAATTAATTAATTGCCTAATTTCAATTTATGGGATTTTATAATTTCATAAATACTAATTTTGATTTGTGAGGAATATTGATTTATTAATTGATTAAATCCTCCTAATCTCACCTAATTGCCATATCCCTTAATTGAGGATTCACATCCCTATTAAGCTGCTTCTTCAATATCTTCAATATCTCCTTCATTAATTTTCCCCCTAATCATTCTTCCAAGAATCCTACTTTCTTTTCCATTCATTATGCATTGATTCTATGCAATCTTCACCTAATTGCCTCTCATTTTCTATAAATTGAGATGCATTATTCTCATTCAATTTTAAGAACCACTATCTCCTAGTATTCTCTTAGCAATTTGAGCTTTCAAGTTCTTTGTGCAATTTTGTTATTGTCAAAGAGAAACATAATCCACCTTTATGGAGAAGAAAGGAGGACATTTGAGCATCATTTGAAGGGATCTCTTGTGTTTTTATTGCATTACATTTGTGAATTCCTATTTCAATGACTCTAATGTTAGATTAGATAGGTTAGCATATTGTTTAGGGTTTGTGGTTACCTAGATATGATTTTCATGGATTTTTCTGGTCTTACATTTGGTGAACCCAACGTGAAAAATGCCTAATTGACTACATTTTTGTGTTTTTGTGTATTTTGCAGGTTCTGGAAGAGTTTTGCGCACTTGGTTATAGGTCCTGTGCAGGTGGTTACAGGTTCTATGCCGATGGTCATACCACCTACGCTTGTTGCGTAGGCGGTCATACATTCTGTGCAGGTGGTCACAGATTCTGTGTAGTTGGGACCTAGACCTACACAGTTAGCACCCAGATCTATGTAGTTGGATACTTAGCTATGCAGTTGGTTAAATAGGATCCATGTTTAGGGTTTAGGATCTATATCTGCATGTTTAGGAAGCATTTCTGCATTTCATGCTTTCTTTTTCTATAATGCATGAAATGCAGAAATGCTTCCTAAACATGCAAAATGAAATTTAAGGCTTATGAAAAATGAAAATGAACCCTAACTTGGTTAATGAGCCTCACATTTCAATTTGAAGAGCCTAAAATAAACTCTCACATCTGATTTGGGCTCTTAAAATGAACTTCACGTAGTTTAGGGTTACATGCAGTCAAGGTTTTTCTGATTTCAATCAATGTCACAATCTAGCCTAACTAGGGGTTCAAATGAAATACATTTTGCAAAATCAAGTTGCTTAAGTTGGTAAGGATCTAAAAATGAACATGCACACTTGATTTTGTGATCTAAAATGAACATTCAAATAGTCTAGGATCAAGTGCAGATCTGCATAGTTAGATTGTTTCAAAATCATTCAAAATATGCACATAGACTAATTAGGAATTATAAATTGGATTTGGTCTTTCCAAATATTTCTAAGATGACATAAATGAATCCTAAATGACATGATATTAACACTTTCATGCCAAGTTTGATCATACATAGTCAATTTTGCAAGTTTTTGATATGTTTTTGAAGTCCTGAACAAGAGCTGCGCAGGTGGTCATACCAAATGCGCTCACTGCGTAGGTGGTCATACATTCTATGTAGGAGGTCATACCGCATGCACTTGCTGTGCGGGTGGTCACACATTCTTCGCAGGTGGTCATACCACCTATGCTTGCTGTACGGGTGGTCACACATTCTGCGCAGGTGGTCATACTACCTATGCTTGCTGCGTGGGTGGTCACACATTTTGTGCAAGTGGTAACATTGCATTTTTTGAGGGTTTCTTTGCTTATTTTTAATCCTATTCCTATTTTTGCACTTGATAAGAAATTTTTATGTGTTACTAGTGATCTGTGCAACATTTTGGCAATCATGGGATGAAGAATGAATCATAAAAACTACTAACGATTTTGATGCAGGATGTTTGTTGATGACCTCGTGTGTCTTCTAAAAATTTCACATGTGCTTTTAGTAGTTAGAAAACACTTCAACTTGGTGCTTTAAAATAAGTCATTTCGTTTATGTATCTGAAGTGTCTTCTAGTTTTTTTAATCCCTAGGAAATGTATGGATGTATCCTCTCTCCTCACCTTCGTGGATCTTGGGTGTAAGAGAAATCCACGCAAGTCCTTTTAGTGTGGCTACTCCCAAGTTCTTTAATAGAGCCAGTGAGAGTGGATTTCCCAACCAGTAACAGGCTAAAGCCAAGCCCTTCCGAACCGATATAGAAAAGATGTCACTATGATTAATCTCACAATGAACGGGTGTTAAATATATTATACTAGGAAGAAGATCTCCCTCAACACCCTTGTGGTGCATAAAAACCTATAGAAATTTAACTTCTGTAGGCTGGGAGGCCTCCATAACAGAGCTAATATGCCGCATGTATAACCACCCAAACGGATGCCTTTACTAAATACCATGTTGTAGTATCCAAAAACCTTCTATAAGTTGGCACGGAAGGTCGGAGACCAGCTAAGATGTCCCACACTTTTCTGGCTATTAGTTGAGACAACAGTCCCTTGGGAAGTGATGACCCTTGGGATTTGAAGCTTGGAGTGCCTGAGAAGTGAGTGCACTATAAGGAGGAGCCCGTGCCTCCAAGCTTCTAGGTTGTCTGCTATTAGTAAGAACTACTGAACTTCGGTTCAAGTGGGGATTCAACAGATATTGTCCTTGCTATCCTTAGGATGTGGTGTGTTTTTTCCTTTTTACAACAACCATTCTCAATGATGTATCTTGCATGAGTGTTTCAAACTTTAATAAAAATGGAAAAATCTTAAAAACACTCTTCTAAAGAATGCTTTTTCCAAATTAGTTTCAAAAATAATCAAATGGTCAAAAACACACTTTGTCTTTGAGTAAACATATGGAACCTTAAAATTTTCACTTGGAACCTCTTGGCATTCTTGATAGTCTTCATCTTGCATATTCATGACCTAATCTCCTTGCATTTGCATTTCAAAAAAGTCCCTTGCATTTTAGGCCTTATCATAATCCTTATTATAGTCCCTCTTGCATAGGTTGTAATCCTAGTCCTCTTGCATAAATAGCTCATCTTAGATCCTCTTTAAAAGCTTTGCAAAAAATCCTAGAAAGTACCCAAATCATGGAACATTTCTTTATGGCGCTGAAAAACCTCTAAGTTTTTGTTAATCATTTAGTGTCTACACTTAGTCATTTATCCAGGCAGTTTTGGTCGGCTACCACTGCGACCGAGCTACAATAGTATAGGCTGAGCTACCTAGCAAGTCAATGCTGAGAAGAGAAGATCATAGATGCCGATCCACCCAGCAAGTCCATGCTGAGCAATAGGAGACTTAAGTTCTAAGCAAGACAGTTTTGACATACATGTTAGAAATTACACAAAATTTAAGGTAAAATGTTTTGGCCGACTTATGTGAGTTTTGGGATGACATATGTAAGCATTTAATATTCTCTACATAGTTAATTATGTATTTAATTTTTCTATCCTATGCGTGGCATGAAGCCAATTAGAAAATTGGAATGCGTTGGAGGCATAAGTATTAGATCTTGATCGTTGATCTAAATCTCATTGCCAGATTTGTAAAGATATATAATATTGTTTCTTACCCTAATTTTTTTATGTAGAGAAGAAGGGTGTGCATTCTTTAGAGATGTGCAAAGGGTTATTTTGTGAAGGAAGCATAGATCTAGCAGAGTGACAGAGCAGTGAACAGCTGAGTAAAGACATATCAGATTATAAGATCAGAAAAGTTATTGTAAAGAGGAGATCTATTATCAACATCAGAGTGCACATCGAAGGATCAATACTTGAGACATTCTAACAAGAGTAGCAGGTGAAATCTCTTAACAGAGTGGTTTTAGCAGACCTTTTTAAATCTCTTAGCAGAGTGCTTACTTTATTGTAAGTTGAAATCCTTTCACAATGTAGATTGTAATGATCTAAAGCTCTTAACCAGGCAGACCTTTAACTAGGTAGATTGAATATTGTTATCAAACTTTTGTAGCCCTAATAGGCACAATTTATTGCTGCAGTAGTGAAGAATTTGTGGATGTCATCCCCACCCTAGTTTTACCTATTTGGGTTTCTGGGTTACCAAATTCTATGTATTGTGTTATCTATTTACTGTCATGGATGCTACTAGATGTTAGATAAATTTCATATATGTATGTTTGTGGATCAGTTTGTTTTAAAGTGATTAAAGTTCAAGATCTGATTCACCCCCCTCTCAGTATATTTCTTTCCCATTATTGTATTTCCAAAAATTGGTATTAGAGATCAGTTCTCCCATAAGAATTTTTAATCAGCTTGAGAGTATAGATCTGGAGATGGAGATTTACAAATTGGGTAAAGTCATTGAGAATCAGAAGATTTAAATTCAACTAGCTTTACATCAGCTTGAGACAGCTAGACAAGAATTGAGAAAGTCATTGACATCTAGGAAATATTTGGCCAAACAAATGAATAATATTCATTATCAGGAAGAAGACACTGCAAATCTATTTAAGAATGGAGATTCTATTGAGAGCGATGCAACAATTGCAAATCTACTAGAAAGGAACAATGCACTTTGTGAAGAAGTAAGGAACCTGAAAAGAGAACAAGAAATGAAGATAGTTAGACTATGTGAAGTAGTGGAACAAGAGAAGAAAGATGAAGATGATAAAGCTATGGCTGAAGAAGATAAAAGAATGATGACTGTCAAACTTGATGAAAGGAAACATGATGTACAAATGATGACAAAAAATTAGGTTGACATGGTGAATCAACTGCTACTTGCAAATCAGGAGATCAGTATGAAAGACATGGAAATAATGAACTTGGGATCTGAGAACAGTCTATTGAAGGATGAATTTATATCTAAGAAAGAACTAAATCAAAGGTTGAGTAAACCTAATGAAGCTTTGACTCATTTTGAGAACTTGATGGAAGCATCAAGAAGATCAAAAGATTCTTCTAGATTAGGTCACATTGAACAAAAGACATCTACTGAAAAAGGAGAATCATCTAAGACTGGTAAAAATAAGAATGCAAAACAAAAGAACAACAAACATGTATGCCATCACTGTGGAAAATCAAGACATACAACAAACATCTTCCAAAGCAAGAATGGTAAGTCCAATCCTAAACCCAATTTCAATGGTTATTTCTTTAACTGTAATAAGTTTGGACATAAAGAACATGAATGTTGGGCTAAGGCAAATAATGCACCTTCCACATCAAGAATCAATGGATATTGTTATAACTATCAAAAATTTGGACATAAGGCACAAGATTGCAGATCTAATGCTAAACAAAAATGGACATCAAAGACACAAGAAAAAGCACCAAGGAGAGACAACACTTACAATTGGGATTATAACACAAGGAAAAGTTGTCATTACTATGAAGAGTATGGACATGCACCTGAAGAATGCATAAAGACACATTTTAGCGGAAGATCTAAGAGTTTGATGAATGGAAGCCTAGTTTGTTTTAGTTGTTTGAAAATTGGTCATACTAAGAGAGAGTGCAAGACAAGACTACCTGCTCCTACTGTTGAGGAAATTAGAGCACAGATGAACCAGACATGGGTAAGGAAAATAGAACCAAGCAACAGTGAAACTACTAAAGCTGAGGTCACCCAATCCAATGGATCAGGTGATCAAACCATTACTATCTAAACAAATGAGGTATGTAAGGAAATGTATTTAATTTTCATATCTTACATCAGTTCCTAACATATACTGTGCCAAAGCCGATATCTGCATATGATAAGATGCATCAGGACATATTTTAAAGACAAAGTACCAAGCAAAGTTATTTAAACACTAGAGGTGCCAAGCATCAGTATTATACTGAGACCGAGCTTGTTGGCATATGTGCCAAGCTCGTTTGGGTTGCATCGGCCGAGGACAACTATTTTGCACTAAATTGAATAGACAAAACATTTATTGCAAACCTACATTCTTACCCTCAAATCCTATAAAGAAATGAACCATTCATGATTCATTTCACCTTGCGATTTGAGATTTCTTGAAGTTTTGAAGCATTGGTGAGCTTGATTTTAGCAGAGACTTTTTTGAAGAATTCTACAGCGTGTCATTGGAATTCAACAAAAGTGTGAACTTTCACAGTTGCTGAGGTACTCTGTTTCATCTTTGAAACCCTTTTATCTTGAAATCATGGCTGCTAGTTCATTTGCACCAGTTAAGGGAATGGAGAGAAGTTCAATTGGTGAGGAGCGACACCTGTGCCCCTCCCAAGTTTTGAGCCATTCCTGAGAATGCTATCAAGGGCGATCTGACTGGAGCCCTATCTTTGATCCCTTCAAAGGCACTTATGATTCATGACATTAAGGCATGTTACATGTGTAAAATAAGTGAAGTTGGAGACCACAAGATGAGGGAATCCTATGGGAAACTATGTATAGACAGAGCCCTAAAACCCAAACACAATCATCTAGCTGAGAAAGGGTTAACTAGAGCCCTAGAGTTTTTGAGAAATTTCAGGGATGAATGGATCAAAATTGTTCTTAGTAGGGTACATGATATGAGCTTTTGGTTGGAGAATGGACCAGTAAAGATTACCAAGGATATCATATGTCATGTAATTGGTTACCCTACTATCAACGGGAAAAGGACCATGAAATGCCATAGTAAAGAAGACATAGAGAAGGTCACTAAAGCCGTCTGGAACAAAAAAGGAATGCTAATTTCCACCATCAAAGACTTGGAACTTGATTTTGCAGTAAGGGTTATAGCTCACAAGTTCTATCAGTCAAGCTGACTGGATAGTGTGCCTTGCGTTGCAGTTGACCAAGCATGGAAAATCATCAAGAAGGATCACACATACGACCTGGCTGAGCTATAGCTAACACAGCTTGCCGAGAACCTTGCATCATTCAGGAAAGCGAAGAATTCTATGTGTAAGTTTGGATCCTTTCTTGTCTGTATATTTTTATATATTCAGAAGACTTTTCCTACCTTTGGAGACATAGTATGGAAAATAGATATACCTATCACCCAATAGATAAATGTACTGATTCAATAATTAGGTGATAATTTTGATAATGTAATGGGAACATACTTTGTGGAGTTCAAGAAAAGAATGAGACTGAGAAGCAGAATTCCTAGTTCATTAGTTGAAAAACATTATGAGGACATGTGTTTCTTAGTAGACACATATCACACTTATATTTAGGCTATAGTACCTAGGGTATCATGGTTAAGGAAATTACTTTATGAAGTAAATATAGATGAAACATCTACAACCGTAACAAATTTACTAGCAGAGGAAATTGACAATACCATTAAACATTTTGGTAATTATGAAGAAGCCAAGGCCAAAATTTCTATGAACCTTAAGGCTGGCACCATGGAAAGGAAGAGGAAAAAGATTGTCAAGAATTTGAAGAAGATGGTTGGCATTGCTAGTGATGAGGAAGTAGAGGATGCATCTCTAGGCTTAACTACTGGACAAGGAGAGGACATATCTAGTGAAGAAGAAGAAGAAATTGAGTCTGAAGAGGATGTAGTTGTTAAGGGAAAAGGGAAACAACCAATGGTTTCCAAGGAAACCAAAGTAAGCAAAGGCAAACCTCAGGCTACCCTTCCTACTGAAAACAGACCAAGGACTAGGGAATCAACTATTTCACCTCCTATGGTGAAAACATCCTTATACACAATGAAGAATGCTGCTTAGAGCAACTCAGGGAAGAAGAAACAAGTCAAAACCAAGGTTGTGCCAAGCATTCCTGCAAAAAGACCAAGGAAAAGGAGACTGATCTTGATTGATGAAGAAGATGAGGAGACAGACACTGATGTGCCAAGAAACATACCTACAACATCATTCAAACATTCTAAAGACATTGATGAGGTATGCAAGAATATTAGAAGTCCAACTGGGTTATCTGGATTTAAATTCTTCAAATATGAAAAGAAAAGTATAGAAAATAAGGTCAAGATAAAGGAATCTCTATTAGAAATGATGTGTACATCCAAATTGACACCTATAGAGATAGGGAATAATGTCCCTATAGAACTTTATGATTTATTATCTAGTAAATGGGAATTTGCATCGATGACTGAAACAAAAATAAGGGAAGCAACTTTGGCTAGAGTCATCCCAGACTTGACAAAGAAACAAAAAGAAAAATTTGTTGACCAATATAAACAAAAGTTTGTACCTAAAAATAGAGCTTATGCTATTTTGAAGAATGATATTGAAGGAGTAGTACAACAAAGTACTCGGATTTGGACAGAGATTTTTGGGTTGTCAGTCCCAAAAGAGAAGAAAAAAGATGAAGGAACCTCTGAGCAGACCACCACTGAACAAGAAAAAACAAGGTCTGGACCATCAAAAGAAATAGGCAAAGAGAAAACTATAGACTCGCTAATGGATAGTCCCATTGACACTACACTGGACAATATTAGCAATGTGGATGCCGAGGATCAGGATGAGCTGGAAAACACAATTAGCAAATCGCCTATCAAGGACAATGAGGTCAATGAAGAGAAAGATGAAGAGAAAAATGAAGAGAAAGAAGCCGAGAAAGAGAAGCCAAAAGATCAAGAGGTAAATACTAAAAATCCACCTATTTTAGAGGTTTCTCTGACATTGTTAGACAACGGAGACAAAATGGAAGGAACTGGAGACAAGCCTAAAGAAATAGAGGCTATACAAGTGTTGGTAAACCTACCACACTCTACTTCATCTACCTCCACTGGTCCCAAAACAGGGAATGTACCTGACCAGCAGGAAATCTTGATTAAGATGAAGTCAACAACTGAATTGCTTACTAACAAAGGAAAGGAAATCATTGAAACTGAGCCAAATGACAACTCACTTGAGCCCAAAAGGAGGAAGCTAAATAAGAAGAAGTCACCAGGGATAAATGTCACATTAGATGAAGTCATTGTGATTCCTAAATGGGATCCTGATAATTTTTCATATGAGCAGATTCAGACCCTTCAAGAACTTTTGAAGAAGAAGAAGAGACAGGAAGAAATGAAGAGAGAACATAAGCAGAAACAAGTTCTGCATGATATCAAAGATATTTTTGTAAAATATTTTGATATGGATGATGTGAATGACTAGGAACCAATACTAGAACAGCTAGTTGACATTGTACAAAAGGTGACTGATGATAATATTGAGGCAAATGAAAAAATATTTCAATGGTCTGAGAGAAAGTTTGAGAACAAAGTACTGGAAAAGATATCTGATGAGATAGCTACAAAAAGGTTGAACTTTCTTCTCTCATTGAAATTCTAGAAGAAGTTGCAAACAATGTATTTTATTTGTACAAGAGACTATGTGATTAATCATTCTTTACTAAAGAAAATAAGCAGTTAATTGAGAAATTACACCTGGATATGAAGTCAACTCCAAGTTCACTGAGCATGGATGCTAGCTCTAGCTCCATTCATTTCAATAAGTTAAATCATACACAGAGGAGGTTAGCCGAGCTTATGGCTGAAGATGGCCGAATCAAGGCCAAATTGATTATAATGTAGGCTAATTTGATACCTCATCTGGAGGTTATTCAGAAAGAACTTATAGCTGCAAGAGAATTGGTAAAGTGAGACTCTCATCTCTCTACTACAAAAAGTTTGGTAAGTCTAGATGCCAAGCTAGAAGTTAAGTTGGAAGTTATGAAGTTTGTTAAAGATAGTTGGGATACTTCATTTGCATTGATTCTACAACTTCATAAATAGTTTTTGGATAAGTACAACTTAACCCCTCTAGCTATCAGCAACAAAAACAAGGGGGAATCAGGAAAGGAAGGAACAAATGAGCTGAAGGTATAATATTTTTTTTGTTGAAGGCATGTATAGTATGAATTATAATCAAAGGGGGAGTACTGTATGTACTTAAGCAGTTTTGTGGATGTAAAAAAAATGATAAGTGTTTTTGCCACTAAATATCAAAGGGAGAGATTGTTAATCTCTAAGTTTTTGTTGATCTTTTAGTGTCTACACTTAGTCATTTATCCAGGCAGTTTTGGTCGGCTACCACTACGGATGAGCTAAAAAATTATGGGCTGAGCTACCTGCCAAGTCGTTGCCAAGTAGAGAAGATCATAGATGCTGAGCCACCCAACAATTCAGTGCCAAGAAACAAGAGACTTAAGTGTCGAGCAAGACATTTTTGACATACATGTCAGAAATGACACAAACTTTAAGGTAAAATGCTTTGGCTGACTTATGCGAGTTTTGGGCTGACATATGTAAGTATTTAATATTCTTTACAAAGTTAATTATGCATTTAATTATTCTATCCTATGCATGGCATGAAGCCAATTAGAAAATTGGAATGCCTTGGAGGCATAAGTATTAGATCTTGATCGTTGATCTAAATCTCATTGCCAGATTTGTAAAGATATATAAGATTGCTTCTTACCCTAATTTTGTATGTAGAGAAGAAGGGTGTGCATTCATTAGAGATGTGCAAAGGGTTATTTTGTGAAGGAAGCATAGATCTAGCAGAGTGACAGAGAAGTGAACAACTGAGTAAAGACATATCATATTATAAGATCAGAAAAGGTATTGTAAAGAGGAGATCCGTTATCAGCATCAGAGTGCACATCGAAGGATCAATACTTGAGACATTCTAACAAGTGTAGCAGGTGAAATCTCTTAACAGAGTGGTTCTAGAAGACCTTTTTAAATATCTTAGCAGAGTGCTTGCTTTACCGTAAGTTGAAATCCTTTCACAAGGTATATTGTAATGATCTAAAGCTCTTAACTGGGTAGACCTTTAACTAGGTAGATTGCATATTGTAATCAAAATTTTGTAGCCCTAACAGGCACACTTTATTGCCGCAGTAGTGAATAATTTTTGGGTGTCATCCCCACCCCAGTTTTACCTATTTGGGTTTTTGGGTTACCAAATTCTGTGTATTGTGTTATCAATTTACTGTCATGGATGTTACTAGATGTTAGATAAATTTCATATATGTATGTTTGTGTATTATTTTTTTTTAAAGTGATTAAAGTTCAAGATATAATTCACCCCCCCCTCTTAGTATCTTGCTTCCCCATTATTGTATTTCCAATAGTAGCATTGATCATTTGATGGATCAGACATTTGAGGACGTTGATTAGGACTTTGATGATATAGTCATTATTAACTTTCATCCCCTTGATTAAGGAAAAATCCTACAACCATAATGAAAAATAAATCTATATGAATGCCATGCAATGCAACTAACTGTCACTAGCATTTTGTGAAAGAAATGCAAAAGAGATATATTTTCATCATTGAGCATTGTGGAACTAGGAGAAAGTAAAATTATCACTGACCACATCATGATAATATGAATATCACTTTCATCACTTTTGTAATCATTTAGAAACTAGTACAACCCTCACTAGTTGAATAATCAACTATGGGAGTATGAATACCAGTTTCATCGGATTCAATGTTGCAATTGGATTTTGGTATTAAGATATGGAAGATCTAAATAACCAAGGTATCCTTTTGCATAAACATACAAAGGTTAACCCTCCTTCCTATATGAAAGTTCTCGATGATTCTTTGATGATCATGTCCTTAGAAAAATTCGCACAAGTTGGTGGATTTTCCACAAAACAGTCACACAAAATCAAGAAGATATCATGTCTTCATCATCACCAATCTAGTCGAAACATCATTGATTAGCTAAAAAGACATGACTTGAAAAGTCAATGAATATCATCAAAAGCTTCAAGTTTTTTGTATTGTATCAAGAGTTTCAATAGAATTCCAAAAATTCTGATCATTTAGGTTTTGTCAAATTTTAATCCTCATAATAAGGTCATGAAGCACAAGGATCAAGTTACAAGATTGAATGTTTGATTTTGAACAATGATATCCATCAAAGGTTCAACAATATCTCTCCTCTAAAGTTCTAAAAATTTCTTCTGTCATGTGACCAAAAAGTATCCCTTATCAAATCCGTTATACCAAAATCCAATGTTTTTCCCCCAAGTGATAGATGTAACCATGTGAAACGTGGGCAAATGAAACCTAGAATGTGACAATGTAGCTGAGAGACTTTATTATGACTATGCACAAATGTCAGATGCAATGAAGGATATAAAAATGATATGATGAAAAGGCAGTATGTAGAAATGCAACTAGGAAAAACCTAAGGGATCAAAAAGTGTTTGATTACTAGGTTTTCACCGTTTGGATTTATTGCTTTTTTTATTTTTTTATTTTTTTACTACCAAGGTGCCTATTGCTAGGTTTTCACCAAGGCACTTTTTTTATTTTTTCAATTTTTTTTTGATACCATCAAGGCACCTATTTGATAGGTTTTCACCAAGACAACCTTTTTTTTTTAATTTTTTGAATGTTTTTACTTTCTTCATGCTTAATTTTTTGCTTTTTTTATCATTGTCTGCTTTTCCATTGTTTCTGACTTTTGATTTTTCTCATGTTTTTGGATTTTGAATTTTATCATGTACAAAGAATGATGCTGAAATCATCGGGTACACACTCATCTGATACTCTTTCCTCCTATACTCTTTCATCTAATCAGGTGTGAAACCTCTTTAGATGGATGTTGTTAATAGGCTCTTGAAATTCCTCACCCTCATAATCATCTAGCTTGTAGGTCCCCTTTCCAAAAGAGGAAGTAATTACAAAAGGTCCAAGCCAATTTGCTTCTCATTTTCCCTTCTTTTCCCTATCTTCCTAATTTTTAGGGTTTTCTCATAACACTAAGTCTCCCACTTCAAAGATTCTTGGTTTGATATGTTTGTCGTAGTTTCTTGAAATTCTATTATGATACACCTTCAAATGTTCATAGGCTTGTGTTTGGTTTTCCTCCAACAATTCCAATTGTTGAAGTTGGGAAACCCTATAATCCTCATCATTGATTAAGCCATGTAAAGAGACTCTAAAGGATGGGATTTCCACCTCCAAAGGTAGAACAACTTCAGCCCCATAAAGTAGGGAAAATGGTGTATCTCCTGTAGGTGTTCGGATACTAGTTTTATATGCCCACAATGCCAAGTTTATCTGCACATGCCAATCTCTTCCTGATTTATCAACCGATCTCTTCAATATTTTGAGAATATTCTTGTTTGTGGCTTTGGCTTGTCCATTACCTTGAGGACAGTAAATGGATGAAGAATGGTGCGTGATATAGAAAGTTTCACAAAGTTCATCCACATCTTTGTTCTTGAATTATTTTCCATTATCCATGATGATGGCATGAGGAATACCATATCTACAAATGATGTGATTAAAGATAAAAATTGAAATCAATTTTCCCATGACAGGTTTCAAAGGTACGACCTCTACCCACTTGGTAAAATATTCTGTTACTGTGATGATATACTTGTGACCATTGAAAGAAGGTGGGTAAATCATTCCAATAAGATCAAAACCCCATTGGTAAAATGGCCATGGTGTGATAAATGGATGCAATTATTGTGCAGGTGCATGGTTCATGTCTCCATGGTATTGGAATTCCGTACACACTTTGACAATGTGGCAAGTATCTTTTTCTAAAATTTTCTAGAAATACCCCATGCGAAGGATATTATTAGTTGAATTCAACCCACTCGAATGTGACCCATAAATCCCCTCGTGAAGTTCCTTTAAACTTGTATCATCTTAAAATGGAAGCACTTCCATGTTAAGAACATTTAGCCCTCCTTAGGGGGTGTTTTTGACCATCATCATGTTGTCCTCTTATTTCTTCACCTTCTCCATCTTCTGTTCTTGTTTAGGACCCTGATTGGGCATCTCCGAAAACTGTTTATCCCACCTAGCACATTTTCTAGGGGTTCTGAATCCTTGGGTCAAGGTCAACCTCAACCTTGACCTAGGTCAGGGTCAACCTCAACCCTAAACTAGGTCAGGGTTGACCTTGACCCAGGTCCCCCTGTCCAATTGGAAAGTTTGTCGGTTGTCAGGGGTCATTCAAAAGTTCATTTTCCCGCTTTCGAATCGACTGTTTTGGGTTCCGAAGCGACGAATCTTCAATTATATTTAATATAGGTCCTCTTCTAGGGGTATAGGTATAATTGGAATTTAATTCTCCTATGTAGGCCTCTCTATAATATTGTGCCCTAGATTCATATATAAGGAAGCCTTCTCCTCTCATTTTCTCCAAGTATGAATCATCAACTATTTGGAGACAAGTACATTATTGTCTACTTTCAAGCATCCATTATCAACTAAGGTTTTCAAGTCTTCCTCTCAAGAATTAAAGTTCTCCATTGAAGATAAAGAATTCAAGCATTCAATCCTTTGAAGGGATTTGGTTCAAGCATTCAAGATTCATCATTCAAAACCCTAGATCTATCCATCATGGTGGTGTGATCTTCCTTCAAGATCCTTTGTGCATCCTCAATATTCATTCATTCTTCTCTCAAGGTGGATTCCAAGCATACAATCATGGAGGTTTATGGTTTCTAATATTGAGTCCAATATTTCATATTTACATACTTGTTTACATTTGAAATACAATTGCATATCTATTTGTAAGGTATAAATTTCGATGGTCTCCTAAATAGGGTTTGCACAATAGAGATTTGCATATAAAAGAGATCCCATATTCAACCATTTACATTTAATTGTTATGATAAGGAATTTAAAGATTGAAAATACTTGCAAAGAATAATGGAGGAAAATACCTACCTCACATCATAGCAGCTATGGAAATACCATTTTTTTGAATCTTGTGTTGATTTTCTAGAAAATCTAAGACTGGATCTGAAATAGAAACGCAGAGACAGACAAAACCCAAAAATATTTTTCCATTCTGACATAGTTTCGATTTTGATCCTCAAGTCAATGTCACCATTGATCTAGAATTTCCAATTCCAACCTAGGGAAGAATCAACCTAAAAATTCTCTGACAAGAAATCTATTTTCAGATCCTGAAAGTTTTCCAAAAAGGGTATCTAAATTTGTATTCTGATCTGCTATTCTGAACCTGTACCTCCAAAAAAAATACCTACAAATATCTGAAAAAGAGGGGTTTTGGGGTGGCTATATAGGGTTTTGCCTTATTAAAACCCCCATTTTGGTGATCTCCACCTCCATGAATAGCCAAATATAGTAGAATGTATGTGTGTGTTTCCCTTGGAAAGAGCTTTGAATGTGTAATGTCAAGATATAATCCTCTAGATTAAAACCCTAACATGAATTGAAAATGAGAAAGAAATACATAGATTTGAATATGATAAAGAAAGCATACCAAGCCCCCAAGGCTAAAGTATTCCTACCAAACTCACAATCCATAGTTTCTACCCCATGATAGTATCTTTTGAATGCTTGAATGTTGAAAATGGTGGATGCAAGAAGGAAGGAAGAACTCTCTCTTGCTCCAAAGAAGATCCACAATAGCTTGTCCAAACAAATGCTTGTATGTATGAATGCATCATCATATCTTGTCCTTCTATATCATCCTCTTGATTTCTTGCATCATCATCATGTCATAATCATAATTGCATCATATCATCTTAAAATTTTATCTCATGAAGAAATGAAGGCAAAAGAGAGTGTTTATATAGAGATCTCAATATAGACCTCCTAGGACAATGCAAGTGACCCAAATTCAAATTTCACTTTGAATTATGGTCCAATTAAAATCACTAAACAAGGAGGGGATGTGTTAATTTTAATATCATGGGAAACACTTCTGCATCCAGACCGGGGACCTATTTTTAAGTTTAGAACCCCGATAAGCTCCTGATTTGAAAGCGGGGACCAACACCCGATAGAGGTCAAGGTCAACCTTGAACTTGACCTAGGTTTTGAGATGACCTTGACCTTGAGCTAGGTCAAGTTTGACCTTGATTATAGCCTAGGTTAGAATCAACTTCAACCCTGACCTGAGGTTTTAGGTCTCCTTGGGAAATCTGCAGGATTCCCAGGTCAGCCGGGGACCTAGGAAGGTGAGAAAACACACCAAAATAATGGATAGAGGCATAGAGGCCAAAGAGGAGGTATGATTAAGATTAGGGGATAAAATACATAGGTTCTACCTAAAAATGAAGCCAAAAAAAGGGAAATTAAGGAGGATCCAAAGGATCCTAACCCTAGTTTCACCTAGAAATGTAGAATCAAGTGCATATGCATCCTAAATGCAAATCTTAATATGCAAGTGTACTAAAAAAGGGTGCTAAACCTACCAAAATGGAATTTATTTCATTTTAAGATGATACATTTAGCCCCCACTTTATCTTAGATATGACACTACGTGGATATGCAAGCTAAAGTAATAAAACATCATAAAGTAAAAAGGATATAGCCAAGTCCTTAATGTGGAGATCCTGCAAGAAACCATTAGTACCCACAACCTACAACACACAAGGTTAATGAAAATCCATAGAGAACCTAAGCATTACGAAGATGATTTTGAGAAGTGCATAGAGCCCCTTATGCCCCTTATTTTGGCTTACTAATTTTGAAAGGTGAAATAAGGTGATAAGGTTAGATCTATACACTGATATGCAATTTATTGAAAAGTCCTTTCCTAAACTAGTTAGGAGTATTCAAAAACTTCCTAAACTGATTCAAGAGGTTAGGTATCTGAATCAAAATTCCAATGCCACTAACGACACTAAAAATAGAGCTACCAAACTCAAGTTATGATGAAAAGAGTGAATGTCTATCTAAATGCATGTAAAGGGAAATTCGAATTTAGCCTAGGTAAATTAAAATGAAAACCCTATTAAAACCCTAATTTGAAGTTATAAATAAGATGAGGAAACACTTAACTTCTCATTCTTACCATTTCTAAAGCTTGGAAAGATAAGGAAAATGGTGAAGATAGGATAACTTTGAGCGAGTCACATGGAGGTCCTGCGAGAGCGCCTGGCCAACAGACAACCACTGCCTGAGGTAGGTTCCTTGTTTTGATATTTGTGATTGAAAAATTTATGTTTTTATAGGGGAGGTCAACCTTGACCCAAAAATATCGACCCTAACCTAGTTATGTCGACCTTGACCCTTTAAGGTCAACCATAACTGGGAAGGTCTAATCCTTTCTGAGGATAAGGTCAACGTTGACCGAAAAAGGTTGACCTTGACCCAAAAATGTCAACCTTGACCCAACAAGGTCGACCTTAACCAGGTCAAGTGGGTATTGTAGTTTTTTGATGATGGAGTACTAATATGATACTATTTGTGTTGAGAGGATCTTATCCGTCTTCGAGAGCACTTGTTTGGAGGGCTGTTACTAACTGTTAAAGAGAACTTGTCCGAGTTACAGCATGATGAGATACACCTATTGAGAGATGTGGGATTGTAATGGGTAGCATTCCTACCACAGATGAGGTTCCATCAATCCCTGATATCAACTATGATAGAGAGGTGGGATGAGGACATTTTTCCTTCCATCTTCTATCAGGAGAGATCCCAATCACACTGGAGGATTATATAGTATCCTACAACTTCTAGTCCGAGGTGAGCAATTTAGACCCAGAGTGCAGTGGGGTCTTCCTGAGGTTTTTTTTTATATGGGGAGTATTGTTTGGGATGAGTACCACAGATGAGGACCTGATCAGTTCAGATTGCTCTATCAACCATACTAGCATGCCTGACACCCTTGGCACAGAGAGTGATGCTATGTATACTCCCTTTGGTTGTAGTACCCAACACAAAGTATATAATCCTCTTAGCACCATTTACCCATATTGTACGTAGGATGGAGAGTGATAGGATTGTTTTCTCATGGGGCCATAGCATGTTAGCCCATCTTTACCATGAGTTGAGTCAGTTAGTGAGATTCTAGCGGTAGAGTCTTACAATATGCACCTTGCTACAGGTTTGGATGTTTGATCATTACACATGTACATGACCATAGGGTGTTTCGGTGATGGTAGATGCAAGCACACTGAGAGATTTTTCATATCTGATAGTAGATGTCTGGCAGTATGGGGATATCCTCTTTTGGAGGGTACGCTTTGACCGTATACCATGTATTGCTGTGATATGGAGACCATACTATCAGATGACAAAATGGCCAGATACTCGACACCAGCTGAGACACTCCCAGCAATGCAAGCTACTAGAGGGTCCTACCAGTTATGCAGTGAGGCCATATTAATATGATAGAGTGATGAGATAGTTTGGTCTGACATAGAAGGTTCCCCGAATAGTACCTCAGTATGTATATTTGACAAGATACTATCAGAGACCCAGTTCCATATGCTGACCCACAATAGAAGATATTGTAGATAGAGAGACAAATTAGACTGAGGATATAGAGGTATCTCCCAATGTATCCTATTTAGGTGTCAGCAAAGACTATATCAGATATTTGAGTCTATAGGGGACCCACTCCATCTTCCCCGATGACCACCCCATAGGTGATCTAGGTCTATCGGAGAGGACCCATCAAGGCGGTGACATACCAACGGAGGATGAGGAGGATCAGAGAGACAAGGAGGAGCCCATCTCTGAGGGAGATCCTATGGAGGAGGAGAGAGAAGAGGAGAGAGAATATGAGGGAGGAAATGAGGGAGTAGATGAGAGAGCAGAGGAGATGCCCCCAGGTGGTATTATAGGTGTAGATGATCAGGTGATCTGTGTTGTACCATTAAGATCACAACGACCTCCCCGTGCACATACAGAGACACCACCGCCTAGACCTAGACATAGTGAGTAGGGAGAGGTTAGTCACTCCATGCCCCACCATCTAGATCCTTTGGTGATACCCAGGAGGGAGATCCAAGTATGATATATATAATTGATTAGAATATTTTAAGTAAATGTTTTCCTAGAAGAAGTACTAAAAGATAAATATGTTTGAATTCTTCAGCTAGCATAGCGGAGTGGAGGGGATTTGTGTCCGAGGTCCTGAAGGATACATGTATATCCTATCAACTACCAGCTAGCAAGGGAGAGTCATTTAATGGACAGAGGGATCCCAATAGACATGTGGATATTTGTGCATGCATCTAGTGAGAGTTGAGGTTATGCAGAGAGAGAGAGAGAGAGCATAAATTGATGATTGATCTACAGAGAGCTCAGGAGCGTAACTATGAGATGAGCATGTCAAGGAGCCATACATAGACTACCATTTTGAGATCCTCAGCCTCACACCATAGATTAGAGAGATCTGGGAGCCACTGACCCTCAGAGCATAGAGATAGAGATTGATAGACATGGCACATGTGCCATATATGTACCAAAATCAAAGAAGTTTATATATATGAAAATGTTTGTTTGCCCAGTTAGTTCTATGACTGATTACTTGTAATTTTCAACAATACATAAAAAATTAACATAAAGAAAGAATGAAATTATGTATGAATGCATTCAAATTATATAACCTATAAAATAGGCCTAACTATTCTATAAGGAATACATAAATACATAAAGAAATAATGATATATTTAGGGATAATAACATTTAAGATGCATAATATTAATAGGTTCCTTAAGAGGGACCATTCATATCAACAATCTTATAAGCACCTGAAGTAAAATCCTTAATTACTATGAAAGGTCCAAGCCAATTAGGGCTAAACTTCCCTTTTTCACTGGGTAAAGCATTCACATTCCTTTGATTTTCATACAGGACTAAATCACCTACCAAGAATGACCATTCAATCACCTTATGATTATACTATTTCTGAAGTGATTTATGATAAGCCTTAATATGTTTCAAAGCATTTATCCATTGTTCATCCAACATTTCTAATTCCTGTAATTGTTGTTCCTGAAAAGTATCCTTGTCAATTATCCCATGAAATGAAACACACAAAGAAGGTATTTCTAATTCTAATGGCATATTAGCATCAGTGCCATAAAAAATATTATAAGGAGAAGTACCCATGGCCGTACGGACACTAGTCCTATAAGCCCATAAAGCATAAGTAAGTTTGGTATGCCAATCTTTCGCATACTTGTTAACCATTTTTATTAAGATTTGTTCAATAAATTTATTCGATGATTCAGCTTGACCATTAGATTGGGGGTAGTAGGGAGTAGAAAATCTATGTTGAATATGATATTTCTCCAAGAATTTAGTGACTTCTTTATTCTTGAAAGAAGTGTCATTATTCGAAACTATTGTTGAAGGAATACCAAATCATGCTATAGTATGATTAAGGATAAACTCACAAATAACATCCGCAGTAGTAGAATGGAGAGGAATAGATTCTAGCCACTTCGTAAAGTAATCTTTAGCCGTCAGGATGTACGTATGTCCTTGAGAAGAAGCTGGTGAGATTTTTCCAATAAGATCAAAACCCTAAATACTGAAAGGTCATGGAGCAACTTGATTATGAATTTCACGAGCAGGAGCATGAATTAAATTACCATGTTGCTGACACTGAGGAAACTTCTTAACAAATGTAAAAGAATCTTGTTCCATTTTTTGCCAATAGTATCCCATTCTAAGAAGTTTATTAACTAAATATTTCCCACCAAAATGTCCCCCACAAGAACCATAGTGAGCTTCTGCTAAAGCTATCAGAATTTTGGTTCTACCAAGACATCTTAATGGAAAACTGTTATAAGAAAACTTTGTAAAGAGTATCTCCCAAAATGATATAATTTTTTGAAAGCTTCCTAATACGATTACACATGTTGCTTGTTGCCTATTCTAGAAAGGTATTATATTTGAAAAAATGAAAGATATGCGAATACCATTCATCCAAGTGCAAGTTAAAACAATCAGCAGTAACCTTATTAGAAATTGCAGGGTGTTTAAGAGTGTGTATAGTAAATTGAAAGTATTTGGCATTATTCTTGAGACAAACCAAGGAAGTTGCGCTTGCCATGGCATCCGTATGTCGATTATCTTTCCTAGGTAAGGTCTGAATCATATAAGAAGAAAATTGTGAAAGAATATCAAGAGCCAAATCTCTATATTGCGTCATTTTATCATTCTTATTCTGATAACCTCCTTTGATTTGTTCAGCAATCAATTATGAATCCCTGTACATTTTCAAGTTTTTAATATGAAGGGATGAAGCTTCCCGTAAGCAAGCTATAAGAGATTCATACTCTGCAATATTGTTAGTACAAGGAAAGGTAAATTTATATGACATAGGGATCAATTTCTTTGTAGGAGGGACCAAGATAATTCCTACACTAGAACCTTTCTTACATCTAGAACCATCAAAATATAAGTCCCAAACATCTTCCTTCTTAATAGCTAAAATGTTCTGATCAGGGAATTCTATTGAGGTAATGCTCATATCAGAATGAGGACAAGGAGCTTCAACTAAATAACTAGTTAAAGCTTTTCCTTTAATTGACTTTTAAAGAATGAAATTAAGATCGAATTCCGTAAGTACCATCACCCATTTTTCCAAATGGCTAGAGAGATCAGTTTTTGAGAAAATGTGTTTTAAAGGATCAAATTTAACAATCACATTGACCTCAACATTCAAAAGGTAATGCCTAAGTTTTTGAAAAGAATAAACTAAAGCCAAGCATTGTCTTTCCAAATTGGTATATCTTGTTTCGTAATCAAGTAAGGTCTGACTAATGTAGTACACAGGTATTTCCTTACCTTTTCTATCATGTTGAGCCAACAACACACTCACAACATGGGAAGTAGTCGAAGTATATAGATAGAAGGGTTTATTAAATTGAGAAGGTTGTAGAATAGGAGGACTAGCAAGATACTCCTTAAATTTCTCAAAGGATTGTTTACATTCTTGGTTCCAAGAAAAAGTGGCATCTTTTATAAGAAAGGAGGTGAAAGGAACAGTTCTATCGACTAAGTTAGAAACAAAGCGATGAATAGCTTGTATTTTTCCTTTTAAATTGTGTAATTGAGAAATGATCTTAGGAGGAGGCATGTTAAAAATAGCATCAGTCTTTTTAGTATCGACCTCTATGCCTCACTTAGAGATTATAAATCCTATTAATTTACCATAATTAAATCCAAAAGCACATTTCTTAGGATTCAATCTCATATTATAACTCCTAATTCTTTCAAATATTTTCCTTAAAATAAACACATGATCCTCTCTTTGTATAAATTTCTCCAAGATGTCATCTACATAATCTTCCAGAATCTTATGAATGTAATCATGAAAAATCAAGGTCATAACACGTTGATAAGTTGCTCCCGTGTTTCTTAATCCAAAGGGCATCATGACCCAAAAAATGTTCCCCAAGGTGTTATAAATGTGGTCTTAATTTGATCTTCAATAGGAATAAATATTTGATTATAACCTGAAAAACCATCCATAAAAGATAATAAAGCATGACCCGCTGTCGAATCCACAATCATATAAATATTAGGTAACATGAAATCATCTTTTAAGGATGCATTATTTAAATCTCAAAAATCAGTGCACATCCTTATCTTATTTTCTCCTTTAGAAAAAACCACAATATTAGAAATCCTTTCAGAGTAATCAATAGAGAAAATGAACCCAACACCTAATAATTTTTCAATTGCAGCTTTAACTAACAAGGCAATGCCTAGATTCATCTTTCAGATTTTCTGTTTCACAGGTTTAGCATTAGGTTTGAGAACAATATTGTGAGTAACAATCTTAGGATCTATACCCGACATATCTGAATATGTCCAAGAAAATATATCTTTATATTCAAGTAAGAGGGAAACCAACTGATCATGTTCATCTTGATTCAATCATTTCCCAAATTTGATTATTTTTTTAGAGTCATTCACATCTACCTGAACTTCAATAGTCTCATTTATTAATAAATTACTTTGAAAAAAGAGAAATATCATGTTCATCATGTTCTCCAAAATATGATTCATTATTTAGACAACAAGGCTTTCTTCTTTTATGATGAAAAGTAGGCAGATCTTGGTAAGCCCCTAAAAAATTGGCTAGGGCTTCATCCTCAAGAAAATATCCAAACTAGGTTTTTGATCCATGTCAAGGAGAACCAGATTAACCAACTTCAAATGTCCACCGCAAATATGATTGACATTAAGAGGAAAAGCTGATGGTTGCTTACAAGGATTGAATCCTAATCCATAAGTATAATCATAAACTTCATTGTCCAAGGGAACTTGTATACCTTTTTCATATTTACCACATCCTTTCCCATTGAATCTTGATTTCCTAAGTAGATGATAACCAAAACCATATCTATCAGCCATATCATATTGAGTTAAAGGAGCGACATATGTCACAATGTCATAGAAATTTGGTTTTATTGTCTCAATTGTTTCTGTAAGTGAAGCAGAAACAAAGTTACTTTTTAATTCCTCAAAAAGTGGAGAAGGATTCAAAACTTGGTTTTCAAACCCACTTTGTTCTTTCATAAACTCTAAATCATAAACTTTATATTCTCTCATAAAAGAAGGATTAAAATCCAATGATCCCCAATCATCTCCCATCAAAGAAGAAGGTGGAGTTTCAACTTGTTTAACTTCAGGTGGTTGCTAAGGTTCTTTACTTGGTTGTATAGGTTCAAGAACCTTAGCATATTTTGCATTTAGGCAAGGATTTGACACATCATCTGCATGTAGTGTATACATCATATTGTTATAAATGAACCTAACCTTACGATGAAGAGTAGAAGGAATCACATGCATAGTATGTAACCAAGGTCTTCCTAACAAAAGGTTATAATTGAGAGGTCCAGGCATACCATGAATAGGTGTGTTAAGAAGAACTGGACCAACCTTAATAGGTAGCATAATAATACCCAAAGTGTTCTTTGCAATGTTATCAAATCCACAAATAGGGATATTATCTGATTAAATGGTTGTAAGATTGGCCTTAATAGCCTTAAGCATATCCATGCTACAAACATTAAGCCTAGATCCATTATCAATTAATGTTCTATGAATGATACTATGATTGATAGAAACAATAACCATAAGAGCATCATATTGATTCTGCACCTCAACAAAAGGTAAATCATCATCAATAAAAACAATAGGAGGTACAAAAGGCATAGTATGCATGCACTCCAAAAGTGAATTAATATTCTCTTAATTAGGAGGTGGATCAGGAAGACTAGATAAAGCTTTTTGTAATGCCTCATGATATGTAGGAGAAGTTTGAAGTAATTCCCATAAAGATATCTTAGCTGGAGTAGCGTGTAATTGCTCAAATAAGTCATACTCCTTAAAGGAAGAAGGCAACCTGGGTGCTTGAGGAAGCATGGGTTGAGAAGGAGGCAAAGAAGCTGGGACAGTAGGTTGAGGATTATTCCTTGTGGGATAAATATGTGAAACAGAATCTGTGTTATCAAAGAAATTAAAAGGATCTCTAGGTTTAACCTTAATGGTTATTCGAGGACATCCTTTTACCATCATAAAAAAGGCTTAGGGAATAAAATTGTAGGTGCCTCAGTGTTGCAAATAGTGGAACATGAAGGTAACCATGCACACACCCTATGGTAAAGGTCAATTGGAGAAGTTGTGGAAGAGGATGAAATAAGAATAGGATCCATGGGGATCTCATTTGAACCATTTTCATTCTCACTTCCATGTACGTCATTAAGGGATCTATTCTCTTGTACAATAAAATCCTCATTAAAGTATTCAAAACAAAATTCATACATGTTGAACACAAAATAAAATTACAAGCATGTAAATATTTTTGTGTTTTTCAAATAATTTTTGTAATTTTTATGTATTTTTGGAATATAAATGCAAGAGAATAAAAGAAAACCTACTTCTATATGCATGAAAGACCTATCATAAAATGTAAATCTAACACCAAAGAGAAACAGTTGTCTATCGCGGGTTCACCAAAATGTAAGGTATAAATTTGGATGGTCTCCTAAATAGGGTTTGCACAATAGAGATTTGCATATAAAAGAGACCCTATGACATATTCAACCATTTACATTTAATTTTTATGATAAGGAATGTAAATCTTGAAAATAATTGCAAAGAATAATGGAGGAAAATACCTACCTCACATTTTTCTGAAGCCTCTGTTGAGTTTCTGGAAAATCTAAGACCGGATCTAGAAGAGAAACACAGAGATGGACAAAACCCAAAAATCATTTTTTGTTATCACAGTTCTAATTTTGACCCTCAAGTCAATGCCACCATTGACCCAGAATTTTTGATTCCAACCTAGGGTAGAATCAACCTAAAAAGTCTCTGATAGGTGTAATCACCTAAAAATGGTCATCTAAAACCTAGACCCCCAATCTCAACAATTAATCAAGAAACCCTAATCTTGATTATTCTAAGTCCTAAATCAAATATGTAATTCATCAAATCTAAATTGATCTAACCTAAACCCTAGGTCCTAATCAATCATCATGCTTGATTAATTAATTAATTCTTAAAATCATAATACATTGGCAAATAAACCTTATGTTAATAATTTAATTGATAATATGATATATTAATTAAATAAAAATTACAAAATTGTCAATTAAATAAAAAAGGAATTAAATTAATTATAAAAACATAAATTTGCATTCAAAATCAATTAAATTATTAAAACTGCATATGACATCATCAAATCTAGTTAACTGATTTATCATTTTGGAAACAATCCAGTTCCACTCAGTTAACTGATTCTCCACTGTTTATAATTTTGGAAACATTTCAGTTAACTAAAAACTGAATATGGAAGTTTCCAAAATAACTGATCAGTCAGTTTTGTCAATTGACTCTCTTGACCAATCGAATCACTTGCACATGGATTGTGCTTCTCCAATCAAATCTGAGCTACTCTTTTTGTTCGATCTCGACCATCAATTCGAGAGAGATTTCTATAAAACATAAACTCTTTTCCTTCACAAAGGATCCTAACTTTTGATTAACATTATTATACTGCATTTTCATCCTAGCATTCTTAGCATTTTAGCTTTCATTTATTTAGTATTGTTGTTTATTATTTTCAAGCATGCAAATCTAATCATAGAGCACACTTGAATTTGGCGTTTTTAAAATGAATATTTCACATTTCATTTGGTGCTTCTAAAACTGAATCTAATTAGCTTGGGTTAACATCAAATACATCTTAACAAGGTTGAACCTATCCATGAGCATCATGTATCCTAACATTCATGATCCTTTCCATCAGCCTATTCACTTGTTCTCATTTGTTACACCCTATCATGATATTTGTTATCTATAGCCTATTATTCCTATCTCTAAGCAGTCCTTCCATAATCCAAACCATCCACTAATACCATTCATCATCTCATACCCTAATTGCATTATCATAGCTATATCCTATCCAAAATTGACCCCCTGGTCTTGATCAAAATTAAAAAAAATAGTTTCTCAAAATTTGCTTGACATGTTCATTCTTTTGGACCACATGCTTTCATGACATCTGGTCATCATCCTATATGCTATCTAGCACCACTCCATGAGTCTACATTGCTATATTCTTTTTTTTTCTCCCTAGCTTGGGTAATTTTGAGGAGACTATCTTTGAGGTTCACATTCACCCTCTTCATCCATCATTGTCTATTCGCCTCAACCATCAGTTTTCTAATCCATCTGCAATGACCTCTACCTTGCTAGACATTGGGGGAAACCAATGTGATCTTTCTTGAGACAAGATTAATCTCTAAAAATCCAAAAATTGGAAAAATTCCTGAAAAAATGATCATCTTAGTGACAACCTAGCAATAGGTGCCTTGATGTATCAATCAAAAAAATCAAAAATCAAAAAATACAAAAAAATTGAAAAAGAAGAAAAAGTGCCTTGGTGAAAACCTGGTAAACAAGCACCATGGTAGAAAAATTAACATCTCTTCCAAGTAGGTGAAAACATGGTAAACAAATGCCTCTTGTACTCAGTGCTCCATATATCAATGCTCAGTCTTGGCAATCCTTTGCTTCAGTTTGTACATAGCTTTCAATCACTTTCATGACACTCTAGTTCTTCTAAGAAACCTCCTGACTTGAAATAGATCCAGATTCATAACCCAGGGGAAATCAAATCAGATTTTTCCTCACAAAATGAGTCAAGTCAGTCATCAATTGTTAGCTAGGGGCATGGGTCCCCAATCTGATTGCATCTTTGGCTTACACCAGAGTCAGTAATATTGTCATTTCTGAAGGAAAACTTGCTATTGACGCAAATAGGTGTCTCTCAACACCAGACTCAATAGTATTTCTTAACACTATCTTTGGATACATTTGTGTTTTTCAACACACATTAGATATCACAAAATTAAACATTAGATCGATAGAAATCAAACACAAAGAACTCACAAACACAATGGTGTTTCTCAACACCTCATACATATATACATCTGAAAACTTTGAAACTAGCTGAAGTATGCTGAACTTCTATTTGTATGCTTCCTATTCTCATTGGTTTTGGTTATCTTTTCTTTGTCTACTGGTTGTTGGTGTGGTCTTGATGATCCGACAATGTCAAATAATCAGGGTGTATTTGATAAGAGCTCCTGCATTAAGGTGGAGAATCCTCACATCCCTCGATCCTATTTACTTGTACGCCAAGGTGAGGTCAGAACTATCTCCTTAACTGTTATTATCTACTTGTTAACACAAGATCACACTCATGGTTATCTTGCCTTTGAATGTTGCAATACTACTGTACTCTTTCTACATCAACTAGAAATGACATTCAGGTCATCTCAACTTTTGTGCCTCAATGCTTATGTTAGTTTCTCATATCTTATCCGATGAAAGTCATATTCATATTCTTATGGTTGCAGTGGCACCAATAATGATTGTATCGACTGGATGTTCCAAAAACTCTCAATGATGAAAGTTTTCAAAGCTAAAGCTCAATGACTACACCTTAGGTTGCATTCATGTTAGTCTTGCATCTACATCTGCATCTGCATAGTGTTGAGATATGCATAATAATGTTATCTCTCTCTCTCTCTCTCTCTCTCTCTCTCCAATGTGAAGGATCTAAGGTTCTTATGAATCAATCTTCTCATCATCACGTGGTCAGTTGTGTGTGAACATGACACCCCTCTCTAATTTGATTGTCCTAATTCCATTTTCAGGATTGAAATCAAAATCTGAAACTGACTACTTACAAAACCAATAGAAATATCTCATGCTTTTCTTCTAATCAATCTGTGTATCTTAATTTTGGTCAATCTCGGTTAAACATGACCTCTCATCAAGTACATCTTTTGTCCTAACCATGTGGGACCTCTTTCTAATTAGATCAATTTGTTCCTAAATTGTCTAATCAATCAAATTGCTTCTCATCACTGGGGCACCTAGCCATATTTTGATTTCTCTTCTGAGGGGGCAGGATTAGGACATCAACATTCCAGTGATCACATCCTCAATCAAAACCCCATCGCTTGGGGCATCTCAGCTTCATCACATCAAATCAAGTTGAGATCATCTTAAACCAAAGGCAACCTAATCAATGGTCTTATATAGTCGTGAATACACTCAAAACCAGACAAGATCGGTTTTATACAGGCTATTAATTATTGAAACCAGATACATTGATCAAATTGGATTCATCGCTTCAAATCAAGTTAATTTACTTGCTAACCAAATCTCTTAATGGTAATCAATTTCATCGCTTCAAATCAAACTGGTTATTCTTTCAAACCAATCAAAAGGTTTAAGAGTTCCTAACAGATGTTTAGTTTCATCTCTTCAAATCAAACTGATCATTCTATTTATATCTTTTGATCGATCTTTGTCCAATCAAGCTCAGAGTTGGTCTTCTTCTTCTTCTTCAAAAGAATGGTTTCATCGCTTCAAATCAAACTATTTTGGGTCTCCTCACTATTAATTCTTTGAATCAATACGCTGATTGCACATAAATTCAAAGAGGGGCAAATGTAATCACCTAAAAATGGTCATCTAAACCCTAGACACCCAATCTCAACAATTAATCAAGAAACACTAATGTTGATTATTCTAAGTCCTAAATCAAATAGGCAATTCATCAAATCTAAACTGATCTGACCTAAACCCTAGGTCCTAATCAATCATCATACTTTATTAATTAATTCAGAAAATCATAATTCATTGGCAAATAAACCTTACGTTAATTATATAATTGATATTCTAATGTATTAATTAAATAAAAATTACAAAATTGTCAATTAAATAAAAAAGGAATTAAATTAATTTTAAAAACATAAATGTGCATTCAAAATCAATTAAATTATTAAAAATGCATATGACATCATCAAATCCAGTTAACTGATTTATCATTTTGGAAATAATCCAGTTCCACTTAGTTAACTAAAAATTGAATATGGAAGTTTCCAAAATAACTGATCAGTCAGTTCAGTCAATTGACTCTCTCGACCAATTGAATCACTTGCACATGGATTGTGCTTCTGTAATCAAATCTGAGCCACTCTTTTTGTTCGATCTCAACCGTCGATTTGAGAGAGATTTCTATAAAAGAGAAACTCTTTTCCTTCACAAAGGATACTAAATTTTAATTAACGTTATTATACTGCATTTTCATTCTAGCATTCTTAGCATTTTACCTTTCATTTATTTAGTATTGTTGTTTATTATTTTCAAGCATGTAAATCTAATCATAGAGCACAGTTGAATTTGGTGTTTTTAGAATGAATATTTCACATTTCATTTAGTGCTTCTAAAACTAAATCTAATTAGCTTGGATGAACAACAAAGTGCATTTGCATTTATTTTAATCAATCATTTAGATCAATCATATAGCTCTAAATCCTTCATTTAGGTCTTCGGTGTAGTCACTGAGCTTGCAATGATCTGAGAGCAAGCTCATACTCCTGCCTTCTAGAAGGAAACATGTCGACTCATTCAGACATGCAGGGTGAATGAATCCATAATCATTCCTATATGCAATTGATGAATAATGACTATGTTGAAGTGCACTGCTAAAGCAGAGGTCCGCTTTTAGCACACACAATAGGAAATCTATTTTCGGAACCCGAAAGTTTTCTGAAAAGGGTATCCAAATCTGTACTCTGATCCACTATTCTAAACCAGTACCTCCTAAAATAGCACCTAGAAATATATGAAAAGAGGGGTTTTAGGGTGGCTATATAGGGGTTTTCCTTAGTCAAACCCCCATTTTGGTGATCTCCACCTTTACAAATAGCCAAATATAGTATAATTTATGTGTGTGTGTGTTGCCCTTGGAAAGTGCTTTGAATGTGTAATGTCAAGATATAATCCTCTAGATTAAAACCCTAACATGAATTGAAAATGAGAAAGCAATGCATAGATTTGAATATGATAAAGAAAGCATACCAAGCCCCCAAGGATAAAGTATTCCTACCAAACTCATAATTCATAGTTTCTACCCCATGATAGTATCTTTTGAATGCTTGAATGTTGAAAATGGTGGATCTAAGAAGGAAGGAAGGAAGGAAGAAATCTCTCTTGCTCCAAAGAAGATCCATAATAGCTTTTCCAAAAAAATGCTTGTATGTATCAATGCATCATCATATCTTGTCCTTCTATATCATCCTCTTACTTTCTTGCATCATCATCATGTCATAATTGTAATTGCATCATATCATCTTACGATTTTATCTCATGAAGAAACGAAGGCAAAAGAGAGTGTTTATATAGAGATCTCAATATAGACCTCCTAGGACAATCCAAGGGACCCAAATTCAAATTTCACCTTGAATTATTGTCCAATTACAATAAACCAACCCGGGGACCTATGTTTAAGTTTAGAACCCCGATAAGCTCCATATTTGAAAGTGGGGACCAACACCTGACTGAGGTCAAAGTCGACCTTGATCTTGACCTAGGTCAAGGATGATCTCAACCTTGAACTAGGTCAAGGTTGACCTTTATTCTGACCTAGGTCAGAATTGAATTCAACCCTAACCTGAGGTTTCAGGTAGGTCTCCTTGGGAAATCTGCAGAATTCCTAGGTCAGCCGAGGACCTAGGAAGGTGAGAAAACACACCAGAATATTGGATAGAGGCACAAAGGCCAAAGAGTTGGTATGTTGAAGATTAGGAGAGCCAATACATAGGATCTACCTAAAAATGAAGCCATAGAAAGGGAAATTAAGGAGGATCCAAAGGATCCTAGCCCTAGTTTCACCTAGAAATGCAGAATCAAGTGCATATGCATCCTAAATGCAAATCTTAATATGCAAGTGTACTAAACGATGGTGCCAAACCTACCAAAATAGAGGTGCTTCCATTTTAAGATGATACACTATTGAGTATCATAGCTTCATTTTTAGATCTACTTCTACTACTTGTTAGCATTCTCTATTTCAATTATTGATTTCAAGGTTAATTCCTAAATTCCGGTTTGTTTAAGGCAAACCCCTTCCCCCAACAAACAAAACCATTTTTCTTGTAGGTACATGTATATGACAATGAATTTTAGATCAGATTTGGATACCCTTTTCGACCAAATTTTGGGATTCGCAAATAGAATTTCCATTAGAGTAGTGCAGTTCAAGGTCAAACATTTTTGGGTACAATTGCTCCCTGCCAAAGAGGTCAAGGTCGACCTGACTCAGAAAAGTAAAATATTTCTGGGTTTTGTCCGTCTTTGCGTTTCTATTCCAAATTCAGTTGCAGAATTTCCTGAAACATGACACATACGTCAGAAAATAGCCTTTTCTAGATCTTCTACATTCCAAGGTAAATATTTCATTTCAATTAAGGATTTAACCAATTCAAATCTATTATTTCACTTCATAATAATTAAATCTCCTTTCCCTATCCATAACTAGTTGATTCCTTTTTGCATTGATCATCTCCTCTAGATTAATCAATTGCGATCTCCTTGTCTTGGATTAGGAGGCCACACATTTCCATCAACTCCTACACACACAACACATTTTTCATATATATATATATATATATCCTGCATTTTGGTGAGCCCGCGATAGACAACTCTTTCTTTTTGGTGTTAGATGCTTTGCCTCTTTTGCTTAGAGACTAGCTTTTGTATACATATCAAATAAGTTTTCTTTTATACTCTTGCATTTTAAAATACAAAAAAAATTACATACTCATAAAAATACAAAAAAATTTCTTGCATTTCATTCACTATGAAGATCTTTAAGATGCTTTGGTGTATGGTTATTTTCCTCATTATTCTTCTCTTAGCATCTATTTATAGTACTTATGATGTTTATGAGAGTGTCATCCATTTAATCATGTTTTTTACTCTTCATGTTTCACTTGCTTATGCTATTTTGAGATTAACTAATACTACTCTTCCTACTTTCAAAACTTTCATTAAGGATTGGTGTAGTGGACTTATTACTCTTTTGGATTATGTGAAGAATTTGGTAGATGATACCCCATCTCCTAATCTTCCTAATCCTAATCCGATCATTCCTAATCTAGTTCCTAATATTCCTAATCCTAATCCTATCATTCCTAATCTAATTCCTAATATTCCCATTCCTATTTATCCATCTTATATCGCTAGTTCTTCCCACACTCGTGATGGGGCTCAAACTATGGTTCATGATACAGATGTGCAATAATTCTTTGATTTACCTTCCCCTTCTTATCCTATTCATGATGATATTAAAGGGAAGAGTAATGAAAATTCTTATAAACCTATCATTCTTCCTTACACAACATTTTCTCATGATCACTGTAAACAATCACCTCCTGTAAAAGCTTTACAAGATATGTACACTACTAGATACAATATGGTGGCTAAACAAGGTTATAAGGGTATAGGGTTTGGTGTTAATGAACATGGTATTAAATATCTGGTTTGGATATCCCCTAAACAAGATAAGCATGGTCTAGGCTTTCCACTATCTCAACTTGAGGTGGTTGATTTTGATTTTCACCCTCCTCTTCATATCTCCTTCCAACACCTTCCTTAGACTACCCTGATACTCCTCAAGATGTGGCTAAGAAGGTCTATATTCAATTAATGAATTCTAAGAAAGAAATATTTAAACCTATGCCAAAAGATGCTCTCTCCAAATACAAATGTCCTTTTCATTATAGTAATACACATTTACTTGTTGATTGTGTGCATTTCAATATGTATGTTAGAGAAAGAGCTGCTTTAGGAATTATATCTCTCTCGTGCGGTATTACAATTTCTTCATAATTTCCATACGGGGCATACCCCTCGCTCTTCAATAATATAGATCTTTCTCCCTCTTGTCTCTTCACTGGGGGGAAAGAGGTATCTCTTCCAACTTTTCTAGGATCCATTATGTTCTTAGCATGTATTTGTTTTTAGCTTAATTGGTTATGCTAATCTATATTCTATCTCTATGGTTTTGTATTATGGTACATACTTCCTTCACTCATAATCATCCATAGCTCTCTTTAAATATTCATGATATCTTTTCTAGGCCATTTGTTTTGTAAAGATATCTCTTTCTTACAATATCTCTTGATATGATCAATATATCCCTTGCTTTCATCCCTGGGGGGGCAAGCTTTTTCCTTCTTTCTCTCTCTATCTAAGGATCTACTTTCCTTAGCTTAGCGACATTTATTTATTTTGCAACATCATTTCCTTATAAAGATTTATGTTTTGGATATGGATACCCTCTAATATGAGAGGTGATTGTCCTTGGTCATCACCTCTTCTTTATTATGCAAATTATGTTCTTAATAAACTCTTTCCCTTGTTTTGGGTTAGAGTTTGATTCCTTCATTTCAAGATTCCTCTTCCTCTTGATCACAGGGGGCTTGATGATTGAGTCTTTGATCCCTCTTTGCTTTTCTTTGCAAGATGATATTTTATCATAAGAATTCCTATATGGTGGAAATCTTGTTGATAAGATCTCTTCCTCTTTGAGGATCCCTTTTCCATAAGTGACATATCCTTTTCATGATTATATATGCTCTTAGATGTAAGGGTCAATACTCTTCGCTAAGATTATAGTGTACATTTTTGTTAACAGGATACCTCCTTACTTTGTGAAGTAGGTATCCTCCTTTCTCTTCCTTATCCTGTCTATTAGGTAGCCATGATAAGGAGGGGGGAATATATAGGGTCTCCCTTATACTATAGTTTTCATTTTACAACATTCTAAATCCTTGAAAGGTGACGCACATAAGTTGCTAAATCCTGAAGAGACACACATTTTTACTTTTATTCATGCTAAATCCTCGGAAGGTAACACACATAAGTTGCTAAATCCTAAAGAGACACACATTTTTACTTTTATTTTTTCTAAATCCTCAGAAGGTAACACACATAAATTTCTAAATCCTGAAGAGATACGCATTTTTCAAATTCAAATATGCTAAATCCTTGGAAGGTAACGCACATAAGTTGCTAAATCCTGAAAAGACACATTTTATATTCCATAGTGATACAAGAATGTGGATCTATGGATATTCCAAAAGCCATTAGAAGACGCATTAAAATTACAAAGAACAATTTATGGGTGAACCTGTTGGGCTCTCCCTCCTTTGTGATTCATGGTAAGGTGGGCATATTACTAGGTGAGGTAATCACTTTCTCTTTTCTCTCTTTTGCTTTCATGCTAGTAGGATTAGATCATGAAGCTATGTTATTTATAGTATTGTTCTTATCTTTCTTATGTAGTCATTTATGCTTTCTATGATTATTTTATCTTTTCTTTCATACCCTTGTGCATGTATGTTGAGTTAGAATCCTTGGTCTGGGGGCTCATGTCCTTGAATAAGAGATGTTCTACCTCATTGCGATCCACTGGAATCTTTCTTCTAACTTTACTGTGAGCATGTTCAATTTCCATACTCTTGCTAAAGTGGGGGCTTAATGTATCATCTTAAAATGGAAGCACTTCCATGTTAAGAATGTTTAGACCTCCTTAGGGGTTTTTTTTGACCATCATCATGTTTTCCTCTCATTTTTGCACCTTCTCTAGCTTTAGTGCCTATTTAGGACCCTGATTGGGCCTCTTCGAACACTATTTATCCCACTTGACACATTTTCTAGGGGTTATGACTCCCTGGGTCAAGGTTGACCTCAAACTTGATCTAGGTCAGTGTTAACCTTGACCTTGACCTAGGTCAGGGTTGACCTCAACCTCGACCTAGGTCCCCCTTTCCAATTGGAAAGTTTGTCGGCTGTCGGGGGTCATTCAAAAGTTCATTTTCCCTCTTCCGGGTTGACTGTTTTGTGTTCCAAAGTGTCAAATCTTAAATTATATTTAATATAGGTCCTCTTCTAGGGGTATAGGTATAATCAAAATTTAATTCTCCTATGTAGGCCTCTCTAGAATATTGTGCCCTACATTCATATATAAGGAAGCCTTCTCCTCTCATTTTCTCTAAGTACGAATCATCAACTATTTGGAGACAAGTACATTATCATCTACTTTCAAGCATCCATTATCAACTAAGGTTTTCAAGTCTTCCTCTCAAGAATTCAAGTTCTCCATTGAAGATCAAGGATTCAAGAATTGAAGCCTTTGAATGGATTTGGTTAAAGCATTCAAGATTCATCATTCAAAACCCTAGATCTATCCATCATGGTGGTGTAATCTTCCTTCAATATCCTTTGTGCATCCTCAAGATTCATTCATTCTTCTCTCAACATGAATTCCAAGCATACAATCATGAAGGTTTATGGTTTCTAATATTGAGTCCAAGCTTTCATATTTACATACTTGTTTACATTCGAAATACAATTGCATATCTATTGAATATCATAGCTTCATTGTTAGATCTACTTCTACTACTTGCTAGTATTCTCTATTTCAATTATTGATTTCAAGGTTAATTCCTAAATCTAGATTTGACTAAGGCAAAGCCCTCCCCCCAATAAACAAATTTTTTTTCTTGCAGGTACAGGTACATGACAACGAATTTCAGATCAGATTTGAATACCCTTTTGGCCAACTTTCGGGATCCGTGAACAAAATTTTTGTCAGAGATGTGCAGGTCAAGGTTAAATATTTTGGGGTACAATTGTGCCCCGCCAAATAGGTCAAGGTTGACCTAACTCAAAAAAGTAAAATATTTCTGTGTTTTGTCTGTCTCTATGTTTCTGTTCCAGATCTTGATGCATAATTTCCTGAAACCTGACACAGGCATCAGAAAAATAGGATTTTCCAGATATGCTACATTCCAAGGTAAATGTTTCATTTAAATTAAGGATTTAATCAATTAAAATCTATTGTTTCACTTCATAATAATTAAATCTCCTTTCCCTATTCATAACTAGTTGATTCCTTTTTGCATTGATCGTCTCCTCTCAATTAATCAATTGGGATCTCTTTGTCCTGGATGAGGAGGCCACACATTTCCATCAACCCCTACACACACATTCTTTATATATATATCCCACAAGAGTTAATCTCTATTCCTCATCCTCTAAACACCTAAGAAGCATTCCGTTAAGACCCTTGCGATACAATGTGTCTTATAGGATAGTATAGTGAGCTGCTTGGCATATAAAATGTCATTTTTGGGCATGGGTTTGGTCTATAGGTAAAACTTGGTCTTTAAGATAGGAATAAATTTCTCTATGTCAATTAATTAGGGAAATAATTTGGGTGTCAGGTAAGTCAAAAGTCGTTTTTACCAACTCTTCCACCAAGAATTCATACCTCTCATTTTGATCAGGCATTTGGAGTAATGAAGCCAAGGTAGCCATAAAATCTGTAACCCTATTCCTGTCTCTTGGAATTTTTTCAAATGTGATTAAGGAAAATTATTTCTTCCAGTCATCTAGACCATTCTCTCATATGGCATTAAATTTTCATCCTTAGTTTTATATTCATCATTGATTTGATTGATGACTAATTGAGAGTCCCCATAAACTTGCAGTTTTGTAACGTTCCATTCTAAAGCCATTTTGATTCCTATGAATAAATATTCATATTTTAAAATGTTGTTTGTACATGGGAACAAAATTTTATAATATTTTGGAATGGTATACCCTTGAGGCGTGATCAATAAAATTCCAGCCCCTGAACCATTTTGAGTATAGGATCCATCGAAATACAACTTCCATGCCTTGGCTTCCACATTGACTATTTATGCATCGGGGAATTCAAATTGGATGGGATGAGAATATACTAATGTATTTTCATACAATTGATCAACAATAACTTGGCCCTTGATATCTTTATGGTCCACATATTCTTTGTCGAGTTCACTAAGCACCATCACCCATTTAGCAATCCTTCCAGTTATGGCTGTTTTACTAAGAAAATATTTTAAAGGATCAATCTTTGAAATTAACTTCACCTTGTGCATCAACATGTAATGTCTTAGTTTTTGTGAGGCAAAACCCACTACTAGGAAAGCTCTTTTCATGAAGCTATAGTTTAATTCATATTTGATCAGAGTTCTACTTAAATAGTAAATAGCTCTTTCTTTTCCTTCATCATCCTCTTGTGCCAAAAAGACCCCTAAAGATCTTTCTGTTGCTAAAATATATAGTAATAATCTTTTTCCTTTGATAGGAGGCATCAAGATAGGTGGGTTGACCAAGTATGTTTTCAACAAAGTAAAGGCTTTTTCACATTCATCATCCCATGTAAAAATGATATCCTTATAGCAATCTTGTGAATGAATGACACTTTTCTGCCAATTGAGAAATGAATAAATCATACCTTCGTGAATAAAGGTGTTATCTATCAATTATATGGAAATAATAATACAATTTAATCTAAGAATTGAAAAATAAAGCATTTAACATCTCATGGATCTCTATGTAAGCATGCTAATAGATCTCTCAGCCTTAATCTCTACTAGTGACATCCCTAGAATGAGAATTTGTGTTTGATAATGCCTATTCTAACTCACAACTCTCAAATTGCCGATGCAATTCATTCTATTATGATCTCAATTGCTCAAAATTTGATAAAAAAATGCTTATGATCTTTCTAAATTCTCTAGATTAAGGGTACAATTGCTCATGAATGTATAGGATCCCTTATGCTCTCAAAATGACTTCTATTTATAGGAGTTTCCCAACTATAGGGGGTAGAGTCAATTGATCATAGTTAAGCATTGGTTAGGTGAGAGGCTTTGAGATGTTTCAAATGGGGGGACAATTTAAATGCTTGTCTCAAAGGTTGGGACAAAGAGACAAATTTGAGTGATTGAGATTGAAAGTTCAATATGAGTGATTGAGATTGCGAATTAGGAGTGATCCATGTGCTTTGTGTTCTCAATTATCATTGGTTGCTCAAATTTATGTTGAAGGATATTAGGATTTATTAAATTCAATTAATTAATTTAGCCATGTAGGGGAATAGGTTCAATTTAATTTTTTATTTAAACTATACAATTAATTGATTAAAATCAATTATATAGTTTGATTAATCCCTTTAGGCTTATATTTAATCATTTGATGTCATTGTTTAATTAATGATTTGATTTGAATGATTTTGTCCCAATTTATGTCTATTTGATTTTGATTTAGTCTCTTTTGATGAGATTTAGAGCATTTAGCTAAGATTTGCAGATTTGGTTGATTATAGAACACCTACCCAGTTTTAGGTGTCTACACAAAGTTCACAAAAGTAATTCACCTAGAGCTTGAGGCAGATAACTTTGATTTCAGCTCCATTGATAAATTGACAAGCCATAAGGTTTTATTGAATCATCTTCAGGACAACATTGGAGAGTACAACAAGGATGTTTCCAAAGGAACTTGGGATGAACTTCGTCAAATTGTTTCCCACGGACGAAGTTTAAGATTTTTTTTAGCATAATGTATAAATTTTTGACATCCACAACCCTAAAAAGTTGATTTGAAAGGATTATGTTGACTTCTTATTCTCATTTGTGGTATGCAAATATGTTATTTGTCTTGAGAAAGAGGAAATAGGTGGTTGAGAAAGAGTTTGGTTGTGCAAGGAGGAGTTGGAAGATTGATTTGTGGACCTTCTTCAAGTGTTTGTGTCTCATTTATACACCTTTTCAAGCTTACAATGAGTGGAACAGGTAAGTTATTGTTCTATTTTATTTTTTATTTTTTTTAAGCATTTTATTTTATTTTTATTTCCCTTTCATTGTCCATAAGACCTACCAAATTGTTTCCATAATTTTTCATTCTCTTTTTTTTAGATTGAATATGTATACAATTTCTCACCAAAGGAAAAGGAACTACAATGGCATCTAACTCTTCCTTAGTAGGAAATATTAAACAAAGAGTAGAACCCCCTTATGATTATCCTTTATGGAAGTATGTTGATATTGTAAGAGTGCTTCCAAGAGGTGGTGTATTCCTTTGGAAATTTCAAGGTTGTGATGTAGAAAGGAATAGTTCATATTTTTGTGTGGTAGGCCATTTGTGTAGATAACCTAGAAGAGGAGTGAATAAATGACCTAAAAAAAAAGTTGTGCCATACCAAATGAAATAGTATTAAAATATATTGTAGAGCATGAGGTAGCATAAGAGAGAGAAGAATGTCGTAGACAAATTACAACCACTAGCACTAAAAGTAAAAAAAACAAAAAAAAGGGAATGCAAACCCCTCTATAGATGTTGTGATAGAAGATCACCCCTTTTATACTACCTCAAATGGGTTTGATATTGAAAGTGAAGCACCTCTTACACATAAAAGAAAGGGACCACTAGAAACTACATTTCAAAATCAGAGTTGAGAAATTAATGACATTGAGGTGGCAAGATGCTTGTATGCAAATTGGCTTCCTTTTAGTGCTATTCATTCTCCATATTGGAAGAATATGTTGAAAATTGCCAATGAAGCTCCAAGAGGGTATAAGGGCCCTGGTTATGACAGAGTATGGACTACCTTGTTGGATCAAGAGGTCAAGGGGATTGATGATCAATTGAAGCCTATAAGGGATTAATGGATTGAGACAGGGGTATCAATTTTTTTAGATGGGTGAAAATATGCCATAAATCATCCCTTGATCAATTTCTTAGAGGTGTCTCCTAAAGGGGCAATATTTTTGAAATCCATGGATTGTGAGGGGCAAGTAAAAGATGGGTCATTTATTGCTAATATCTCATCTCTTCCATTGAACAAGTGGGTGCTGGAAATGTTGTCCAAGTCATAATGGACAATGCAAATAATTGTAGAGTTGTTGGTTTGTTGGTTGAAGAGTGATATCAACACATCTTTTGGACACCTTGTGCAGTCCATTCACTCAATCTTATGCTAAAAAAGATTGGTACCAAAATTGGGTGGATCAAAGAGGTGTACACAAAGGTTGAGGACATTTAGATATTCATCACAAACCACCACATGACTCAGGGATATTTAGAATGTTCTCATGTTTGGAGCTACTCAAGGTAAGTAAACTTAAACTCAAGTTAGTAATTTAAATTTTATTAAAAAAAAAATTAGTATCTTACAATTTCTAATTTTCATATGTTGATTTTGTAATGTGTACTTTGTTTTAGAGTATGTATGATGTATCTAATAGTTGTATTTTTTTTGTTCTACTTATAATTTATGTTCTAGGTTGCTAAGACTCATTTTGCATCAAAATTAATCATCTTGAGATGACTTGTGCAAGTGAAAGAGACACTTTGTAATATGGTAATCAACAACAATTGGGTTATATGGTGGAAAAGAAATAGTGAGAAGGCAACCAAAACAAAGAAAATGATATTGGATGAATCATGATGAAAAAGTGTATCTCATTAAGTTCATTGAGCCCATTATGAGCGTGCTTAGGTGCACTGACATGGATAAGCCTTGAATTGGAGAGATCTATGATGGCATAGAATTAATGGTTGAGAAGATCAAGAAAATTGTAAATGAAAAAGAGCAAAATCGTCAAGAGACCTTATTGAAACAATTTAAAGCAATTGGTGTAGAACGATGAAACAAAATGATTACTACTTAACATTTTCTTTCCTATGCATTGACGCCCAAATACTATAGCACTGTATTTACTTATCAACCAAGAAGGTTTTCACCCTATACAGATGTAGAAGTATCTGATGGGTACAAGGATACATTTAAAAGACTCTTTTCTGATGATGATATGCAAGATATGATAACAGATGAGTTCATCAAGTTAATGAACACAAGAGGTCTAAGTAATGATGCTCTTTGTCATTAGTTTAGGAAGGATTCTCATAGTTGGTGGTACCTCCATGGCCAAAGATTCCAAATGTTGCAGCCCCTTGCAATTAAAAGTATATCACAAGTAAGTTTTATATTTTATTATTTAGTTTAAAGTTTACTTTATCTTCATGAATAGAAAGTAGTTTTTATTTTATAAGAATAAGGTTTAAATTTATTTTAATTGTTTACTGCCATTTCTTCATAGGTTTCTAGTTCATCTATAGAAGAAAGAAATTGGAGCACATATTCTTTCATCCACTCAGTGAAGCGCAATAGGTTGCAATCAAAAAGAGAGGAGAAATTGGTATTTGTGCATTACAACTTGCATATCATATAACACAAGAGTAAAAAATATAATGAGGGAGAGATGAAGAGGTGGGATATAAATACAGAGCTTACAGACTTGGATCCTTCCACTTCTCAGCTTGCACTTGATGAGTGTGAATATTTTGACGCTAATACTATTCTTGGTGCAGTTGACCCCAGTGGCCTTAGCTCTATTTGTGACTCAACTAATGCCAATGAAGAAGAAGAAGAAGATGATGATGAAGAAGAAGAATAGAATATCAATAAATTTTTAATCCATTAGTCGAACTTCAAACAATGATACTTGAACTGATGTTATGATTTAATTTTAATGTTTTGAATCTTTGATGTTGAACTTGAAATTGAAGTATGTGATGGTTTGATCATGATTCATGATGCTATGATGACAAGTTTTTTTTTTGTTTAAATGTTTTAAGATAATATGTGACATTCTAATCTTTACTTTTTTGGAAATATATTATAGGCTAGGTGACTAAGGGGGGGGAATCAGGAACCAATAAAACTTATTCATTTTTATCCTTTATTAGATTGACTAATCTAATTGCATGCATGGAACATAAAAGCAATAAACATTCATAACACTTGACATAATATTTGGTTACTCAGAACCTTCCAAATATAAAGTAAAACTAGGGTGGGGATTATACCCACAAGATTTATAAATGCAGTAATAAATTTGGTCAGTTAAGGCTTACAATTGACTACTTGTTATGGTCTTCTCTGTTAGGAGAAATAAGGACTGTTAGGTCCACTTGTTGAAAGGATTTATACAATACAGTTAAGTATGCAATTTTTTAGGAGATTTGTGAAGGACTGTTAAGTCCACCTTGTTAAAGGATTTTGACTGATACACCTGTTAGGATGAACCAGTGAATGATCTACTATGAAAATATGATTTGTTGAATAAGATCCTTTGAAGTAATATTGATCACCTGAATGTGATATATGAGTCTTTGTTGTTCCTTTACACTATTGTAGCCTTCTAATCAATCTGCCACTTCATATTCACATCTGTAATTGATTCATATATCCATACTACTTAATACTTCCTTTGGATAAAAAAAATATCTTACATATATACCTTATCCAATTCAATTAATTACACAAGTAGACTACTATCATATTAAATAGTATCAAAAAATATGTACTAAGTCGGCCCAATGCTGATACTTGGGTCTAGTAATCCACTCAGGTGATATACTGACACTCGGGCGACATAGTGAACTAGCAACTTTAGCACTTAGTTGACACTGGGTGCTCGAGCCACATTGATCACTCAGAGATGGTATACAACCCAGGTAATAGTGGTGACTTATGTGATACTATTTGGAGCTAACTGCTCGGTTGATATTGCAACTTCTTAGCTCAGGTAACACTTCAAGCTACTGGCTTGGTCAACACTATAACCATATGAATGACTAAGTGTTTTTTCACTGATTGAAAATGTGTCTTTCCATAAGGTCTACAATCTCCCCCTTTGGAATTAGTGACAAAAATACTTATCATACCAAAAATTCTGATCAAACTGCTAAGTCAAAACTCCCCCTTACCAAGTGCTTGGGTACTTGCTCAGTTTTGACTGCCGCTCTGCAACTAAAATTCTGATCAAACTACTAAGTTAAAACTCCCCTTTACCTCTTCTTTGTACATGTATTTCCTCACATATATATAAATTCTATCTTTCCCCCTTGTTTTTGACACAAATGCCAAAAATAATATGTACAAGGTAATACCAAAATATGAAAGGAAATCACTATGTACCTTCAAAATTTGAGACAAAGTCTTGTCTCAATTGTCTTGCAACACCTTTAGGATGTGCAACTCAATCTGAATTTTTGTAGACAACTCCATCATAAGCTCTGCAACTGAATTTTTTTTATCATGGATGTTTGCATGAGCAATATGTTTTTGCATGACATCCATATGAGGAAGGAATTGGCTCTGTATTTCTGATAGGGATTCCCTTGTTCTTCCTTCTTCCATCAATATCTCTGCCTGCAGATCAGTCAGATACTTGATCTTAACAAAATGTGTTGAACTTGAAATAGGATTAAGTGCCAAATGGCTTGCCCTTGCCTTCAAATCATTGTCAATCTTTGTCAGATTGTTCTTTATTTCCATGGTAAAGTTAGATGTGTTACCCAACTTTACAAATAATGCCACAAAATTATTCATAGTGGTTTCTAGAGAGCTAATGATACTGGTTAGCTTCACTTGATATATTTTAATATTACCTGCAACATTCTCTAGAACCTTATTCTCAAATTTTCTCTCTGCTTTTTGCAGTAATTTATCCTGACCACTAAGATCATCATTAAACTTGTGAACTATGTCAACAAGTTGGTCCATTATAGATTCTTGCTCATTGACTTCAATCTCTAGTGAATCAAGGAGAATGCCTTTGATGTCTTGTAGTACTCTATTCCTTTTCTTCTCAGCTCAGAGCTTCTATTGTTTTTCTCTTTTCTTACAAAGATCCGCAAGGATGCCCATCTATTTGGTTGTCAGGCTGGAAAGATCCCAATTAGGAATCACAATATCTTCCTCAAGGTCAAATTCATTAGTAATTATTTCCTTTTATTTATCCTTGACCTCGGGGTGAGGTGAAGGAATGATTTCCTTACCTTTTCCATCCTCATCCTTGTCCTCAGTGTTCAGTTGAAGTAGGTCATTAAATTTTAACGCACCAACTATAGAATCTGTACCAACTGTAGAAACATTCACAGTGTCCTTCTATGACTCATTCTAGCTTGGCCTAGTAGTAGGTAGATTTTGATGCTCGGTCCCTACTAAACTTGATGTATACTCTATGATCTTTTTGTTGCTCGGAGATAAGATATTTTGAATCGGTGATTGGGGCAGGGATGCCATCACTTCTACTGCTATCTGTTCCGCATTAGATTCTTCAATGGTCTGTACCTTAGGTAATTCTTCATCTTTAATATGCACATGAGGGTCTATACTCTGTTTCTTTGTCTTATCATCTCCCTTTTCATCAAAAAATGACTTCTACACCTTTGTTACAGTCTACACAACATCCTCTATTTTCTTTCTTAAAATTTGAAAAGTCCTAAACCTTGGAGTGTGATTACTCTCATACTTAGACATAGCATCTTTTACCTCTTTATCAATCAAAGTAGGCATGACTTGCTTCAAGATTTGTTTTCTTATGTCCTTTTCAATCTAAACTGCATTGTTTGAGTGAATGGTGATTTCCTTGAGAAGGTCTTCAGTCATATGGCTTTTCAATTCAAATGGATCATACTTCCATCTTTCCATCTTCTCTACTAATGCATCCTCAATCATCTTCTTCTCATCCTTGGTTCTGGAAGCATACTTCAATGATTTGAGCAATCCCATACCACTACCTCCTTTCAATTCTCCAACCTTCTTCTCAAAGGTAAGTGGTGGCTTCTTGAATGTAACTGTATCTTCTTTAGGCAATATCAATTTTCTTCTAGATCTTCTGGGTTTGTTTGCAGGGAAGACAAGGGTAGAGATCTTTGGTGTTTTCTTGGATGCTAGCCTCTTCTTCTTAGGAGGCTCTACTTCTACCTCTTCCTCTTCTTTCTTAGGTTCTTCTTCTTCTACCTTTATGTCATCCTCTTTTCTTTCAGTGATCGAAGGAGAGTCTGATGATTTTCCATATTTATTTTCAAACTTCTCAATTCTCTTCCTTCCTCTCTTCAAGATTTTGGGAATCTCAATTTCCAATGATGTTCTTCCCTTAGCTTCTTCATAAGTACCAAAATATGGTTCGTTAGGATCAACAGGTTCATTTACAAGAGCTTCAATAATGTCTTTGGTCTCATCTATGTTAACCTTATATGCAAGAGGTTTCACCCATGCAACCCTAGGCTTGACTGCTTAGATGTGTACTTTATCACAATAAACTAGGAAACACATGTCATACTTATAGTATTCTACCAATTGTTTGGGAATTCTGATCTATTCTTCATTTTCTCTCTAAAACTTTCAAAGTATGCATCCATGATGCTTTCAAAATTATCTCCCAATTCTTCTATAAACTCATTTATCTGATAAATTATAGGCCTGTCCTTCTTCCATCAAACTGTGCCTTTTGAAGGGAAAAACTATTGAACATAAAATTATAGGCAGACCAAGAGTGAACCGGACTTACATAGATTGGTCTTGGATGCCTAGATGCTCTCCATGTTTTTTCTCAGTTGGATGAGCTACAACTCGGCTAGGTCAAATGATAGATTGTTCTTCACCACTTTATATGCCAAGTCCACAGCCTCACATGGAACATTGTTTGGCCGGCTTGAACTATATATCTTATGTGTAATCACATGAATTCTGAACTTTAGCTCCATGTCAGTGAATCCATTCAACTTCATGCCTCTTCTATCCCACTCAGCAAGAGTATTCTTGGCAAGATCATCTCGGGGTCGGGTTTTAGTTTCTTTAGGTTTGTCGAGCATTGGGTACCCTGTCACTCGGTATAACATCATCTTAGTGATCTTCACAAGTTACTCCAACCAGAGATGCATGTTGTAAACATGGCTCATAATAAACCTAATCCAATTTATCTGAAAGTTCTTCAACATATGCAAGATGTGGGTTAAACCCTTGAGTTCAAGGTGCTTGTGTTCCAGCTTCAGGTTTTCACCCACACAAAGTGCCTCATATGCTTGATTCATCTCTAATGTGCCTAGCTGTTGAATGGTGCAATGATAGAAATCTCAAATGTCACAAATCAATAGTACCTTAGGAGGAATTTGGGAATGGGCTCTCATTGGATATATCTCCCCTGCAATCGCTGGATGAAGTTTGAAATTTGGCGACGCGTAGAAAACATTGCTCACTAACACCTCATATCCCTTCTTGATCTTACTGCTAGATGAAGAAACCATAACACTCAGAGGATTGATGAAACTTTTCTAAAACCAAAGCTTTCAAACACAAATTCACACTGCAATTGCTAAAAGCTCTTAATCACTCTGCAAACTGTAAAACTTGGTACACAATAACCCTTTGATTTTACCATTTATGAAAAATTTCACCATAAGGTTTTCATTAAATTCTCTATACTTAGTAGCTATCATAGCTTGGGTAGTTCTCCTAGGCTTACTTGGAAGCTCAACGAAAACTAGCTTTGCATCTTTGAAACCATACAACATGACTTAACTCGGTTAAGCCATAGTAACTCGGTTGTAACTGAGATCTTGACTCGGTTAGAACCATAATGTGTCTCAGTACATCAATATGAAGACTTGGACTTGCTAGCATATCTGGAACTAATGTATGATGGCTCGTATGCACAATTCTAGTTATCTCCTTGCATCTTTATTCAGAGATGGTGGATCAACCCAATTCACTATTTTGGGTTCCATTTGATCCTTTATTATTTTGGTTTGAATAATCAGGAGACTTCCTTACCCACTACTGACTCATTAGAGTTTTGATTTCAGAAAATTTTGCTTTGCCTTTCTCAAAACTAGTATCCACTTTTTCTGTATTCATACAATTCTTGCTTAGATGACCAAGTTGTTTACACACATAACATCTCTTAGTAGGATTACTTTTTCTAAGATGAGTCTTTGCACAATTTGCACCAATGTGCACATACTCACCACAATGACAACATCTACTCCATGTGTTGTAATCCCAACCAAAAATTGCTTTAGCTAATTGTTCAGCAGGGTTCCACTTCTTAGTTTTGCATTCTGTGGATTTATGACCTTGTTTGTTACAATTGAAACATTTTCCTTCAAACTTAGGTTTCTCAGTGCATTCACTTTCCCTATGTACATGTTTGTTGTACCTATAGCATTTACCATTAAAATTTGAGTTTCCATTGCTCCAACACTTATTTGATGTATGCCCTAACTTACCACAATGATTACATGTAGGTTTCTTGTTCTTTTGAGCTCCTTGCTGTGAGGATTCACCTTGTTTAGTATAACCTAATCCAATCTTTCCATGATGTCTAAATTGAGTTTTCTTTCTCAATTGATCCATGCTTACTTGTGAATTCATCATACTCTCATTGGTTTTCTTTTTAGTATTGAGATCATTTTGCATTCTTTCATTTTCAGTCTTCAGATTGATAACTTCTTGATTTGCACTATTGAGTTGATTTATCATATCTGCTTGCTGAAGTGACAAATGATGGATTTCATTTTCTTTTTCTTCTAATCTTGTACTTAGAAATATTTTGTCTCCTTGTGCCATTTCTCTATCATTTTCTGCTTGGTTCTTTTTTTCCATGACTTCACATATTATGACTGAATGAATTTCTTGTTCTCTCTTCAAATTTCTAACTTCTTCATGTAAAGTGAGATTATTTGAAATTAGGTCTTCAATGGCTACATCAAGTTCTTCAAAACTTCTTTCTTTGCATAGATCTTCAATTCTTTCTTCTATGTAACCTTTGTCATTCATTTGCACTGCTAATTATTTTCTTCTTTTTAGGGAATGAGAGAGTTTCTCCTTGAGTTTTCTGATTTGATCCATGGCCACTTGTAGATCTATCTTTTCATTTTCAATGGCTTTCTCCAGTCTTTATATTTCCATTGCCTCTAATCTTTGCTCAAACTATTAAACTTCTGATAAGAGAACCTTTTCTCTGATACCAATTCTTGGAAATATATTACAGGCTAGGCAACTGAGACGGGGGGGTGAATCAGGAACGAATAAAACTTATTCACTTTTATCTTTTATTAGATTGTGTTGAGCATTTTTTTGAAAAAATCCAACTTGCTAGGATCTCAAGATTTGATTTCCTCTCTTTAAAGAATAACAAAGTTATTCCCAAAGTTCTCCCGGGTTGAGTCACAACCTACTTGGTTACCTAGTTTGAAGATAAATGTGATTGTTCAGGAGGATGCCTTTGTTGGTACGTTCAAGAAATCAAAATGAAAAAAACTTTAGTTCCTTTTGGTATTTTCTGTTTTAAAAAATATGGGTGTTGTAAACAAAATGCAATTTTTCATTTTCAAGATGTGGATTTTCAGAATTAAAGATAGAATTTGAAGAGATTAGAGTAATGAGGAGTAAAACAAAGTGCTGAAAATAAAATCCTATGGACATAAACTGCTGTAAACCCTTCCTTGCGAATTGAATGATGGGGAGATTTGGACAAACCCACGAGGCACAAATCATAACAAAGTCACAATTCACTACCCCATGGATGTAAGCGTTTGGAGAGAAAGATGTATTCACTCATGCAAGATATTCAAAATCTCTCAAATCACAAAGCCACCAAGATGTGCGTACCCACGAGACAAATTTATCGTTAAGCCCAACGATGATCTCTTCCACACATTCATCATAAAAAGGTAAGAAAAAAAAAACAAAGTCCAACTAAAGAAATGTGAATTTGAAGCACAATAAACAAGAGGCTCTCTGAAAATAATGAGTAATGCAAGCATACATTCAATAATTTCTCATAGGTAGCAGTAATTCGCACACCACAAATGAAGCACCAAATGTAGATCTTTATTGCATTAAGAATTTGACCCTTTTACATTGATTTATGATTACAATATATAGATTTCTGGATCTACAACTCTGAATTCTAAATTTAGGGCATCAGAGATAAAAATAAATTAAACTAAAACTTTTCTGAAAGGGAAACTACTCTTAACTGATACTAGATAACTTGCACGGATTCTTGAATCCATATTCTAGTGGTGGAGACTGGTAAGGGACCCTTAGTCTCTTCAAAAGAAACTCAAGTTAACCATCAATCTGATCTAGAGTTCAACTAGTGTGCAAAAATGTGATCTCGCTAGAAACATCCAGATTTTTAGACTTTTCAGAAGCTAAAAGGCCAAAACATTTGGAAGGCCGCAAAACTTGGAGGGCCAAAAGGCCAAAGAATTGTCTTGCTTGCGGGGCCGAAAGACTGAAAGGTTGGAAGTTACATGTCCTGAAGGGGCCGAAAGGCCGAAACACCAAAATTTTCCTTAGGGAATTCTGTCAAGTGTTGGAGATTGCTTCTTCAAAATGCTTCAATGGTCCAAGGGGTCAATTTGGGAATACTTTTGGGTGTGCATCTCGAAGCCTCTGTATGACCTCCTGAACTTCCTCGTAGTTTATCTTCTTTCTTTTCACCCTATTAACCTTACTTTCTTGCTTTTCTTTGAAGGTAGTTATCTCAGAAGAAGAGAAATGGATCTCCTCTTCATGGTTTGTCATATGTTCTTTTGAATAAAATAATGGCTGCAAGGCTTCATTGGTCCCTATGCTTGCCATAATGTCTCTAAATTATTGGACCACTTCTTTAGATGGCCATAAGATATGATTAGCTTCATCCTGATACAAATCAAGGTTGACCCTTGTGAAGAAAACATCTATTTTATCCACCCATTCCAAGACTTCTTTCTTCTTCTCCAATATAGAGGCTTGACATTTTTCATAAACGTTGATTATCTTGATTATGTGCTTGATCCAAGTCTCAAATTTGTCTAGCTCCTCACCCTCATATATATTTACCAAAATTTGGAAGCGTTGTTTCTTAATGATCTACAAATCTTGGAGGACAGCTCGCCATTTTCTTGTCTCAGACTCCAGGCCACCCTCAATTTTCATCAAGTCAATAAAATTTGTAGCTTCTATGAGAATAACCCTATAAGGTTTGAATACCTGTTTGATGGCACTTTCCCCATATTGCTCAAAATCTTCCTTCCAATCTGCACTTGCTATGATGAAGGATGGTGTTAACCCTGCCGACAGGTCTTGGGTGTTTATCTTATCTCACACTGCCTATAATGAGGCTTCTAGGAAGTTGGGGTCAATAGGACCAACCATTTTGTGAATGAACTTCTTCAAGGCATCATTCTATTCTATCAAGGTTTTTTATGGTTTCCTCGTCCTTACTCATGAAACCCAGAGCATGTTGAAGCCCTAAGGCTGCTAGTGTATTGCTTCCTTCCCTGGTGGGTTACCCCAAATCTACCTCCTCAAATGTATAGTCTTCTGGATTTGTTTGCGTATGAGAGGTATTGGCAGATGGGACCACAACCTATGCCTTCCAGCACCCCCTAGTGTCTTGAGTGACATAGTACATTGTCCATGATGGTAATACGATCTTTGTCTGATGAAAATATTGTCCTAAGGATGCTATATCTATGTTTTCCCCTTCATCCTCATCTGTATAAGTTCTTCTCCTTAACTTGATTTCTTTAGTAAACATGGTAGGCTTACTAGATGCAGTGACCGGCTCATATGGGGAAACCTAAAGAACTGAATCTAAATTTTGGGACCCTGGAGTCACCTCTTTATCTGGCCCCTCTTCTTGTTCTTGTCTCTATTCCCATTCATTCATTTCTCCTCAGTATTCTTCTTCCTTTCCCCTTTCCTCTTCTACCTTGTCTTCTTCTTCCATTGCCTCATCTTGTTTTTTCTCAGCCGTTGTCTTCGACCTCTCCTGAGGAGATAATCGACATTTCAGTATGGAGACTGGTCATGACCTCTAATGTGGTCTCAAAAGGTGACACAACTTCTACAGTTACTCATCCTCTAGTGGTTCGGATGTTGCAAAGCAAAGGGCTTGATGATGGTGGAGTAGGTGTTGGGAGATTGGGAATTAGAAGTGGAAGATTAGTGGGAGTTGGGAGAAATGGTGGTGGAGTAGGAATGAGAGGTGGAAGAGTAGTTGGTGGAGTAGGAATGGGAGGGGGTGTTGTAACAACAATGATTTATTTTGTAGGCTCATTTCTAGTCACCTCTTGGGTGATTGGGGACTCTTGATTCCTGAGCCCTTGATTTTCTTTAGAGCTCTTTCCCACAATAGGTATATTTGGCTTTGTATTGGTAAATTGAGTGGGAGTTGGAGTTAGGATTACTTGTGGTTGGAAAAGAGAAGGACCACCTATCTCATATCCAGTTTCATAATCGGGCGTGTCCTGGCCTAGGTCCAAAAATCCTTCCAGACCCTCAAAGTCTAACATTTGTAACTCATCCGATCCCATAGCATCCAAGGGGTTATCTTTCTCTTTAGGATCCTCTTGGTGTTTCCTACTAGTCTCCTTTTCTCTCCTTTTCTGAGACATAGTCCTTTTTACTAGAGGGACCTCTTAGTCTTCCTCTTCTTTTGGGTCCTCCTATAAGCTTTCTAATTGTGAAGACATTGAAGATTTCTTCCTCTTATATGTCTTCTTGCCTTTTCCGGTGGCAGGAGGAGATTGTCCAGAAGTAGAGGGTCCTTCATCTGATGAAACCTATGCTGGCCCCATGCGAGGATCTATTTTCCAAGTCATCCTTTTCTTAGAAACCTGGGGCCTTGGATTTGACCCATACTCCACTGCACATTCATGGCCATATACGGTGCTTGGCTTATGTGGTGGTGCCTTGTTATATTTTGGCACTGTACGTTTCTCTCCACACTGTTTATCCCCCTTCTTGGGTGGATCCATCAATGTTTTCATAGGTATTGGGCTCATCTTGTAGGGCCTCTTAATCCATTCTCCTATTGTTCTCATCACATGCCTTTCCCACAAATCAATGTCATCATTTTTATCCTTATCAACCTCTACGCTCATGATGGACCTGTCGTATATCTTGTCATCTGTATAAATGGCATCCAAGACCTCATCTGAATCCTACTCCCAAACTTTTAGGGGAATAGGAGTCTTTATGAATTCCTTTGCCAAGGTAAGGGTCATTCTACAATAATCCCAGATCTTGACCTCATGATCATCTACATAGTTCATCCAGTGACCCTCCAAGTGTGGTTTGTGAATGTAGAACTTGCCAATAATGTGGTTGTAAGTTCCTATAGGGTCAAAATGAGGCCACATTATCTTGTAAAGATGTAGGGGATAGTTGTCCCATTCAAAGGCCAAAGATTTACATACCTTCATATCCTGTAGGGTATACGGTCCCAATGAGATGGGAAAATCCCAACAGTGCTTCTTTTTGTGATTTATATGTTCATATGCATTTGTGAGTTGTCTGACCATCTCCAAAATTATTATCCAGTTGGATGGATACTTGGGAAACTTATTTGGTCTCAAAGTTGATCCCGCTATCTGAATGTAAGTGAAGGTTCTAAATTATATGTAATAGGCCACTATGGCCCTTTGGCGGCTTCTTCTTCTGACATTCTTTTTGAAAAATCACGCTCAATGGATCAGATGATTGCAAGAATTAAGGCGTCATTGAATATACTATATTTTGAGCTATGATTTGACATATTTACCTTTTTCTGTAGTTGGGGTACATGATGTGAGGCCATGCACTTGGATCATTTAGGTTTCCCCTCTTGATGAGTCCTGGGTAGTCCACCTGTGCTGCCAATAGGTACACCACGTAGGTACTCATATAAAACTTAGGGTTGTGTTTCACTGCCACCAACTATTCATCCAACTTGTCACTGATGATGGTCCCCCAATCTAGCCTAGACCTGTGGCCTCTGAGTCTTTCTATCAGGAGAATCATCCAATTCTCTAGTTGGGATGATTTTTGTAACCCATATACTCAGCTTAACATTTTTATGGCTACCTTGATATCATCTTTCATGTATCCCCTCCTTAAGTATATCTTGTCCAACTTATTTTTGGGAAGAGGTTGCTCGAGGTAATGGTTATTGATTATTTCATAGGCCTCTTCCCTTTGTTTCTGAACCACAAGTTTCCCTTCTCTATGAAAAAGTCATAGAACTTGTCTACGCCTTTGTGGAGGTGGAAGACATCCTCTATGACATCTAACCTAATATCCAATACTACTTGGCCCTCTTTATTTTGAACCCCCCTTTTGTCAGAGTCATAATGGTTGGCCAAGGTCATGATCAGCTTAAGTGAGGTCATGACCACTGGGTGTGCTACCATGTTGACCAGTCCTGCTAATACCAGTGAGGTACAATCCTCTGATCTCCTGATTGGTTGGGCACACCTTGTCAGGAAGTCATCCCAGTCTACATTCCCAATATCAGTATCAATGATTTCAATGTGCTTGTTGCCAATGTTGGAAGGAGGAGTGTTACCCTTGTATAGGTACTTCATGGGTGACAGTATTTTTCTCAGGCATTTCTGCAGTGAAACATGCAAGTATCATTGTTTTATTTGAAGAAGAAAAACTAAAAGAAAGATGACTGATCTAAGAAAATAGAGAAAAAAACTCTCTAAGTAGGCAGGAATGTAGATTTTTGCACTTTTGGCCCTTTCAGGGTTTCGGGCACCAAAAACAGTTTCAGAGGTCGAAAAGGCCAAAAGTGTGAAAAGCCACCATTAAAGAGAAAGCTTCGTCGGAATTTTCGGCATCTAAAAGTTTGAAGGTTTTTGTGGATGATGAAGATCCAAACAGGTTTATGAACTCTGAAAGTTTGAGATCTTACTGAAGTGGACAACACTTTAAGGGATTCAAACTTGTCGAAAAATAGACGAGAAGGCCGAATCTCTGAAATGACACTTGAACTACAACCCGGCCAGGTTTTTGGCCTTTTGGAGGTTGAAAACCTATGACAAAGGTCATGAATGAAAAAAAATGAAAACCCTAACACAAAAAACTAGAAAGAAAAAACCCTACCTGACCAGGAGGGATTTTCATACTAAACATTGAAGGTGCCAAAAGGCCCTAAGAGACCAGGGGAGAGGTAAGTCTACACACCCAGCTAGACAAGCACCAAGAATGAAAACCCTAAAACTAAACAAAGAAGGGGGGAAAAAACTATGAGACTGTGAAGAAAGAACCTACCTCGGAGGAGCTAGGAGGGAGGGAGGATGACATAATGGAGCTTAGAGGTGTGGGGCGATCAGTCTCAAGAATCAAGGGAAAAAATGGAAAATTTGTGAGCTCTCAAGAGGTTGGAGTCAAAAAAGTGAAGTGACTCAAATTAGGGCCCTTTAGGCAATTTATAACCCGCGGGGCTTACGACAGCATTTTTGTTGTTTTAGGGTCTGAAACACCGAAAGTCAGGAGGTAGACACCTTTAGCCTTTCGGTATTTTTAGAGGCCAAAACATTGAAAGGGCCGACTTTCAGCCTTTCAGCCATTTTGGTATTTCAAATTACTATGGTCCTCCGAAAGGCCAAAAAAAGGCGTCTTCTTTTATTTTATCATGCTAACACTCTTTCTTCTGAGACTGACTGGGCAAGGACTCAAGGGGGCAAACAAGACCGAAAACCAAAAGACACAAAAAGGGGGGTCCCCATGGTCAGAGGACCAAAAAATGGGGTGTGTGTTGTGGACCCACAAAAAATAGCCCCAACAAAAGGAGGAATGACCAAGGTATTTCTTCATCATCAATACTCTTCCGGAATATAGCTTTGCAGTAGAGCAAAACTGAGAGGTGTTGGTGTTGAAAATATTTCAATGACCTCTAATCCAAGGTTTTCTGCTAGTTTCCCAGTGCGTGTTCATATGTATTCATTTCTTGACCTTTGATTGTGGTAACCGGAATGTTTACCAGCTGCTCCTAACCTTCGCCAAGTAGACCAGGGTTTCACGGAAAGAGCTTTGATACTAGTCAGGCATTCATAGATCTGATAAATTTTTCCCCAAATCCCAAGTATAACCTTGCTCTACTACTGGTCAGGTGTTCATAGCCCCGATAGAGGTTTTCATAGTCACCCAAGTCTGTTCTATTTTCTAGGCTGTAGCTTTCTTTCTTTTGAGAGTTCTGTCTTTTGGACAGTCATTTTATTTCTTCTACGTGCTTTTGAAATGTGTCAAACCTTGAATGTTTGTGTAATCCATGTGTTCAGGTCCATAATAATTTTCCTTTTGTATTTTATTTGATCCAAGAAATGATTAGGCTATGTCACCCGAATCCCACACTTGTGACCTCTTTGGGGTACTTTTCTGTTGCGTGCTTCTTTTGCTCTCTCTTCAGCTTTTTTTTTATTGCCTTTGCATTAAGTTCAAACTTGGGTTCTGGGATTGGTGGGTACCTAAATCTACACACTCATTCTGGTTGCAACTGACAATGTCCAAGAAACCAATACTCTTAGGCATCATCTCTTAGTGTGTTATGTGATCAAGATGACCAAGCTTTGAACTTCTTCTTGTCTGTCAACAATAATTATCACCACTTTGCTTTTGGGAGTGTCCTTCGCGTTGCACATATCTTTTGAGAATTTGACTAAGAAATACCCCTGCTCTAATCTACAGACTACCTCGGAATGGATCTAAAACAAACTGACCCAAAATGACAAAATTAGCCCTGACAAAAAGGAAAAAAATACCACCACAAATGAAAGAAAGGACTGATGGTGAGGGCGATGAAAAAAGAAAAAAAAAGAAAGGAAACAAAGAAGCAAAAGAGGACTATGATACAAGGCATGGAAGGAAATCTGGCTTAGGATCCAAAGTAATGTTTGAGGAATTTCCCATTGACTATAAATGGGGTGAAATCTCCCTTCAAACTGCTGATCCTAAAAGTGTTTTCCCCCAAGATCTCTGATATCTGGTAAGAGCCTATCCACCATCTTCGGAACTTGGTGTGGCTGCCTAGATTTTTTTTTTCATTATCCCACATGAGGAAAAGGTCAGAGATCCTAAAGGCTTTAATGGTAGCTCTCTTGTCAAACCACCTCTTGACTACTACTTGATGCTTTGATACATGCTCCAGAGCCAATGTTTGTTTCTCCTCTAGGTTAAGGAGATTCATGAGCCTGACTTGTACTCGATCTTATCCTCCCACATATTGGTTCATGAATCTCAGGATTGGGACTTTTAAGTTCATGGGGAAGACTAGTTGTAATCCATAGACCAGTTGGTATGGAGATGTCCCAAGGGCATTTTTTATCCTTATGCAATCAGTCCACAAAGCGTATTTTAGTTGTGTGTGCCAATCCCTGGGGTTGTCATCCAAGAGGTTTTTGATCACTATTGTTAAGTTCTTGTTTGTAGATTCTTCTATGCCATTGCCTTGTGGATAATGATTTGAAGAGAACCTAAGGATTACCTAGTTTTCAAAGGCCCATTGTGTGAGAGAGGCAGAAGAGAAAGAGGGAGCATTGTCACATACCAGATAGAACAACATCCCAAACCTAGTTATGATGCGCTCCTCCAAGAATTTGGTCATGACCTCTATCATAAAATTATTTAGTGCTTGAGCCTCATCTAGTGTGTGTAGTAATCAGTAGTTGTCAAAATGAACTTGTTTCCTACAGATGAAGGGGGTTAATCAATCCAACAAAATCTAGGCCCCATTGGGTAAACGGGCATACCTCGTATACTGGCTATAAGGGCATTGATGGATTTCTCTCTTGAGGTGCACTAGTTTGGAAAGTGTGGAAAGATCTCACATGCTCTCTAGTGTCTTTGAATATTGTAGGGAAAAAATATCCTGCCCTCAAGATTTGGTGAGCAGTTGCTTCAGCTGATCCATGTCCCGTTCCACCATTCCATATTTGTCATGAAAGTCCTCTAGGATTTGCTTCACCTCAAGTCTGTCCAGGCACCTTAGGTATAGACCCTGATAATTGTGGTTGTACAATTGCCCATTTTTCAACATGTAGGAGCTACTTTTGATCCTCAAATCTCTCCTCTGGAAACCATTAATCTCTTCTGGGCAACGATTATGCAATAAATAGTACACTATGTCTTGATACCACACATCAGTGATCACACCTTGATCGGTGTAGGTTTGGTAGACCATACCTTCTTCAACCTCAGAGATTAGCTTTGTCAGGCCTTGGCCCCTTACTATTTTAATTGGTTGGATTTTGAGGTCAAACTCTTGGAGGATTTCCATCCATTTTCTTCTCCACTCTCCCAGCTCATTCTACATCAAAAGAGACTTTATGGCTGCGTCAAGAATTATCCCAATTAATTTTCTCCTCAAGATATAATATTGGAAATTCTTTACCACTTTGACAAGAGAAAATGACTTTGTCTAGGTTTGGGTACCTGAGTTTAGAATCTTTGAAAGGGAAATTCATGAAGTCTATGGGTCTTTCATCTTTACTGTTCTTCTGTCTGAGGATGCCTGTGCATGAGTGTTCTGATGCAAAAGAGTAAAATTTGAAAGTGATGGTGTAGTCAGGGCTAAAAAGGACCAACACTATAGCAATGGCACTTTTGATCTCCTCAAAATACTTCTTTTCTAGGAGGGCCCATTCAATCTTGACGTCTTTTTTGAGCATGTCATTTAACAATTTTACTATCTCTGTAAAGCCACTAATGAACTTCCTCATGAAGTTGATCTTCCCAAAGAAAGATTTCAGCTCTTTATGACTATGTGGAAGTGTCAACTTTAGAATGGCCTCTACCCTTTCAGGGTCTATGGCTATCCCCTTTTTAGAGATGATATGTCTGAAGAGCTTTACTTTAGTTACTCGAAACACACATTTCTTGGGATTGAGGGAAATCCCAAATTCCCTGCATCTTTGAAGGCATTTTATGAGGTAATTTAAGTGATCGGATCTTTGTTTTGAGAAGACTTTGAGAACATCCATGTAGATGATAATGCACCTCCTGACTAGTCCTTTGAAATCTATCTCCATTTCCCTCTAAAAAGTGGCCCTGACATTAATTAGTTTGAAAGGCATTTGACGGTAGGCAAAGGTTCCCCATTTAGTTGTGAATGTCATTTTCAGTGTGTCCTCTTCTTGCACCATCACCTGGTTGTAACTTATATAACCATCCAGAAATGACATCATTTGATACCCATTGACCTTTTGCATCACTTTGTCAAGAGATGGGAGCAGATAATTGTCCTTTTGAGAAGACTTATTAAGGTTCTAGAAATCCACGCACAATCTAATCTCTCCAATTTTATTTCTCACTAGCACCAGGTTTGCAACCCAAGTAGAATGTCAGATTGGGAAGATGATCCTAGCATCGAGAAAATTTTGGACTTCCTTTTGGATCAGGGGTTCCATAGTAGGGTTTACAAGCCTTTTTCATTGTCTAAAAGACTTCAATTCTAGATTCAAGGGGATGTTGTGTACTATGACCGAGGTGTCATATGTTTTCAATTCTTTATAGCTCTAGGCTATGACATCCTAATATTTGGTGAGAAGCTGGACCATTTTCTCCTTTTCTTCTTTGGTCCCTACTTTGTTGATATGAACCTCTCTTAGTTCTTCCTCTATGCCAAGGTTGTATGTATCACATTCTTTACCATTAGGCATGACGTCCGAGCACCTCCTTGCTGTGTCTTGTCATTGTCAAAAATCCTCTCTAGTTCCACCATCCCTTTGGGTATGGCATTGGTCCTTATATTTATGATACCTTGATCGTTAGGGTCTTTGGGTTCAACTGCTTCTTCACCTTCCTTTTCCTTTTCCTTGTCTATGATCTATTTCTCAAACACACCAACACACATGATAAATTCCAAGATGTGCTGATCATTTTGGAAGACTTGAAAATTAGTGACGTTGTCTGGAATGGCCAGGGATGCGACAAGTTCAAATGAGAATTTATTTAGCTTGGATTTATCCATTGGATGTAATGAACTAGCCAATATGGCTAGGGAATTGGCGACAACATTTTTTCTTCTTCAGATGGTTTTGATGTTGAAAGCGTCAAAGTTTTTGATCAGGTCCCATGCTCTATTTCAGTAGGCTGAGAGCCTCTTATCATTGCAAGTATACTAACTACGGATCTTCTTGATGACCAATTATGAGTCCCCTTCCACTCTTAGGATTTTTATTCCCTTTTCATGGGCAAGGAGAAGTCCTTAGACCAGTGCTTCATATTCTGCAACATTGTTAGTGCACAAAAATTTTAACCTATAAGTGACATAGAAAGACTTACCTCTTGGATTTATCAACTTGATCCCCGCACCTGCTCCCTGTTTACATTTGGAACCATCAAAGAGAAATTTTGATATCTGGAATTTCTTAGTAGGGTTAGACTTGGCTGATTTTCTCTTGGGAGAGCCCTTGGTTTTGAGTTTTCCCCCCTTTTCTCCATCACTGTCTGATGAGGTTAATCCACCCACATTTTGGGTATGTCTGGGTTTGGGGGTTTCAACACTTTCACCGCCTTCATCTTCCAGCAATCCTTTGTAAGGGGGACATGCTCCATCATCAGAGGTACTCCAATCACTAAGTATGTTCAAAGAAGGACTTCTTTCATCAGAATCTGAACCACTATCCTAGTTTTGATATCAAGTGTTTTTAGGGACTGGGTTGTCTACCTCTGGCAGGGTGTTACTCTATTCTAGGGATATCCTCTTTTACCACCAGTATTCCTAATAGCTTACTTAGTAAGGTGATCCAAGCTAACACTCATGAAAGTGCTTCCTGGGAATTGGGGCATGTGAACTCTGAGTGGCTAGCCTAATGTAATCGGCAATATCCCGATAGTAACAAGATGTTGGGGTCTGCGTCTTGGCCTAGATGTCATAAACTAGTTGTCATTTTTTTGATGAAACTCTGGAAAATGTCATCACCAATCTTTAACTCGAGGAGATCTTGGATGGGACAGTGGTCTAACTCTTTTCCTTCTCATATCTGAAACATGAAGATGTCATCCATTTGGTAAGTTCCTAGACTAGTTTGGGTGAATAAAACTTCATTTGGGGCATTGTATTCAGTGATCAATCTTTTCAGTTTAGGCTCTACATCTATCTTGATTTGGTTGTTCAAACCTCTCCATGGTAGCCAAAACTGGGTGAAATATGTGGAAAGCTAGTCTCTCAAGCACCTGGTCCATTCTTGATTTAGCAGCATCCCATAAGTTTTAGGTATGTCTACTATATGCACATCAATGTGTTCTTGTATTCTGGGATCTGCAACCAATTGAATGTGTACATCTTTGAGCACACCAATCACCTTGCCTTTAGTTTTATCTAATTGTATGACCACTCGGTTTGTTAATTGAGGCACCATTCCTAACTTCTGGAAAATTGACAGGGGCATGATGTTGAATGAAGCTCTTGAATCAATCAGGCAATTATGTAGGTTCTTTCCAAACATTCGTAAACTGAGTAAGAATGGTGGGACCTCTAGCTTATCTTTGAAAATTGTAGGGAAAGCCTTAGATGTGTTGATACTGGATGTATGTGTCCTTGTATTGATGTTTGATGGGCCAGGTTTTGAGTGGTCCAAAGATCTTAGAAGGGCCTCCTTTTGAGATGGGAAGCCTTGCAGTAATTTGAACATATATATGTTCATTTTAGTTTTCTTCAGTTCATCAACCACACCATATTTATCACTCGACCAACCCTCACCTTTGTAGCTAGCATATGTACTTTCTACAGGGGGTGTGGGACCATTCGGGCCTTTAGGAGGCATGGGATTGTTACTAGCCCAAGGATCTGGTGGGGTTGGTTGTTTTCTAAGGGGATACCATCAGTGAGGGGTTTCTTTCTGCTCTGAAGGTTGTAGGATTTTTGTTGATCATTCTAGAAGGTGTGTACTTCAAAATACTTAGGCTCATTCTCTCTCTTGAAGGGAAACACAAAATCATCTTCTTCTATATAAAAGCATCCGAGCCTTCCTCATTTCTTGACTCATAGGAATCAAACACCATAGCATTAAATTGCACTAAGTGTTCCTCTAGATTTTGGATGTAATGATCACAGGAGTTTTTCCCATACCCATCATTGCCTTGGTGTGAATTTGGAGCCCTAAAAAAATTATCCTATAAAGCCTCATAAGCATTGGCATTATCTACTGGGATGCTATTGTTATTGGGCCTAGTGTTCCATGACCGGCTTGGAATTTGTTTCCCAAACTAATTCTCTTGTGTATTGTTGTTGATGTATGTATTGAAACCTTGTTTTGGATCCTGGGGGTATGTATTTGGACCAGAAGATGTCCATTAGTATCCGTCCTAGTTTTGAGATGGATTTAACTTCATCCGGGTGAGCTCACTGGTGAGCTATGACAATGTTTACTTCATAGCATCTAGCTCAGAGGCCATGAGGGTATCAATCTCAACTTGGGGTATAACCCTCTGCTATACAAAAGCCATTTTATGAGCTTTGTAACCTGGGTAAGTGATAGATGGGGGTAGGGTTGCACATGGTTGCATCAGAATAGGGTTTAGCATAGGCATGTGAGTGGTCGAGGCAAGATTTTTTGCTGCAAATGGATGTGGAACAATAAGATTATTCATGATGGGCATGGCTGCATAGATTCCTTCTTGTGGTTCCATCTACTAGGTGAAGGTAACAGATTTATTGTACACCTTCTCCATCATGTCTCTATCTGCTAGGGGAAGTCTCCATAGAAAGATTGAGGTGAAAAGATCTAAAGCCTTCAAGTAAACTTGTATGAAAGCCTCATCCGGTATGGTGTAAGGAGCTTCCAAATTTTGATGCATTTTGGGAAAACAATGATTGAACATAGCGATGGGTTCCTTAGGATCTTTCCTTGTTGTGATTAACTGGTGGTGTATTGTGGTAGGATCCACATACAACCTGAATTGATTGAGGAAATTGGTTTCAAATTTGTTCCAGGCAGAGATAGACCCTCGTGGTAAATCTAGGTACCAATTGTATGCAAAATCTCCCAAAGTGTATGGGAATAAACAAAAAAAAATGTCTTGGTGGGCAATTTCTTTACGGTTACAAATTTCCTTGAAGGTGCGGATGTGTTCTTTTTCTATCCTTGAATCACCATATATGAATCGGGTGCAAAACTTCTCTAGATTTTTGGGTAACTCATGGATCTTCACAACAAAATTTAAAGGTGAGATGGTTGCATTGGTGAAAAAGGCCATCGGACGTGGTTGTTACAAATTCTGATTGTGCACATTTTGATTTTGGTCTATGGCTGTTATGATAGTTGGGGAAGCAATATGTAATTGATGTCCAAGAGAATTCTGAGACTAAGCAAGGTGGTGAGAATATTTCTCTTTGGTCTTTCCTTTATCACTATGAGCTCTACGATGGTGGGTGAGCTCAAGGAACTCGCCTCTCTTCAGAGATGATTTTAGCACTCGCTCAAATCTCTCTAGAGAGAAAGATCCAATGTTATCTAGCTTTGAGTCTTGAGGCCCTCCTTCTAGCGTCACTTCTATTGAGTGTTGTTTTGACACAAGCCAACTTGCTAGGATCTTTAGATTTGATTTCCTCTCTTGAAATAATAATGAAGTTATTCCCAAGGTTCTCCGGGGTCGGGTCACAACCTTCTTGGTTACTCAGTTTGAAGATAAATGTGATTGTTCGTGATGAGGCCTTTGCTGGTACGTTCAAGACATCAAACTGCAAAACACTTTAGTTTTTTTTTTATTTCCCATTTTAAGAAACATGGGTGTTGTACAAAAAATGCAATTGTGCATTTTCAAGATCTGGATTTTTAGAATTAAAGACATAATTTGAAGAGATTAGAGTAACGAGGAGTAAAAAAAAGTGCTGAAAATAAAATTCTATGGACATAAACTGCTATAAACCCTTCCTTGAGAATTGAATGATGGGAAGATTTGGAACAAACCCATGAGGCACAAATCAGACAAATTCACAATTCACTACCCCACGGATGCAAGCGTTTGGAGAGAAGAGGTATTCACTCATGCAAGATATTCAAAGTCTCTCAAATCGCGAAGCCACCAAGATGTGCGCACCTACGAGATAGATTTATCATTAAGCCCAAAGATGATCTCTTCCACACATTCATCATAGAAAGGTAAACAAACAACAACAAACTCCAACTAAAGAAACGTGAATTTGAAGCACAATAAACAAGAGGCTCTCTGAAAATAATGAGTAATGCAAGCATACATTCAATAATTTCTCATAGGTAGCAGCAATTCACACACCATGAATGAAGCACAAAATGTAGATCTTTATTGCATTAAGAATTCGACCCTTTTACATTGATTTATTATTACAATATATAGAGTTCTAGATCTACAACTCTGAATTTTGAATTTAGGGCATCAGAGAGAAAAATACATTAAACTAAAACTTTTCTGAAAGGGAAACTAATCTTAACTGATACTAGATAACTTTCATAGATTCTTGAATCCATTTACAATCAGTCTACCCATGCAAGGAGGGTCAAACTTGCCAAGAAGAAAAGAGAAAAGAAGGAGGGTTTCTTCTGAAAACTTTGAGTCTTCTTCTCATTTCTTGGAGTTTTCCTTGGATTCTTCACCCAGAGTCTCTTCTGGTAGTGGAGACTGGTAAGAGACCCTTAGTCCCTTCAAAGAAAACTCAAGTTAACCATCAATATGATCTGGAGTTCAACTGGTTTGCAAAAATGTGATCTCACTGGAAACATCCAGATTTTCAGATCCTGACCTCAACTCCAAAAATTTTAATGACCCAAAACTTCTCAAGTGTTTAAACAAAAAAATTATGGTTCGAAGGTTGGACTTGTTAGAAGTTTGGAAGGCTGAAAGGCCGAAAAAACTTGGAGGTCCAAAAGGAGTAAAAACTTGGAGGGCCAAAAGGCCGAAGAAGTGTCTTTCTCATGGGGCCAAAAGACCAAAAGCCTGGAAGTTGCATGTCCTGAAGGGGCCGAAAGTCCGAAACAAAAAAATTCTCCTTAGGGAATCCTATCAAGTGTTGTGTTAGGAATAAGGTGTCTCAACCTTGGATAATTCCTATTCTTATTATTTGTTTTGTAAAAAGTATTTTCTTGCAAATAATGTAATTAGGTGTGAGTGTACATGTCTATTTTGCATGTTGATGTGTCACTCCACTTGATGTGTTGGCATCTTGAATTGTGTGTAAGGAGATCATGGCTGAAATGGTTATGATGGATTCCTATGACACGTAAGAGCTATTTCTAGGAGATTTCAATGATAGGTGAAGACATGCAAGACATGTGGCAACTGATAAAGTTGAGTACTTTACACTCTTCCATAATCATAAAATTTTTTTAGGGTTCCTATTTTCTCAAAGAATGGTAAAACCCTAATACGGCTATCCTTGGAAGTTGCCCTAAATGGAAAGTGCATGATATAAGTGTTTTTTAGGGTTATAGGAAAGGATACAAAAAGAGTGTATTGTTGGTATGATCTAGTGCTATTGGATTTGTCTTAGAGTGTCGATTGTCTCCTGAAAGAACTTGCATTGCAAGTGTGTTGTAACCGTTGTGTTGAAGATAATACATTGTGCAGGTTTTGGAGTGCTGGGATTTTTTATCGAAAGGTTTTCCCTAGGGTAAATCATTGTGTCATTCTCTATTTTCTATATGCATGGTATGTGGCTACAATATCTTTGTTAAAGTAGTTAACGAATCTGAAATTGTAAGGATTTAAAAGAATTTGCACAATAATTTCCTATAGAGATTAGTGTAGGAAGCTATTTCTGCACCTGAGTTTCCTTACATGTTGAAGATTGCTTCTTCAAAATGCTTCAGTGGTCCAAGGGGTCAGTTTGGGAATACTTCTGGGTGTACAGCCTGGAACCTCTGTATAACCTCCTGAAATTCCTCATATTTTATCTTCTTTCTTTACACCGTGTTGACCTTTCGTTCTTGCTTTTCTTTGAAGGTAGTTAGCTCAGAAAATAAAAAATGGATCTCCTCTTCATGGTTTGTCATATTTTTCATCTCTTCTTTTGAATAAAATAATTGCTACAAGGCTTCCTTGGTCCCTACGCTCGCCATAATGTCTCTGAATTGTTGGACCACTTCTTTAGATGGTCATAAGATATGCTTAGCTATGTCTCGATACAAATCAAGGCCGATCCCTACGAAGAAAACATCTATTTCCTCCACCCATTCCAAGACTTATTTCTTCTTCTCCAATATGGAGGCTTGACATTTTTCATAAACATTGATTATCTTGATTATGCGCTTGATCCAAGTCTCAAATTTGTCTAGCTCCTCATGCTCATATATCTTTACCAGAATTTGAAAGTGTTGATTCTTAATGATCTGCAAATCTTGGAGGGCGGCTTGCCAATTTCTTATCTCGGACTCCAGGCCACCCTCATTTTTTATCAAGTCAATCAAATTTGTAGCTTCTATGAGAATAACCCTATAAGGTTTGAATACCCATTTGATGGAACTTTCCCTGTACTGCTCAAAATATTCCTTCCAATCTGCACTTTCTATGATGAAGGATGGTGTTAACCTTGCCGATAGGTCTGGGGTTTTTCTCTTATCTAACACTACCTATAATGAGGCTTCTAGGAAGTTGGGGTCAATAGGAGCAACCATTTTGTAAATGAGCTTCTTCAAGGCTTCATTCTATTCTGTCAAGATTTTTATGGTTTCCTCATCCTTACTCATGAAACCCAGAGCATGTTTAAGCCCTAAGGCTGCTAGTGTCTTGCTCCCTTCCCTGGTGGGTTCCCCCAAATCTACCTCCACAAATGTATATTCTTCCAGAGTTGTTTGCATTTGAGAGGTGTTGGCGGATGGGAATGCAACCTGTGCCTTCTAGCACCCCCTAGTGTCTTGAGTGACATAGGACATTGTCCATGTTGGTAATACGATCTTTGTCTGATGAAAATATTGTCCTAAGGATGCTATATCCATGTTTTCTCCTTCATCCTCATCTATATAATTTCTTCTCCTTAACTTTATTTCTTTATTAAACCATGTAGGCTTACTAGATGCAGTGACCGGGTCATATGGGGTAACTTGAAGAATTGGATCTAAATTTTTGGACCGTGGAGTCACCTCTTTATCTGGCCCCTCTTCTTGTTCCTATCTTTGTTCCCCTTCATTAATTTCTCCTCAATTTTATTCTTCCTTTCCCCTTTCCTCTTCTGCCTTGTCTTCTTCTTCCATTGCCTCATCTTGTTTTCCTGGCCTTTGTCTTCCTCTCTTGAGGACCTAACCAACATTTCGGTATTGAGACTAGTCATGAACTTTAATGTGGTCTTGAAAGGTGACAAAAATTCTACAGTTATTGATCCTCTAGGGGTTAGGATGTGGCAAGGAAAAGGGCATGAAGATGGTGGAGTAGGTGTTGGGAGATTGGGAATTAGAAGTGGAAGATTAGTGGGAGTTGGGAGAAATGGTGGTGGAGTAGGAATGAGAGGTGGAAGAGTAGTTAGTGGAGCAAGAATGTGAGGGGGTGTTGTAAAAACAATGATTTCTATTGTAGGATCATATCTAATCACCTCTTGGGTGATTTGGGACTCTTGATTCTTGAGCCCTTGATCTGCTTTAGAGCTCTTTCCCACAATAGGTATATTTGGCTTTGGATTGGTAAATTGAGTGGGAGGTGGAGTTAGAGTTACTTGTGGTTGGAAAAGAGAAGGACCACCTATCTCATATCCAGTTGCATAACTGGTCGTATCTTGGCCTGGGTCCAAAAATCCTTCCAGACCCTCAAAGTCTGACATTTGGAACTCATCCGATCTCAGAGCATCCAAGGTGTTATCTTGCTCTTTAGGATCCTCTTGGTGTTTCCTACTAGTCTCCTTTTATCTTCTTTTCTAATATGTGATCATTTTTACTAGAGGGACCTCTTCCTCTTCCTCTTCTCTTGGGTCCTCTTGTATGGTTTCTAATTATGGAGACACTGAAGCTTTCTTCTTCTTATATGTCTTCTTTCCTTTTCCGGTGGTAGGAGGAGATTGTCCAGAAGTAAAGGGTCCTTCATCTAGTGAAACCTGTGCTTGCCCCATGGGAGGATCTATTTTTCTAGTCATCCTTGTCTTAGGATCCTGGGGCCTTGGGTTTGACCCATACTCCACTGCATGTTCATGGCCATATATCGTGCTTGGATTTTGTGGTGGTACCTTCTTGTATTTTAGCACTATAATTTTCTCTCCATGCTGTTTATCCACCTTCTTGGGTGGATCCATCAACATTTTCATAGGTATTGGGCTCATCTTGTAAGGCCTCTTAATCCATTCCCTTGTTGTTCTCATCACATGCCTTTCCCAAAAATCAATGTCATCATTTTAATCCTTATCAACCTTTGCGTTCATGATGGGCCTGTCACATATCTTGTCATTTGTATAAATGGACTCCAAGACCTCATCTGAATCATACTCCCTAACTTTTGGGGGAATAGGATTCTTTATGACTTCCTTTGCCAAGGTAAGGGTCATTCTACAATAATCTTGGATCCTAACCTCATGATCATCTACACAGTTCATCCAGTGATCCTCCAAGTGTGGTTCGTTAATGTAGAACTTTCCAATAATGTGGCTGAAAGTTCCTATAGGGTCAAAATGAGGCTGCACTATCTTTTAAAGATATGGGGGAAGTCATTCCATTCAAAGGCAAAAGATTTATATACTTTCATATCCTGTAGGGTATATGGTCCCAGTGAGATGGGAAAATCCCAACAGTGATTCTTTTTATGCTTTATATGTTCATATCATCTGCGAGTTGCCTGGCCATCTCCAAAATGATTATCCAGTTAGATGGATACTTGGGAAAATTCTTTGGTCTCAAAGTTGATCCCGCTATCCGAATGTAAGTGAAGGTTTTGAATTGTATGTAATAGGCCCCTATGGTCCTTACTTTGGCGGTTGCTTCTTCTGACATCCTTTTTGCAAAATCACCCTTAATGGATTGGATGATTGAAAAAATGAAGGCGTCATTGACTATCCTATATTCTGAGCTATCCTCTAACATTTTTGCCTTTTTCTATAGTTGGGGGTACATGATTTTAGGCCATGCATTGGGATCATTTAGGTTTCCCCTCTTGATGAGTCCTGGGTAGTCCACCCGTGCTGCCAATAGGTACACCACGTAGGTACTCATATAAAATTTGGGGTTGTGTTTCACTGCCACCAACTATTCATCCAACTTGTCACTAATGATGGTCCCCCAATGGAGCCTAGACTTTTGGCCTCTGAGTCTTTCTATTAGGAGAATCATCTAATTCTCCAGTTGGGATGATTGTGGTAACCCATATACTTGGCTTAGCATTATTATGGCTGCCTTGATATCATCTTTCATGTATCCCCTCCTTAAGTCTATCTTGTCCAGCTTATTTTTGGGGAGAGGTTGCTCGAGGTAATGGTTATTGACTATTTCATAGGCCTCTTCCCCTTTGTTTCTAAACCACAAGTTTCCCTTCTCTATGAATTAGTCATAGAACTTGTCTATGCCTTTGTGGAGGTGGAAGAAATCCTCTATGACATCTAGACTAATATCTAATACTACTTGGCCCTCTGTATTCTGAACCACCCTTTTTTTAGAGTCATAATGGTTCACCAAGGTCATGATCAGCTCAGGTGAGGTCACAACCACTAGGTGTGCTGCCGTGTTGACTAGTCTTGCTAATACCAGTGAGGTACAATCCTCTGATCTCCTGACTAGTTTGATCGCACCTTGTCAGGAATTCATCCCAATCTACATTCCTAATATCAGTATCGGTGATTTAAATGTGCTTGTTGCCAATTTTGGAAGGGGGAGTGTTCCCCTTGTATAGGTACTTCATGGGTGACACAGTCTTTTTCTTAGGCATTTCTGCAGTGAAACATGCAATTATCAATATTTTATTTGAAGAAGAAAAACTAAAAGAAAGCTGAATAATCTAAGAAAATAGTGGAAAAACTCTCTAAGTAGCCAGGAATGCATATTTTCACACTTTTGGCCCTTTTAGGGTTTTGGGCGCCGAAAATGGTTTCGAAGGCCAAAAAGGCCAAAAGTGCAAAAAGACACCATTGAAGAGCAAGCGTTGTCAGAATTTTTGGCATCCAAAAGTCTGAAGGTTTTTGTGGACACCAAAGATCCAAATAGGTTTATGAACTCTAAAATTCTGAGATCTTACTAAGGTGGACAACACTTTTAGGGATTTGAACTTGTTGGCATTTTGGACCTTTAGGAGGTTCGAAAGGCCAAAAAGGCTGAATCTTTGAAATGACACTTGGAACCCAACCCGACCTAGTTTTTGGCCTTTCAAAGGCTAAAAACCTGTGAGCAAGGTCAGGAATGAAAAAAATGAAAAACCCTAACACATAAAAATAGAAAGAAAAGACCTGACCCAACCAAGATGGGCTTCCCTGCTAAACATTGGAGGTGCCAAAGGCCCTAAGAGACTAGGGGAGAGGGAAGTCCACATGCCCTAGGTTGGACAAGCACTAGGAATGAAAACCCTAAAACTAAACTAAGAAGGGGGAAAAAACATTGAGACAGTGAAGAAAGAACCTACCTCGAAGGAGCTAGGGGTGGGGGAGGATGACACAACAGAACTTGGAGGCGTGGGGCGATCAGTCTTGAGGGTCAATGGAAAAAATAACAAAGTTGCGAGCTCTCAAGATGTTGGAGTCAAAAAAGTGAAGTGACTCAGATTAGGCCCCTTTAGGCAATTTATAACCCGTGGGGCTTATGTCAACATTTTCAGTGTTTCAGGGTCTAAAATACCAAAAGTCAGGAGGTAGATACCTTCGGCCTTTCAGTGTTTTTGGAGGCCAAAACCTCAAAAGGGCTGATTGTTAGCCTTTCAGCCATTTCAGTATTTCGGAGTACTATGGTCCTTTGAAAGGCTGAATAAGGTGTCTTCTTTTATTTTATCATGCTGAAACCCTTTCTTTTGAGATTGATCGGGTGAGGGCTCAAGGGGGAAAACAAGACCGAAAGCCAAAATACACAAGAAGGGGGGTCACCATGGTTAGAGGACCAAAAATGAGGTGTGTATTGTGGACCCACAACAGATTGACTAATCTAATTACATGCATGGAACATAAAAGAAATAAACATTCATAACACTTGACACAATATTTGGTTACCCAGAAACCTTCCAAATAGAAAGTAAAACTAGGGTGGGGATGATACCCACAAGATTTAGAATTGTAGTAGTAAATTTGGCCAGTTAAGGCTTAAAATTGACCACTTATGATGGTCTTCCCTATTAGGAGAAATAAGTACTATTAGGTCCTCCTTGTGAAAGGATTTATACAATAGAGTTAAGTATGCACTCTGTTAGGATATTTGTGAAGGACTGTAAGTCCACCCTGTTAAAGGATTTTGACTGATACACCTTTTAGGATGAACCAATGAATGATCTATTATGCAACTCTAATTTACTAAATAAGATCCTTTGAAGTAATATTGATCACCTGAATGTGATAGATGAGTCTCTGTTGTTCCTTTATACTACTATAGCCTTCTAATCAATCCGCCACTTCATATTCGCATTTGTAATTGATTCATATGTCCATACTACTTACTACATCCTTTGGATAAAAAAAATGTCTTACATATATACCTTATCCAATTAAATTACTTATACACGTCTCCTACTATCATATTAAATAGTATCAAACAATATGTACTAAGTCGGTCCAATGCTAATACATGAGTCTAGTAATCCACTTGGGTGATATACTAACACTCGAGTGACATAGTGAACTGGAAACTCTGGCACTCAGTTGACACTGGGTGCTCGGGCCACACTGATCACTCAGAGATGGTATGCAACTCAGGTAAAACTGGTGACTCAGGTGATATTGTTTGGAACTAACTACTCAGTCAATGCTGCAACTGCTTAGCTCGGGTAACACTTCAAGTTGCTAGCTCGGTCAACACTGTAACCATATGAATGACTAAGTTTTTTGGCACTAATTGACAACATGTATTGCATTAAGGTATACAAAATCATGCTTCTAGGCTTCATAAATATTGATGAACTATAACTCATTGAATGTTTGAAGATGATAAGTTGATGATCACCAAGCTGCGAAAGTGAATGCAAGACATTAAATCAGTTAATGTATTGTATTTTCATTGATGTCAACTTGATATAGTTTAATTGTTCATACACATAATATTATAACCTTGAAGATCTGAAGAGACAAAGTTTATGTTGTCGGTAAAACATGAAATGTCAATATACATTGAGTGATAGTGAACACCGAGTAGTTCACAGTGTATACCGAGCATAGTAGTAACTGAGAAACTATATAACAAGAACCACAGTAACTAGAGTTAATGACCAGTCATAAATGAAGATGATGACCGAGAATAACTGGAGTTAAAGAATGAAAAAATTGCTTAGCTTACAAAGCTATGATTTAGGTTTGACAGATTGATTGCTTTATTTTCAATGATCAGTTAAAATAAAGCATGAAAGAAGATTTAATGCGTGTTTTATTCACAGTAATCAAGGATAGATTTATGGAATAAAACTAAAGGAGAGATTTATGGGATAAAACAACGCATGGTGAGTTTTACGGATCAAGAAGAGATCTACGAAAAAAACAAGGAGATTGAGCGGCTAATCATGTCTATATAAAGAGACAAGGAATTCATTATGAAAAAGAGGAATGCTGAGTATAATTTGTGTGAAGATAGAATTATTCATGCAGATCTGATCATACAGGCTAAAGAATAGAGCCAAGGAATTCTACGGACACTGAGCAACAAAAGACAGAGCATTCACCGAGCATAACAAATAAAGAAAGAAAAGGAACTGAAATGCATATTGATCAGAGAGGTATTATTGGACTAACAATAGATCTGAGTATTTGCAAGTTAAAGTTATATTTTGAACATATCATTTACTGTATCAGTTTAACCATTGATTCATAAAATCTCTCAACCGAGTGGGATTTAACAGTCCTTATTGTATTGATACTCAAGAGTATCAAAGTTTTTTCTTGTTGATAGCATAGTGAGTGCTAGGTCAAAAGATAGACTGTTGGTTTTAAATCCTCTAACAAGGTTGCACTTAACAGTGTGTATTGTAACCTTTAACAGGGTTGGCTCTTCACCAAGCTCACTTCAGAAGAGTGAAATTTTTTTGGGTTACTAGTCCCAGGAGGTTTTTCCCATATTGGGTTTCCACATTAAAAATCTGTGTCAAATGTGTATATGGTTCATTGCATTGATATTTTTCTTTACATATTATTGAAACTAGATTGGTTGGTTAACTCTAAGTTTATTTGCTGCTACTCGGTAAATACTATAAAAGATAAACAATATATCTCACTAAGAAATTTATATTTGTTAAAGTTATTTATGGAATACATCTTGATGAAATTGGGAATGTAAGATAACTAAGGGTATTATATTTAAGAGATGAGTTTTTGGTTGAATTTTTGGAATAATTATTAAGGCCATTGATTCACCCCCCTCTCAGTTATTCTATATATATATATATATATATATATATATATATATATATAAATGAACCTGAACCCAAACCCCTTTTCAAAATTTTGTCATACCGGCAAACCGGTCCTTCGAACTCGAACTTGAACCTAAACCGGAATCCTAGGTTTCTAGATGGGTGCAGTTTTGTTGACAGGTTACATGTAAAATGAAGGCAAATGGTAATTACAAGGGAACTTTCACCTGTACAATAGTTGCATGTAATCAGATTACAATTGCATTAAGTCTTGTAATCTTGAATAAGTCAAAGTAGGATTTTGAATAAGTCAAAGTAAGATTTTGAATAAGTCAAAGATAGTTAAGGGTTTCATTTTGTTCTCCATCTTCTTCTCCACTCTTCACCTACATAAAGGATTGACTTCTTTGTAAATATGATCTTTTGTTTTATGAAAAAATAGACTATGCTGAAAATTCTTATGACTTGAAAACTTTGAGTTTCTTGAAGCAAAATTTCTGAAGTGAATAAAAGAAGAAAGCATTCTCAAACTTTATGTTGTGGAGCTTGAGGTTGACTGGTGTATTTGTATGTTGCATTGATTAATCTATGTTTTATTTAGTTTATGGTTTCTTTTACATAAATCTCTTGAACATTCAATTTGAGCTTTTGGAGACTTTGTATTGTGAAAAGGAGAATTACTATAATTGATAGTGGCTACAAATACTTAGATCTGAAAGACTTTGCACTTCAGTTATAAATGCTTTAAAATTAGTTTATTTTTAGTAAGAGACTTTGCACCTTACTGTTTGTTTAGATTATTGAATCCTAGTTTGAGCTAACTGCAGAGAACTTTGAGTTTCTGTAACTATCCCACCATATAAAGTATATTGGTGTCTTTGGTGTTGTTTTTATGTCAACCCTCAAGTCATCGATATAATCATAGCAATAGGTGTTTTTTTTTTAAATTTTAGTGTTGTTCATAATTTGTTTGCAAAATCATTCGTGAAACAAGAGGAAAAAATTAAGAGAACTGGCCTATTTTTTAATTTTCATACAAGTATATATTGGAGCCACCTGCGGTAAGAAGGGAACCTCCCCTATTTATAAGAGGAGAGAGTAATCTCATGTAATATTGCCTAAAGTTAAATTTTTACAAGTTGTGGTCATAATGACTTACAAAATATTTAGCCAACATGGTGTAGACAAGGCACAGGCTTCAAAGGTCAGCTTGACCAAGTACATGGAAAAGACTAAAAAATGTCACTAATTACACATGCATTATATCTGGGTGCTGAATTTAAGTGGATGTACCTGGTTGAACCCAGCTCCAAAGCCAACAACTAAAGAGATTACACACTTAAAACTGTGGCCTTTAATTTTTTTTCCAGAGGATTTCAAAATTATTGTATTTTTTATAGGAACCATGGAATCATTAAATGGATATGTTGTGGAGTTGGAAGAGAACAGTGGACTGAGACAATGAGAAAGAATGAGAACTATGCCCTTATTGTCTGGCCATTTGCACCAATGCAAGATGGAAGGAAAGCACTAGTGAACAAAAATTGATGCTACCCCTGCATCTATCTGATGAATATTGTATATAGCATATATCGACACCATATCTATGAATCATCTCCATCACTCCCTACATGCCTAATTCCATAGGAAAACCTTGCAACATAGAATGTGAGTCCCTTGGTGTAGTTGATCTACTCACATCTCTATCTGGAAAAGGCATAATAGTTGATTGATAATTGATCCAGTTGTAGTCCCATGGCTAAAAAATGACTTAAAGTTATGCTAATATTGTACGATTCCTATGTAAGTTATAGTTTAGGCAAAAAATTGTTAGATTTAACTTAAAATTAAAAAATTTAAGCTCTTTTATTTAAAAAATATATAATAGTTGTTCCAATGTGAGCGATCGTTTTATGAATAATTTGACAATAGACCTAATTTTAGAACTTAGAATAGTAACATTCTCCATTTAGGACCCTTGACAATGGTGATTATTTTTGTACCAATCAAGCCTCCTACAAACTCTGTAGGCAAGACAAAGTTTAGGCATGTGAGATTGCTAAGGTATTTAGAAGTAAATAATTTTACCATTTTTTAATTTTGGTGTCATTCCTTGGTGGCCATGATATCTTTTAATTTGATTCACACAGTCCATATATGATACATCCATATGATAGCATTTTCTTCCATATTGATAATCTCTTTGACCTTTGTAACTACTTACTGGAGATTGGTCAACTATTTATTGTTCAATGATTTAGTTGTTTAGTGGTTTAAAAATTGTTTTATGAAATCAAATCCCTCATATATTGGTATAAATATTTATATTGAAAGTATTAGATGGCCTAAAATGAGAGTTATCTGACAAACAAGTACTTCTAGTAACAAATAATTGAAGATTCCACTCATATATTTATGTATTTTGGAATCAGTATTGATATGCTCATTTTTTTAAGATGCATGTCCATGAATGCCAAATAGAATTGAAGGGTTATAGATACCATGAAATATTAACATACATGTTGAGAAATTAACTTTATTATATGGGCAAATTATCTGGAAACAAAGTGGATATTGTGTGTGTTTAACAAAAAAAATGTTTATGCTTTGAAAGCCACCAATATACCTTGAGATTGATTTTAAGAATGGTTAGCTCTAAATATGGGAATATATTTAAGGTAACTGGACCAACTGTGCGTGTGTATTTGGGAACCTATTGAAAAAGACACAAACACTCAATAAGTCATTTCATTAGCTCGAAAGGTTAGATAAAGCATATAAAACCCACTAATATCGACCTATTGCCTGCTAACTAGGAAGAGTGATTAATAACATATAAGCCCTTAGAATATGCTACGATCAGTGAAAAATAAAACCTAGCATGAAGGATTTTTAGATTAAAACAAGCTAAAAAGATGAAAAACAAGCATTCTAGCTCTAAACATGTGAATATTAAGAATGAACAAGCATGGAATAATAAGTAAAATACTAGTCTAGGATTAATCCAACAGCATAACAATGTATTTTTGATCTAATGTGAAGGCTTATTTACTCTCAAAAATGGCTTCTATTTATAGAAGAATGAGAGAGAGAGAGGGGGGACAAGATGAATTAATGAGTGAAGGGGCTCATTAATGGAGGTGTAAGAGCCATTAATGCCCAAGGAATTAATAATGCATGGGAGAGACATAGGCTTAAGGCATCTTCATTAATAAGGCATTAATGAAAGCCTTAGAGAAGCAAGGTAGAGTGTAAGAGAGTGGTTTGAGAAAGTGGACTTTAAGAAAATCCAGCTTGAGAAAGTGGACTTTAAGAAAGTGCAGCTTGAGAAAGTGGGCTTTCTCAAGTGGGTTGAGTTGTTAAGCATTCCTTAATGGAATGTGACAACATTAGGAGGTGGGTTAGGGTAGAATTTAGGATTAAGATTAGATTAGCAAATTTGTATTGGTGATAAAAGCAAAGAGATAATATTTTATGAAAAGAATTATAACTTTGATTTAATGATGCCCTTAAATGTTCCAACTAGTAGTCTATCGATATTTTGGAAAGGTTAAAACTGGTT
>MU225606.1:2116909-2131833 GCA_018584345.1 Thuja plicata | reverse complement strand
TCTCCCTTGTCATTGGTCTGAATCCCATTCTATCAAATTCATATTCATCCATTAATATCTTATCTTCCTCATCCATTCTATATATCTTATAATCCAATCCATTCCTCTTTCATTCTATCTATCTTCTTATCCAATCTATTTCTCTTCCATTTCTATCTATCTTATCTTCCAATCCTCTCATATTTTCCAATTCCTCTTATCTTCCACTCCTCCCATCTATTTATTCTTCCTTCCAACTTCCAATCATCTTATCTTCCTCTTCCATTTTATCTATCTTCTAATCCAATCCATTCCTCTTCCATTCTATCTATTTTCTAATCCAATCCATTCCTCTCACATTCTATCTTCAAATCTAATCCATTTCTCTTCCGTTCTATCTATCTTCTAATCCAATCCATTCCTCTTCCATTCTATCTATTTCTAATCCAATCCATTCCTCTCCCATTCTATCTTCTAATCTAATCCATTCTTCTTCCATTCTATTTATCTTATATTCCAATTCATTTATCTTCTTCCAATTCAATTCTATCCCATTCATTCCTCTTCTAATATAATACCTTTCTCTTCTATCTAATTCCCCTTATCTTTCAATCCCATTCCATTGAATTCCTATTCTTATAAAATCACATTCCCACATGACTGAGCTTACCCCATCAACACTGAGCATTATTCTAGACACAGTGACCGCAAATGTTTCCAACAAATCAGCAGACAAATTGACTTTCCTAGTTTTTTTCTATTCACAAGCAATTGCCAGTGAATTCACGTTTTAATCAATCAATCTTTTGCCCATCAGGATGCATCCTTCCGGTGTCGGCTTTTCTATCAATTCTCACATCAAATTTGTTCATGGAAAGAAATTATGGACTGAATGGCCACTTGGTTAGGATGCCTTTTTCTTGATTGTATCTTGTGTTTCAATGTGTCCTCGTGACAGCCTCGATCTTTCATATATCAGTTCGTTATGGTGAGTACTTGTTGGAATACGTGTCATTTGTGGTATGATCTACTTGTCATAGATTATTAGTGAATTTATGTTTGATGTTTAGTTATGACTATGTATGCCTCACTGGGTTCATGATTCATGCATCCCAAATCCCAAAAAAAGATCTAGGTGTATTGTGTCTCTTCATGATCAACATTTCATAGGTCTCATCATACTTGATATCTTGCATTCTTGTTCCTAGCAACCTATTTGTCTGAGAGTCTAGTCCACACAAAGGAACCATGTCACATGTGATTTCTAGCACATTGTGTATACCTCCTCTTGCAAAATCAAACTAGGGTGTGCTCTCCAACATTAACACGGTATAGATCCCACTTTCATAATGTAGTTAGGATTGCATTTTAGCTAGGTCATATTGCACTTTGCATTTCGCTCTTGGCAAGGTTTCTATTTATTCCCCCATCCCGATTGGGGCATCATGTCCCTGATCTATCCTAGGTCTAGCCCCCCCCCCCCAAGGACGTGTCTCGTGACACCACCTTATTTTCCCCTTTTCTCTCTTCTTCCTCTATTCTACCTTTTTTTGAGAAAATTCCACAAAATTTATTTTTTCTGTTATTTTCTTGAGGGGGCATAATCTCATCTCCCACCATAATTAATTTTCTCTCTGGGGCATCTTATTTTCTTTTCTTTGATGTGATGCCACTTTCGACGCCGCATCAAAGAGGGGAAAAATGTAGACTTCTAAAATTGTCCTTATAGTAATTTAATTAATATTCCCATAACATTATAGTTAATTTTAATTAATTATATTTTTTATATTATTCTATCTATTTAATTAATTAATTTAATTAAATATGATTCACCTTTTTTAGGGTCTATTTGAGTCACCATGTTAAAGTGTCCTTGACCCTTCAATATATTTAATCATTGTCCAGTTTCCTCCATTTTCAAAGCTTGCGTCAATGGGTCTTTCAGTGTCGATTTCTCCCCTTGACTCAATCGCCACAATGTTTCAAACTTGTCTTGTTGCAGTCGGCTCCTTTCCACCAAGTATTGGAAGTCCGACTCATGAACCACTTTGAACCGCTTTGAACCTTGGTTCAAAGTAGTTCAAAGAGGTTCAAAAGTTTCAAAATGGTTCAAGTTGGTTATTATGGTTCAAATACAACCAAGTTCAGTACATGAATTCAGAGTTCAAGTTACAAGGCAAGGTTTAAAATTTAAAAGGAACAAGCTTGGGAGATCTGAGGTGCAATTTTGAAGGCTTGACCCATCATTATAGAGATACAATCCCTTGGTTTGAATTTCTCAGTTCATGGTTATGATTTCAAATCTAGAATTCATGAATCCAAATAACAAGATTGACTAATAAAACTTGTCAAGTTCACAAGGATGCTGGAGATTATCGTATGTTGCTATGAAACATTCCAAGATAAAAAATACCCACTCTTATACTTTATATCATGGGTATCGACATGAAGCTTAGAATTATCATTTAGATCTCTATTTTATGTGACATCAAATCTTGGTGGGAGCCATTATGACTATGAAGAAGAAAATATCAAACAGATTCTATAACCACGGATTTGTAGATAGCATAAAATCAGTCATGTTACGGGGTCAATAAATTTTAACTCAACTATTGGATCACACTGAGTTGTGGATATATTTGAGAGAAGACAAATGGTTAAATCCTCACCGGAGTGACTTTGCAAATTTAGTCTGGTTTGCGATATAAAGATGTCTGAGTGAAACTCTATCAAACTGCCAGTAAATGTTTTATGTCCGCCCAACAAAAAGAGTATTTTACTTTTGGGTTGACACATTTATATGCCACTTATTTGAATGTCATTTAAATGTGTTATAAAATATCCTCATAAAATTATAAATTAATATTTTATAAAGATATAAAGATATAAAGGTGAGAATTTTATCAAAAGATGAAAGGCAGAAATGCAGATTAACTATAATCATTTCAAGATTCAGTTATGTAATTGAATAATGATCTCATTGAGCTATATATTGTAAAAGAGTGGGCATAACTGGGGTTCCCATTTTTCTTTTAGAGAGACTTTGTGCTACAAAAAGGAAGGGGTTTCCTTTTTCTAGAGACTGTGTGCTACAGGGAGAGGGATTTGTAACAGGAAGAAAAGGGACAGCAAGAGGAGTTTTTCATTTTCTAGCAATCATCATTTCTGTTTTGTGGAGTGTAGGTCTGAGTCTGTGAACTCATTCATGTATTGAGAAATAAAGTAAAATATAGATTAATCTGTGTATTAGTTTGTATTTTTCTGAGATTACAAATCTAGGTGTTTATGTAATCCTTTCAATGCAAATGTTATTTCATCAAACAAAGATAGTTATTCCTGAATCTGTGAATTTAGAATAATTAATTTTATCATAAATGTATTATACATCCTTTCTGTTGTTTCTCATGTTGAGTGTGGGGAAGGGAAATCTGTGCATTCCTTTTTCTGTACTCTTTATATTCTAAATATTAGTTTTTCCATCTATCTCATGGTTATGGGTAGATGTGAATGCCTTTGTTGCTTTCTGGTGAAAAGCATACTAGCATTTTAAAATTTATTGAAAATCTTTAAGGAGGGAGATGTACCTCTCAATTCAGAGGAAAGTCATCAATTCAATGATGACTTATCCATCTGTTAGTAACATTTTTATTCTTTGTGGGCTTTCAAGGTTAATTTTTATGTTCATTGTTGAAGTACAAATTTGTATACTAACAGATTTTTGGCGACTCTTCTGGGGAGAGGAATCAAAGGCTAGTGTTGCATATATTTCCTTAGTTGTTTTCTCAAAGAATCTCCGTGTGCAGGAGATTGGTGAATCTATTGATGACCATGCCCGTTATAAAGATGATGAAAAAGACAAGGCCTAATCCCTCTTTCAAGGAAATCTATTAGATGAATGACAAAGTGTTGCACAAGTTCTTAGATAGTTTCAAAGAAAGCATCTCCTAGGCTGTCAGGAATAACATTAGCTTGGAAGATGATCATGCATCCATACTTTTGTCGAGAAGTCTCCGTGCAAGGTTCCATAAGTTAAATATCTTCAAGGGTTTGAAAATAAATTTGTTCAGCTGAAGAAAGAGTTAGAGGTAGATTATGATGAAGCCCCAATCATTTCATCTCATTTAATCTCATGTAACTACCTAGTCTTGAGTGAGAAAGAATCCCAAGTGGTAACCATTCAGCCTTAAGAAGATCAAACATCGACAAGAAATAATGACCAAGATGACATTAAAGGATCTATGAGAAGCAATAACAAAGAATCATTTCATTTCAAGAATGAAGAAATACCATTGGAATGGTATTCATCAAAATAAGATTATATTGAAAAAATGTCAGTTAGCTCACAAAATAATTTCGGCTGCGAAGAAGAGATCATAGATCAGTTTTTGTTATCTATCCAACAAGGGAATTCCAGCCAAAGACATTCAAGTATTGATTCCATTTGAGTCATAAGTATGGATGAAGAATTTTCAGATTTCATTTCCACCAAGAGTGATGATGTTGTTTCAGCAAAGACAGATCCAATGTTAGATGAATTCATCCTCCTTTTCCAACATAATAAAAAATCTGAAAACTCTTTTTCAAAAGATGGTCATTTCTATGAAAACATCAGATATTTTGCAGCATGTTCTTTCAGGCTCTTCGAGTGTTATCCTTTTCAGCATGAAGTTATAAAATTTTGGAGAAGCATCGTGCATGAGGCCTCTAAAAAGTCAGATATTTATGATGAAGTTTGGCTTTTGGAAATGATTGTTTGGTCTCCAAATTTATGCATACTATTAGCTTATTTTTTAGCACTAAAGAAGTCACCAAAGAGCAGTGGTTCGGGGCTGCAATATGGGGGCACCATCCATTGTTTCAGAAAGGCTCATACTTTTCTCAGCCGGTGGATGGTTTTGTGTAAGTGCTTCTATTTATGGTGTTGTGGTAGGATCTTCCTACCTATGTATATGTTTGTAAACATGTTCTTTCTTTGCAAGTTTTGGTCGTGCTTAGTTTAGCTTGCTTTGTTTCAGCTTGCTACTTGTTTAGTTGGTTTTGGTAGTTTGGTGTTTTTCTATTTTGCCCTGTTCCCCTCCTCCCTACAAGAAACTCCCTTTCCTTATTTGTGCTTTGACTCTATTTGCCCAATGGTCCAAGACACTACTCCTTAACCAGAGATACTAGAAGTTCTATGCATATTTGGCAACATGCTATCCCCCAGACAAAGTCAGTGTTAGGGTCTATTTGAGTTGCCACGTTAAATTTTCCTTGACCCTTCGATATATTTAATCATTGTCCAGAATCCTCCATTTTCAAAGCTTGTGTCAATGGGTCTTTCAGTGTCAATTTTTCGCTTTGAGTCAATCGTCACAATGTTTCAAACTTGTCTTGTTGTAGTCTGCTTCTTTCTGCCAAGTATTGGAAGTCCTTCATCACTCATGAACCACTTTGAACCTTGGTTCAAAGTAGTTCAAAGAGGTTCAAAGTTTTCAAAATGGTTCAAGTTGGTTCTTATGGTTCAAATATAGCCAAGTTCAGTACAAGAATTCAGAGTTCAAGTTACAAGGCAAGGTTTATAATTTCAAAGGAACAAGCTTGGGAGATCTGAGGTGCAAGGCTTGACCCATCATAATAGAGAAATAATCCCTTGGTTTGAATTTTTTAGTTCATGGTTATGATTTCAAATCTAGAATTCATGAATCAAAATAACAAGATTGACTAATAAAACTTGTCAAGTTCAGAAGGATGCTGGAGATTTATTGCATGTTGCTATGAAACATTCCAAGATAATAAATACTCACTCTTATATTGTATATCATGGGTATTGACATGAAGCTCAACATTATCATTTAGCTATTTATTTTATGTTATATCAAATCTTGGTGGGAGCCATTATGAATGTGAAGAAGAAAAGATTAAACAGATGCTATAACCATAGATTTGCAAATAGCAGAAAATCAGTCATGTTACGGGGTCAATAATTTTTAACTCAATCATTGGATTGGGCTGAGTTTCAGATATGTTTGAGAGAAGATAAATGGCTAAATCCTCACTGGAGAGATTTTGAAAATTCGGTCTAGTTTGTGATATACAGATGTTTGAGTGCACCTCTATCAAACTGCCAGTAAATGTTTTATGTCCACCCAGAAAAAAGAGTATTTTCTTTTTGGGTTGACACATTTATATGTCACTTGTCTGAATGTCATTTAAATGTGTTAAAAATATCCATATAAACTTCTAAATTAATAGTTTATAAAGATATAAAGGCGAGAATTTTATCAAAAGATGAAAGGAAAAAATGCAGATTAACTATAATCATTTCAAGATTGAGTTATGTAACTGAATAATGATCTCATTGAGATATATATTGTAAAAGAGTGAGCATAACTGAAGTTCCCATTTTTATTTTTTGAGAGACTTTGTGCTATAGAAAGGAAGGGGTTTCCTTTTTCTGGACACTGTGTGCTACAGGGAGAGGGATTTGTAACAGAAAGAAAAGGGACAACAAGATGAGTTTTTCATTTTCTGGCAGTCATCATTTCTATTTTGTGGAGTATGGGTCTGAGTTTGTGAACTCATTCATGTATTGAGAAATAAACTAAAATATAGATTAATCTGTGTATTTTTTTGTATTTTTCTGAGATTACAAATCTAGATGTTTATGTAATCATTTCAATGCAAATGTTATTTCATCAAACATAGATAGTTATTCCTAAATCTGTGAATTCAGAATAATTAATTTTATCATAAATGTATTATGCATCCTTTCTATTATTTCTCATGTTGAGTGTGGGGAAGGGAAATCTGTGCATTCCTTTTTCTGTACTCTTTATATTCTAAATATTAGTTTTTCCATCTATCTCATGGTTATGGGTAGATGTGAATGCCTTTGTTGCTTTCTGGTGAAAAGCATACCAGCATTTTAAAATTCATTGAAAATATTTGAGGGAGTTGTACCTCTCAATTCAGAGGAAAGTCATCAATTCAATGATGACTTATCCATTTGTTAGTAACATTTGTTCTTCTTTGTGGGCTTCTGGGGTTAATTTGTATGTTTATTATTGAAGTACAAATCTGTTTACTAATAGATTTTTGGCGACTCTGCTAGGGAGAGGAATCCAAGGCTAGTGTTGCATATATTTCCTTAGTTTTTTTTGTTAGATTAATAGTCTCTTGGGTTATTAATTAAATCATTATGATCTAATTACTAACTCACCTATTCACTCTAGTTGCTTAAGCTAACCTTAGGGTTTCCCTTTTAGGGTTTCATGATTCCTTTTATAAGGATTTACCTCTTTGTATTTCATAAAGATTTTTTCACATCGCATTGTATCATCTTGAAATATATTCATAATAATATATTATTTTCATGTGCATATGATGTCTCTAGATTTTTGGCCTCCATAGAGTTTTCTTCTTCTATTTTTTACTTCTTCCATGTGACAGGGTTATGCATGTAGGTGTTCTTGGGAGATTAGGTTTATACCTATTCTAACATGGTATCAGAGCCATCTTGTTGCTCGCTGTTTGTATTTGTGTTGAAGTGTTTCAGAAGCTAGAGGTTTTTCTGGCATTTTCAAAGTTTTTATGTGGATTTAGAAGTGGGCTTTGTTTCTGGTCACTTTGGGCTCAAATAGACGTTTCTATTGAGCTCAAAGCACCAAAAAACCCCAGAATCCATATAAAACTTATCTATTTTGGACAACTTGGCTCTGAGGCAAAAAAAATTTGGTTTTCAGTGTCGTATGGGCATGAAAACTGAGAAAAAAATTTTAAATAAAACATTTTTTTAATATTTTATGTGTTAAAAATAACGCATGCAATAGGTTTTGAATGGCGTCACTGGCATGCCAACGGTGCTCCACCACCACCGGTTCTGCCTCCCGCCAGCACTGCGGGCTTTGTCGACTGTGCCCCCGCTAGTCCACCTCCTCCGACGCCCACTGCCTCACGGCCCCCGCCGCCACCCAGCTCTGCTACCGCCTGGCTCGGTTGGCCCTCCTCCGCGCAGGCTCCACAACTCAGCTATCGCCGGGCCCGGTTGGCCCTCCTCCGCGCTGTCTCCTCCACTCCACCTGCCCAGGTGTTTATGTCCCGCGGGCTTATGTCTTCCAGCGGTGGTCATATTGGTGACCAGGAGCTCTGGTTTGAGCCCCCTGCGTGCGCCATGCGCCCAGGGGCTAGTTTTTTTTCAGCCCCAGGGGCTTAAAATAAAATTTTTTGGAGCTTTTTGACCCTCCTTCACTATTTTTTCTCTATTTGGAGTATACGGAGGTATTTGTCTGACTTATTTATATCATTGAAAAGCTCTTTTTGAGCTCTTTCCAATGATGGAGGTTGGGGTTTTGGGTTCTACCATTTTGACAATGTTTTTTTCTTTCAAAGTCTGATATTTGGTTTTGCCTTCCGGGAGCCATATCTTGCTCATCCGGACTCTATTTTTGGCAAAGTAGATATCGTCAAAAATCTGGTTTAGTGAGCTTTTCAGTTGTAAGGGTCTTTTATCTAGATTCTGCTCTAGGTTCTTTCTCCTCTGAGTTTTTCTCTTTCACACCTGATGGATTACTTGGGTTCTACAGGTCCTAGGATCTCTGCTTCTGTTCTTCTGGCTCACTCTTCTTTCTGACTTTGAGCATTGTATGCTTCTATAGCATTCTCTTTTCTATAAATGCACTGAGATAAAGTGCCTACTTTTGCATATCTAGTATTTCAAGCACCTTGTTTTTGTTTGTACTCGCACTCAGTTATAAAGTGCCATGAGGGGTTATGATGTTGTGTCTTTTGTGCTCATCCACCTTTGTCAAGTGAGCATACCTTCCATGACATTAGCCCATGTCGTGTTTCCATGACACCGCCCTTTATCCTGTGCTTGTACCTTCTGTTTCACTATTGGTGTTCCTAGTTCTTTTTCCTGTAGATGTTTCTGGAATTGCACTTCAGTGTTCCTGTCACTCCTCTCCCTGTTCAACATTATGGGGGGTGTTCTCCTGTTGGATCTATTTCTTCCTCAGTTCGGTTGAGTGATCTACATATTCAGTTCTTGTTCCTATGCATTTCGGTGAGATGGATCATGTACTATATAGACACTTGTTCATTCCTACTTTTGGAGGTCACCTCTTTGATTGAAAAGTTCTTCAAACTTTGTCTTCTCTACCTGGTCATGCACTATTTCAGTGAGGGTTCCAGCAGTTACTTCTGACAGTGTTTGCAGCTTCATGCTTCAGAGATGCTATACATGCTCTTTCTTGTTCCTTTCTTTGGGACTTTCCCTAGATTGGAAGCTTTGTTTCCTTCATCTAGTCCATCTCTTTTTGGGGTAGAGTTTTTCCCACTGGGTTTTCCCTATTTCCCCACTTTACAGATATTTCTTGTATTGGGTACTTGATCAGGCCTTGTTGCCGGGACCCTTCTTTCCTTCTTTCTGTAGTAGTCTCTTAGGTTTTTGCTTCTCCCTAAGCTTATCTTAAGGGGGGGTGTTAGAGTAATATTCTCTTGGGTTATTAATTAAATCATTATGATCTAATTACTAACTCACCTATTCACTCTAGTTGCTTAAGCTAACCTTAGGGTTTCCCTTTTAAGGTTTCGTGATTCCTTTTATGAGGATTCACCTCTTTGTATTTCATAAGCAATTTTTCACATCGCATTGTATCATCTTGAAATATATTCATAATAATATATTGTTTTCATGTGCATATGATGTCTCTGGCTTTTTGGCCTCCATAGATTTTTCTTCTTCTGTTCTTTACTTCTTCCATGTGATAGGGTTATGCCTGCAGGTGTTCTTGGGAGATTAGGTTTCTACCTATTCTAACAGTTTTCACGAAGTATCTCCATGTGTAGGAGATTGGTGACTTTATTGATGACCATGCCGGTTATAAAGATGATGAAAAAAACAAGGCCTAATCCCTCTTTCAAGGAAATCTATCAGACAGATGACAAAGTGTTGCATGAGTTCTTGGACAGTTTCAAAGAAAGCATCTCCCAGGCTGTCAGGAATAACATCAGCCTGGAAGATGGTCATGCATCCATACTTTTGTGGAGAAGTCTTTGTGCAAGGTTCCATAAGCTAAAAGATCTTCAAGGGTTTGAAAAGAAATTTGTTCAGCTGAAGAAAGAGTTAGAGGTAGATGATGATGAAGCCCCAATCATTTCATCTCATTTCATCTCATGTAACTACCCAGTCTTGAGTGAGCAAGAAGCCCAAGCGGTAACCATTCAGCCTCAAGAAGATCAAACACCGACAAGAAAGAATGACCAAGATGACATTAAAGGATCTATGAGCAACGATAAAAAAATAATCATTTCATTTTAGGAATGAATAAATACCATTGGAAATTTATTCATCAAAAGAAGATTCTATTGAAAAAATGTCAGATAGCTTGAAAAATGATTCCGGCTGCGAAGAAGAGATCATAGATCAGTTTTTGTTATCTATCGAACAAGAGCATTCCACCCAAAGACATTCAAGTATTGATTCCATTCGAGTCATAAGTATGGATGAATAATTTTCAGATCTCATTTCCACCAAGAGTGATGATGTTGTTTCAGCAAAGATGGATCCAATGTTAGATGAATTCATCCTCCTTTTCCAACATAATAAAAAATCTGAAAACTCTTTTTCAAAAGATGGTCATTTCTATGAAAACATCAGATATTCTGCAGCATGTTCTTTCAGGCTCTTTGAGTGTTATCCTTTTTCAGCATGAAGTTAGAAAATGTTGGAGAAGCACCCTACATGAGGCCTCTAAAAAGTTAGATATTTATGATGAAGTTTGGCTTTTTGGAAATGATTGTTTGGTCTCCAAAGTTCTGCATACTATTAGCTTGTTGTTCAGAATTGAAGAAGTCACCAGAGAGCAGTGGTTTGGGGATGCAATATGGGGGCACCATCCATTATTTTGGAAAGACTCGTACTTTTCTTATTCAATGGATGGTTTTGTGTAAGTGCTTCTGTTTATGGTGTTGTGGTAGGATCTTCCTACCTATGTATATGTTTGTAAATATGTTCTTTCTTTGCAATTTTGGTCGTGGTTAGTTTAGCTTGCTTTTTTTCAGCTTGCTTCTTTTTTAGTTGGTTTTGGTAGTTTGGTGTTTTTTTTTTTTTCTTGTTTCCCTCCTCCCCACAAATAGCTCCCTTTCTTTATTTGTGCTTTGATTCTATTTTCTGAATGGTCCAAGACATTGCTCCTTAACCAGAGAAACTAAAAGTTCTTTGCATATTTTGAAACATGCAGTCCCCTAGACAGAGCCAGTGTTAGGGTCTATTTGAGTCACCATGTTAAAGTGTCCTTGACCCTTCGATATATTTAATCATTATCCGGTTTCCTCCATTTTCAAAGCTTGCATCAATGGGTCTTTCAGTGTCAATTTTTCCCCTTGAGTCAATCGCCGCAATGTTTCAAACTTGTCTTGTTGTAGTCGGCTCCTTTCCGCCAAGTATTGGAAGTCCTTCATCACTCATGAACCACTTTGAACTGCTTTGAAACTTGGCTCAAAGTAGTTCAAAGAGGTTCAAATGTTTCAAAATGGTTCAAGTTGGTTCTTATGGTTCAAATACAGCCAAATTCAGTACAAGAATTCAGAGTTCAAGTTACAAGGCAAGGTTTATAATTTCAAAGGAACAAGCTTGGGAGATTTGAGGTGTAGTTTTGAAGGCTTGACCCATCATAATAGAGACATAATCCCTTGGTTTGAATTTTTCAGTTCATGGTTATGATTTCAAATCTAGAATTCATGAATCCAAATAACAAGATTGACTAATAAAACTTGTCAAGTTCAGAAGGATGCTAGAGATTTATTGCATGTTGCTATGAAACATTCCAAGATAATAAATACTCACTCTTATATTGTATATCACAAGTATAGACATGAAGCTCAGCATTATCATTTAGATCTCTATTTTATGTTACATCAAATATTGGTGGGAGGCATTATAACTGTGAAGAAGAAAAGATCAAACAAATTCTATAACCATAGATTTCTAGATAGTAGAAAATCAGTCATGTTGTGGGGTCAATAACTTTTAACTCAACCATTGGATCAGGCTGAGTTGTGGATATGTTTGAGAGATGATAAATGGCTAAATCCGAACTGGATCCATTTTACAAATTCAGTCTGGTTTGTGATATACAGATGTATGAGTGCACCTTTATCAAACTGCCAGTAAATGTTTTATGTCCGCTCAACAAAAAGAGTATTTTCCCTTTGGGTTGACACATTTATATGCCACTTGTCTGAATGTCATTTAAATGTAAAAACAAATATCCTTATAAACTTCTAAATTACTAGTTTATAAAGATATAAAGATATAAGGGTGAGAATTTTATCGAAAGATGAAAGGCAAAAATGCAGATTAACTATAATCATTTCAAGATTTAGTTATGTAACTGAATAATGATCTCATTGAGCTATATATTGTAAATGAGTGGTCCTAACTAGGCTTCCCATTTTTCTTTTTTGAGAGAATTTGTGCTACAGAAAGGAAGGGGTTTCCTTTTTCTGGAGACTGTGTGTTACAAGGAGAGGGATTTGTAACATGAAGAAAAGGGACATCAAGAGGAGTTTTTCATTTTTTGGCAATCATCATTTTTGTTTTGTGGAGTGTGGGTTTGAGTCTGTGAACTCATTCATGTATTGATAAATAAAGTAAAATATAGATTAATCTATGTATTAGTTTGTATTTTTCTGAGATTACAAACCCAGATGTTTATGTAATCCTTTCAATGCAAATTTTATTTCATCAAACATAGATAGTTATTCCTGAATTTGTGAATTTAGAATAATTACTTTTATCATAAATGTATTATGCATCCTTTCTGTTGTTTCTTGTGTTGAGTGTGGGGAAGGGCAATCTATGCATTCCTTTTTTTGTACTCTTGATATTCTAAATATTAGTTTTTCCATCTATCTCATGGTTATGGGTAGATGTGAATGCCTTTGTTGCTTTCTGGTGAAAAGCATACAAGAATTTTAAAATTTATTGAAAATATTTGAGGGAGCTATACCTCTCAATTTAGAGGAAAGTCATCAATTCAATGATGACTTATCCATCTGTTAGTAACATTTGTTCTTCTTTGTGGGATTTTGGGGTTAATTTGTATGTTCGTTGTTGAAATAAAAATCTATTTACTAACAACCTTCATAATATTTAAATCTCAATTTAAATATTATTCCCCTTTTTAATGTATTAAATCTTAATTATATACATTTCCCTCATTTATCCCTTTTAAATAAATTTATAATTTATTTATTCCTCCACATGACTTAATTCTACTAAACCACAATTAATCTAAATCTAATTTGGAATAAACTAATTTGAACCTAGATCCTACCCTACCTCACATCACTCTCACCAAATAGACCTACTTACTAATTAACTAAGGTCAATTAGACTAATTGCTTGATTTCTACACATATTAGTCCTAATTATTTGCTCACACATGTGTGAGAAAATTTTCAAAAATTCACTTTTCCAAATAATCCTAATTTGGTGCCAACAAGATTTTTTACAACCTTGATGACACTCTCTTACACTTTCTATAAGTGTTTTATTGGAAAAAAACCCTTACACCTCTTACAAGATCCTTTACATGTGTACTTTAAGTACACCTTGACCCATCACATCAAACTTTGTTCACACATGTGTGAGCAAAGTTGGCCTCTTGCATGGATTATGTGTCCCTCATGTGGCACCTATGTGGATGCCACATGAGCTCCACCTCATCCAAGCCCTCTCTATCCCCCAAAAAAATCTATAAATAGAGGTCATTTTCAAGAGCAAATTATCTCTCATTTTATGCATTGTTATCATGCTAGTTTAGTTTTTGAATTTTATAGTGCATTTTCATATTTATGCTCTTAGAAAATCTAGAAATCACATCTTAGGGATAATGTAAATGAATCTAATTCTTAGTTTCATCTAATCTTGCATAGCATGTTAGTATAGCTTTTGCATCTTCATTATCATAATTTGGTGAAGGCTTGAGACAAGTTTCTCATACTTGTTCTTAAGCTCTTCATTGTATCCATTAGTTGCATTTAGCTTTCATCCATAGCATACAAGTAATCTAGTGAGATTTTAATATTGTGTTTGGAGAGCACACCCACAAATATCTCTAAGAGAAAATCAACAAGGCCTAGGTGCACTTGTTTGGCTCATTGGAGGTTGTGGTGTAAACGCCTTTGTTTCAATCCTTCATTTGAATATGCTAACATGTTTATGATTTGTAATGGCTAATCTTTGTTGTTTGCATGTTTGAGTGATTGTGTTTGGCATGTAGGTTTTTTCACATACAGTACTATTGAAAGAGAGGTCACAAGTTGAAATCTCACATGAAGTAGGTATATACGCCTTGTTTATAACACAATTAGGTGTTTCCTATAAGGAGTACAAGGTAGTTGCATATTACTGTCAACATATGTAGACCCAAACATAGATGATTGGTATTGTGGACAATAAAAGATCCTTTCTATTCCTTTCCTTTTTTACCAACAAATACTTAAGGGTGTGAGGCTTCCCTAGCCATAAGATATAATGTCTGTTGGAAATAATCAAGACTAACCAAGTTACTGAGAGGGGAGGGGTGAATCAGTAACTCTTAAAACTTTGAAACATTTCTGCACATGTATATACTTTTACCATTCATTTATTTAATCTACTGCAAGCATGAAAATATAATCATTCATAACACATAAACACAAAGATTTGGTGACCCAGAAACCTTCCAAATAGAAAGTAAAACTGGGGTGGGGATGGTACCCACAAAAATTTGGTACTGCAGTATAAAGTTGGCCGGTTAAGGATTACAATGATCACTTCTGACGATCTGCCCTGTTAGAAGTAATTAGGACTGCTAGGTCCACCTTGTTAGAGGATTTACAAACATATAATGAAGTATGCACTCTGTTAGGAGATTTATGAAAGACTGTTAAGTCTACCCTGTTAAAGGATTTACAAACTG
>MU225606.1:2099878-2110894 GCA_018584345.1 Thuja plicata | reverse complement strand
TTACAATGATCACTTCTAATGATCTGCCCTATTAGAAGCAATTAGGACTGCTAGGTCCACCTTGTTAGAGGATTTACAAACATACAATGAAGTATGCACTCTGTTAGGAGATTTATGAAAGACTGTTTAATCTACCCTGTTAAAGGATTTACAAACTGATTCAACTATTAGGATGAGACAATAGATCTTGACTTACAACATTATTGATAAGATCCTTTGAGTACTGATCACCTTCTGTGATAGATATGTCTATTCTGCTCCTTTGCGAAAATGCTCTGCTCTGCTGCCTTATTGCAGTCTCTGCTTGTTATTCTTATTTCGCACTTCCACTTTCACTTTTTCTTCAAATGGTATAATACATTATATATATATACCGTTCCCATAATTACAATTTACAAGGTCAGCCAAATACAAAATAATAACATAAACTTATTCCTAAGTCGGCCTTGCATAAGTAAACAAAATATTACTGAGTCGGTAGAAGCTCGGGTTCCTCAAGCTGGCTCGGTGATCTTCTGATACATGGCATCCACTACAATCCTCGGCATCGTCATGCTCTCGGTAAGAGTAGAAGCTCGGTCCTTACTAGTCCCGAAGTGTAGCTTGGAACTCGGTAGCCGTTGGTGACTCGGTAGATATAGTGTCACTCGGTAACCGCTGGTGACTCGGTAGTAACTGACTTCTCGGTTGGCTTCAACTGATGGCTCGGTAGTTACGGTAAAGCTCGGTGACTACCGTCTGCTCGGTAAATGTTTCTCTTCTTGGTAACCGCTGAACTGTTCATATGCTCGGTGACTACTATTCTACTCGGTTTGAACTATTTACCGCTGAGCTTTACAAAGTGATTACTGAATGCTTGGTATAAGCTATGGACTGAGTGATGAGCTCGGTAAGCATTCAGAATCGAATAAGTGTTTTCACTGATGACAAATATAACATAATTCCAACAATTTCATATTGAGACCACTAAAAATTACTTAGGTTAAATACTATATTTAAAAAGAATTTAATAATTTGAAAATGCTAGTAAAGTTTTCACAAGGTTTTAACATGAAAACATAATTGGGTTGTAATTGGTTTAATGCTATATTGATTGATAATTTGGGGGGATTCAACATCACCTTGCATAAGCAAAGGATTGAATTTCATAAGTTGGTTTGATTACGTGGGATATCTCATAGACTATGTTTAGCTTTGTGGACTATGCAAATGATGACTAATAAGATAACATAGAGTTCACATGTCTTGTTGAAAACTAAAGCTATTTGAGCATTGCTAAAATGCAAAATTATGAATAAATTTAATGTTTAAAATAAATAGTTAGATAAATTTGATTACCTCAATACAAGGTATTTGAAAACTTTAAAAAAGGTTGACAATAAAATAAGAATGTTTGAAATAGAGTAATTTATTGTCAAAATTGTGCATTCAATTTTTAGATTTTTGATGTGATTGTTGGTCTATTAATGAATTTATTCATTTAAGGCATGATCTAAATTTCACCTCTTTATTTCATCTGGAAAGAGTCTATTAAGTATCAAGTCTTGTTTAATGCATAGGCTTAATAATAAATAAAGAGACAATGATAAGATCATACCCTAACTGAATTTTGTTTCATGGAAGCCTCTTAAAATATTAGTCTTAACTAAAAGAGCTTAATTGAAAGGATCAATGTCTCTTCGGAGACATAAAAAAAATTAGAACGATGCATAGAAAATTAGTATGGCCCCTGCACAAGGATGACATGCATAAATTGAGAAATGGTCCAAAAAATTTAGCCAATGTTGACATGTTGTGATGGTTAAGTAGTTGTGTTATTGTTCTTTCCATCAAGGTTCACATCTCATTGGGGATGAGGTCCCCAATTTGTGGCCTCACTAGTTCATAGCTCCGGGTCAATGTGTTTTCCCCTCATTAAATAATAATAATAATTGAAAGGGTCAATTATTTATATATTGAGAGCTACTTAAAAGTCTTTGATATTTAATTTCAAAAAATAGTTCATTCTTTCTTAATATTCATAGTTAAAGGGTAGTTATAGACTAGAAAAGACTTTTATTGACATTATTTAACTCTTATATTTTATTTTTAATGTGAGATCTTTGAGCATCTTTAGTTCAACATTGATTTTATGTACTTAAAGTTGAGATAATATATTTATTTATTCATTGATAGATTATATATGGTTGGAATGTACTGCAAAGATAGGAATGCTTATTAATAAATTAATAAAGTTAATATTGGATTCTTTACTATTTAGTCTATAATGTTGATGAATAATGACAATACCATCTATAATGATGTACTTATTTTGACTAAAAGAACCTAAAAGGGTAAAACAAGTTAGCCCTCTTTTCTAGTTCAAATAAATACAATCAAAATAATAAGTTTTGTAAATTTTTTTTGTCCTAATATGTATAATATTCAACATTTACAAAATGCACAATTCTATCTAAAGTACCTTACATAGTGTCAAAAGCTAATTAAGATAGTCTACCTTCCATGAAAATTGTATAACAATCACCTATCAATACTAATAATTATCATCTACTTCTTGGAATGTCACTTTAAAATATCAAAAACTAATTAAGGTAGTCTACCTTCCATGCAAATTGTATAACAATCACCTAAAATTAGTAACAATGATCAAGTGTTTCTTGGGGTGCCATTTTTGTTCCTCATTTGAATTTCATCTCAAAGTTGTATTTTAAAACAAGGCATGCAATAAACATTTCATTTCTTGTATATCTTCCTAAGTTATGGTCTTCTTCCAACAATGTATCCATTGAACTTTGCATTGTGAAAACATATCTATGTATGCTCGACTACACAACATTTTCATTGCAAGTATTCTTCAATCTCAAATTTGTAAGGTATCCTAATAAATAATATAGGTTGGATAAAATATACATTTCTTAAAAGATGAAACATGGAGCATTTCAATTTTCTATAGAGTTGCTGCCAATGCATATTTTTAATTTAAAAATGAAGTATAACAAGCATGTTGACCCTTACACAACCACAACCCTTAGGTAGTAAAGATGATCAACAACACACCAACAGTACAAATGTTGGAAAATACAACAAAATATAAACAAAACACTGATAAAAGGGCTATTAACCCACCTCAAGAGTGAGAAGGAAACTCACCTACAATATGTGGAGAAGAATGTGAGGCTAAAGAACTATTTTTCCTACATCATTGGACAATTATCCAAGTGATACTGTCATTAGGATCCTCACCATAAGGTTGAGAAGCTAGTGAGACTATTTGGAAATTATCGACACAAAGGCCAAAGTTTTGAGAAAGCTATACATTGTAGTTAAAGATCAGAGTAGAGTAGGAGAAATATATGAAGAAGCATCATCATGATCAGAGTTGGCCTAACCAATAGGAGTAGGCTAGGAAGTACTCACTTGGACAACCTAATTTACATTAGGAGTATCACCTAGATTTTTAGTTGAAGCTTCATCCTCATCGTAATCTTATGATCCTTTGTCAAAGGAACACCGACAGTGTCAAAATGCAATTCCCTCATAATCCACTATTTGAGTCTATGGCCTATCCCCCACCATGAGAACCACATCTCCGGGGAGAGGTGTGGATTTATCAATGTCGACTAAAATATGTGCAAAAGTAGAGAGACTGATAGCTATTGTAGACTCATCTACCTCTATGAAATGACCAATAGATTTTTCAATGGTCTCATAACAAGAGTTCACCCAAAGTGAAGGGGAAGAATGGGGATTCGAACCAACACTGGATGCACACTAAGTGGTTCAGTAAGAGGGTTTGTTAGCTCAACCCTCAAATTGTCAGTTCTTTTAAGTGCCGGCTTGAGTTTCAATGAAATTAAAGTTTCCTTAATTTGAAGAATCATCTTTCTTATCATAGTTGTGTTCAAAACTAAGAAAATTCAGTCATTAGTCTTTGAACCAATTCAACCCACTGAACCCCGCATACTTGTTCAATCAGTTCAATTAGTTCAGTAAATTCATTAAGATGAATGTATATCAACACTTTCTATGTTTTCGTATTTAAGCACTAAAATTTTGACAAGTCATTGCATGGTTTAAATTGATTGAACCCATTGAAATTTTTCATTCAGTTCAATGATTTCAATCGGTTCATACATTGTTTGTTCCTTTTAGTCAGTTTTCTTCTTGGGTCTATTTGGATGTTAAAATTCTCATGGTTTTCTCCAAAGAATTTTTTTACCTAATGGAAATAGGATTATGTTTGATAAGGATGGAATTTTTTATTCATCTTGGATTAGTTCAAGTCACCTAACTACAAAAAGTGATAATTCATCAGTGGCATGTTTTTCCTGGAATTTTGTCATTAAAGCTTCTTGACTTTCCTGAGAAAAGTGTAGTGATGAAAAGACATGGATACACGAACAAAATGATGCATCATTAATAATGAATTAATTGAGACAAATCTATCGCTTCTTATATCATGATTAATTATCTTTTTAAAGTGACATCTTATCATAAAATAATCATCATTTTTCTTTAAGAAGCGGTGGAGCGCAGGGCAAACGTAGAGTTTCAGGAAAGTTGTAGGTGATTTCTTAGTTTGAAGGTGAGTTTTGATTACTCTCTGCTAGTAATGTTTCAGAAAATCTTGTGAATTATAAATTGTTGGATAGAGGTCTTAGTGAGTTAGTTAGCTACAATGAAAGCATTTCAGCTCTTTGAAAATGCTCATAGTTTAAGGTTTTCTGCTCCTGAACGTGGTGATGCTTCCTGGATTCAATATTCCTTGAAATATTTTGTAGAAAGAAATAAAACTTAGAAAATGACCCAATCATGAGTGAAATTATCGATAGTGGCATTTTTGAAGCCGCTACCTTTCCTCTAGTTGTTTTATGCCTTGAACTTGATTTTGAATGTATTAATAAGTATGATGTTTAGAATAGGTGTATCAAAGATTCCAATGATGAAGTGTTATTGTCCATAAATAGAGAGATGATAACTTTGGACCTAAAGCTCCCAGAGACAGAAGCTTACTTTGATTTCATGATATCTTTATCTTGGTCCATGTTCTCAAAGAAAGCCCCAATTTATAGGAATGTTATTGCTAAGAATTGGTTACTCAAAGCTTAAAAAGGAGGGTCAAGGCTACCTAAAATTCTCACTAGAGAGAATCTCAAGCCACACATTAGAGATTTGGTGGTGTTACTTTAAAGAGTAAAGGGAGTTGATCATGCTTATCATTTCAAGGAATGGATGTACTTATTTATCCAAATAATCCTTTAAGGCATCCAGTTTCTTGACTAGGGAGAAATCATAGCTGAAGAGGTGCATGATGAACTCAATAATGGTCATTTTGTGCATAGAGGTTTTCATATTTATTTTACTATTTAGCATGTACCAGAGAATGGCAGGGAATGTATCATGAACCATTTGTTTAAGGAATTCACATTTATGAGTACTATATGTATTTGTAAAGCAGAAGGTGCTTCAAAACTTATAAATAGGGGAATGATATATTTTTTGGAAAAATCACCCATGAACTCATTGGGATTCAAAACAAATGAGTGCTTGGAGAGGAAATACAACTGGTTAGCATTTTTGGAATCTTTTACACCCAATTTTCAAGATTTACTTATCTTAGAGTGAGAGGATTTGATGGACATCCCATAAATCTGCCAAGATATGCATTGGACTACTTTGTATTTGCACAATTATGTAGACAAGTGAATCATGTGAGTAAGCAGTATTCACCTAAACCAGGGTTGGGTACAAGTTTCCCTATTGAGCTTAGTGTGTGTGAAAGTATTATTGTCTCTAATGCCCTTAATTTAGAAAAAAACTTGTTAAAGTTCAATTTTCAATTCTATAAAGAAAGACAAAACTTTGACAACAAAGGCTTTTCCAGAGATCATTTGACGATGAAATCATTGTTGGAGATTTTTTTTGTGCAAATAATTGATTGAATGTTTGTCTTGATGACAACATATAATATACAACAGTGTTCTATATGCAATTATCAGTACAGATGTTCTAGAGCTATGCCTATTTATTTCCATGGTGTATACATGTTCTAGATGCTATGTGCATTCACGTTGAGTCAGATATGAAGTTTCAGTTGAGTTATGTTAATCAGTTATGGAAGTTACATCGTCTAAAGATTATTTGTCAAGAGCCGACGTAAATACAGTGTTGCTTGAGTTGTGCCTATCTTCAGGATATGTGTGCTTGTATTAATGTTTAGTTATGAGTTAGTGATGATTATACAAAGGCGCTAAATGTGTCTTAACATAATTGTGATATTGGAGTAAAATTGGTGAAGCTGACTTTGTGAAGCGTTGCGTCTATTGAGTTTGAGTTATGCAGTTCTAACTTTGATTACGTGGTTATTTAAGCTGACAAAGAAGTTGATGAAGTGTTCCTAGATACTGTTGTGACCTTATCCTTGGTGAAGATACATATAGTAGTTCAAATGTGTTCGCTAAGTGTGAAAATGAAGTGAAAAATAAAAGACAAAAGAGAGAAGAAAGTCAGGTAGAATACGTTGAAGATCTATGTGAAGAAACATAAGAAGATTACAATTAATTGGAACTGATCAAGATAGCAGGTCTACTCAAACAGTTCATCTATTAGATATAGTGTATATCTGTTCTAATGAAGGTTGCAGCCTTCATCATTTTAGTAGTGAGCTTTTGGACAGTGAGTCCTCACACCTAACAGGGTTACTTGTAAAAGACTCCTAACAAGGTTCGACCTTTTACCAGGTCTCTATACTTCTTGCATTGTAAAGATCAAATCCTAACAGGGTTGTAAGATCTTCTAATAGGGGTCATTATAAACTAGTACATATATTTGTGGGTGCTAATTCCCACTGGGGTTTTTACCTAATTGGTTTCCCCATAACCAAAATTGTTGTGTTCTCTATTGTGTTATCTGAATGTGCATTTGTTTGATGTTCATTTATATCTAAGAGAAGAAAAGAATTAAAATAGCTGATAACTGATTCACCCTCCCCCCTCTTAGTTATCCTTTAGGACAATTCCAACAATCATATTTCTTACCATTACCCCATCTTGAAGATTACTGGGAAGATTTCAATGAAAAGAATGAGGTTCTGAAGAGGTCATGGAGAAGGTTTTCTCCGCAATAGATTGTCACCCTGGGCCTTAAAATGAATATTGAAGGTATTGAAGATGACAATGATTTTGTGGTAGATCATCTATATGAATAAGTGAAAAATGTGTGATTTCCATAAATTAATTGGGCATTTATAGAAATGAAAGATTTAGAATTGAATTCACTCCCAGTGACTAGGAGAACATAAAAATGGATTAAAGAACATAAAGTGAGAAAAAGGGGTATTCTTGAGAAAAGGCTAGATAAGAATATTGAGAAAGAAACTGAGAAGAAATTTGTTAGGATTTTTGGAAAACCTAAAGTTCATACCTCTATTTCTAATGAAAATGTTAAAATTTGTAATGCAAGCAGACCTAAAAATAAAATTAAGAAATTCACAGTCGTCAAATAACTTAGTGACCTCTTACCATTTGTTTCCTATATTAGGGTTACTAGAACAAGGTTGAAAAGCAAGGAAGAAGGGCCAAAAGATAGATAAGTGATCATTGATCTAGATTAAAGTGAAGAATCAAACAAGAATATGGTTAATCAAGATGTTGATTACTCTAGTTTGGATATGGACTCCCAGCTAAATAATATTGTCGATTTGGAATAGGTACTAGATTGTTCTAAGACATTAACTATGATACACTCAAGACTGATTAAACCCCCTGTCCCCATAGACACACTTGATTCCACTCCAAAATGGCTAGAAGTGGTAAAGAGAAAGAAAAGAAAGGTGGTTCTTGTATCAATTCGCCTAGATGATATGTTGAGAAAATGTCTCAGTACGACTCCTAAGACCAAAAATTTGAAGTGTAATACTAGAATATCAGTAGACCAAGATAGAAATAGATGTGTTGTAGAGGTAGAAAAACCTAGAATAGAAGAATAATTTGATCAACCTAAGGTTGAATATTTCATCATAGAGAAGGTCAACTTGGGTGCTACAAATAGATGGGTAGACCATAAAATCTTGTTGGTCTCTATAGAAAGAGTGCTAAATTGTTCTTGGAAAGATGTGTTGGTTCCTTTTATTGTTGATCTTGGTATACGTGCTACTCAGGTATGTTCCTCTATAAACCCATGCACTGATTCAACAACAAGAAGAAGAAACATTCAAAAAGGTCCTAAAACCTTCTACACTTTGAGCTCCACAAACTCAGGTGAGTATTACCTATCTTCTACCTTTCAAACTATAACAAATTTATAAGCAGACATGAATGGTGGATGTAGTATAAAACTAGTAATTTGTAATAGTTTTTTTTATAAAATTGGATGAGAACCAAAAATCTAACATATCAGATCAGTGCCCTATCCAGTGGGTATGGAGTCACTTTAAATGCAAAGACTCTCAACAATAACATTCATCAAAATATAAATCCTACAAATAATCACTGAACTTGACTATGCCTTACACACTCAATTCACACTTCCTAGAAGCAGATGTAATCATCCAATTCACCTCAATACTTTACTCACTGAAATTGTCTAAGGATGTTTAATTCTCTCTAAAAGAAACCCTAAAGAAATTAGACTCTCTAACTTACAAAGTGATGGATTGAAATTCCTTAACAATCAACCCAAATGAGTACAAGAGACCAAACTAAAGACATTATAATTCAATAAGAATTTCACAAAATGCAAGGAAATACAGACAAATATTATTGATAAAACATCTAAACATGATAAATTAGAGCCAGAAGACCACTAATAGTTTTAATTTAATATGCATATCTTACAATCCTTGTTGTGGCATAAAATTCCATCCCTTACTAAATGGTCTTGAATATTATTTTATAGGAACAAGAATGCTCCAAGCTTCTAACCATTTAGGGTTTTGGGTTTACAACCAATCATGTCAAGCATTTAATTATGATTGTCAAGATGAAACCCTATCTATCTTCAATCTATGCAAATCTGATTTGCAATCAATTTTTCCTAATCCATGGATGTGAGCACCGTACCTTGAGGTTGAATAATCCCCAAGCATGACACTGAAAGTAGCTCACATAAATGCATAAATGACCAAGTGTCGTTAAATGCATTTATCCTCAGATATAAAACCCTTCACTATCAAGTCTGGACATAAATGCATCCTTGACATATTAGATTTATTTTCCTCTAGTCTTCAATAGTTGTTCAGAATTGATCCATAAGATTGTTGGAGATTTGATTATGAGCAGTTGATTGATTGTATGTTTGTCATTGATGACAACATATAATACACAGTAGTAATTTTATATGTACTTGTCAGAATGATGATATGAAGACTTGCATGGATAGATACATGTTGTTGACATGTTTATTATGTTATGTTCATACACACAGACCCTGATATGATGTTTCAGTAAAGTTACATGTAATTCTGTTATTGGCAGTTACAGTTCTGGAAGTGTAACGGTTTAGTGCTGATGTATATCACGTGTTTCTTGAGTTGCACCTATCTTCTGTATATGCATGTGTATATTCATGATTGGTTATGATTTGATGATATTAATCCAAAGGCGTCAAACGTGTTTCAAGAAGATTACAAAGTTAGAGTTAAATTGGTGAGGCTAACTCAGTGAAGCGTCGTGTCTGTTCAATTTGACTTGCGTGGACTTAATATATTTTGCGTGCTTAGTTGAGCTGACTAAGGTGTTGTTGAAGTGTTTCTAAGAGCTGACATGAACTTCTAATTTGGAGAAGATACTTATAGTAGTTTGTTTGTGAACGCTAAGTGTGAATGATACAAAAAGAGAAGAAAGATGTATAGAGCAGATTATCAAAGTTGGTTCATTCATCAAGAGTCTATGTGAAGAAGAAGTGAAAGATTGCAATACAATGGAACTGATCAAGATAGCAGGTCTACTCTATAGTTCATCATCAGATATAGTGCATATCTGTTATTCAAAAGGTTGTATCCTTCACCATCAAGCAGTGAGCTTTTGGATAGTCAGTCCACCACCCCTAATAGGGTTATTTGTAAAAGACTCCTAACAGAGTCTGACCCTTAACTAGGTCACTATACTTATTGCATTGTAATGCACAACTCCTAACAGGGTTGAAATATCTTCTAATAGGGATTACTACAAACAAGTATAGTTTATTATGGGTGCTAATTCCCACTAGGGTTTTTACCATTTGGTTTCCTCGTAATCAAATTGTGTGTTGAGTACTGTGTTATCTGATTAAGCATTTACTTTGTTGTATTCTAAAGTTAAAGAAGTAAAAAGAAATGAAGTTACTGATAACTGTTTCACCCTCCCCCCCTCTCAGTTATCATTTAGGAATATTCTAACAATTGGTATCAGAGCCAAGTGCCTTGGAGAAGAAACCTAATAGCTCAAGGTAGATTAGATGTCTTACTTCAGAAAAGAAAGCCCTAAGTTCGATGGAGAAAATTATCTGGATTGGAAAAAAAATGATAACACATCTACAATGTGTTGGCTTTGAGATCTTTGAAATTGCCACACAAGAAGTTGTAATTCCATCTCTGAAAGACCTTGCAAAGGATGATGCTACTAACAGAAAAAAGGATATATTTACACATAATGCTATTGCTAAAGAATCCCTAATCGACGCCTTATCTGACAGTGAATTTTATGAAATCAAGAAGATTGACGGAGCATATACCATATGGAAGTATTTAGAAGATATGTTTGAAGGAGATATTCAAGCAAAGAATGCACGCAGGAAGACATGGAAAAAAAATACAATAGTCTTGAGATGTTACCTGAAGAGAACATTAGAAATTACAATCAGAGGATAAATGAATCCGTATCTGGAATCAGAAACAATGGTGGAGAAATATTAGAAGAAGATATAATGGACAAGTTGCTAACTACTTTGACATCAGACTATGAAAACAAGATCAGTATTCTAGAGGAAACCATGCAATTCTCACAAGAATTCAAGAGAGAGACCTTGATCAACAAAATC
>MU225606.1:2063983-2085596 GCA_018584345.1 Thuja plicata | reverse complement strand
ATGGATTATTGTTAGTTGCTATATTTGTTGATGACATTATCTTTGGGGGTAATGACAAGCTCAGTAAAGCATTTGCAAAAGAAATGCAAAATGAATTTGAAATGAGTATGATTGGTCCTATAAAATAGTTTTTGGGACTAAATGTAAAGCAAACAGATAAAGGTATATTCATTAATCAGTCAAAATATGTGAAGGAAATATTGAAGACCTTTCGGATGGAGGACTGTAAGCCAGTATGCACTCCCATGATAACAAGAAGCAAGCTTTCAAAGGATGATGACTCTACAGCAGTTGATAAAACATTGTATAAATCATTGATTGGTAAACTCATTTATCTAACTCAATCTAGACCTGACATATCTAATGCAGTTGGCATTGTTGGAAGATTTGCAGCTGAACCCAAGCAGAGTCACCTAATGGCTATCAAGAGGATATTCAGATATCTAAAGGGAACTAAAGACTATGGTTTATGGTATCCTAAATCAGAGAATGTAAAGCTTCATGTATATACAGAAGTAGATTGGGAAGGTTGTATTGATGACATGAAGAGAACTTTAGGAGGAGCAGTATTCCTTGTAGACAGGTTGGTCTCTTGGATAAGCAAGAAGCAAAACTATATTTCTCAGTCAATAGCAGAAGTTGAATATGTTGCAGCAGCACTAAATTTTTCAACCATGGTTTGGATCAAGAAAATGGTTAAAGACTTTGGCATTCAGGTTGATTATCCTATTGTGATAATACTAGCACTATCAACATGTCTAAGAACCCTGTGATGCACGCAAAGATAAAACACATAGAGATCAAGTACCATTTCTTAAGAGAAAAGGTTGCAGACAAAGAAGTTAAATTGGACTATGTGAGCACCAAAGAACACTTGGCAGATATTTTCAAAAAGCCCTTATCAAAGGATACTTTTGAGTATATCAGGGAGAATTTGGGAGTAATTCCCTCTCCTGAGTCTATTTAGAAGAAGCAGCAAGAACATCAGTCATTAAGTGACTGATGAATGGTTGACTACTCTACTTCTGGAGTAGTACCTGTACCTAAAGATCTATGGCGCACTTTGCCATTGATGTTAAAGGGGGAGTATATAGTAAGGGGGAGTATGTACTAAGAGGGAGCATATACTCTGGGGGTGTATATACATGGAACAAAAATACAGACAGAGGAACTGCAGTAGTTTAGAGAAATCTTTTGATGAGGATATTGAGAAGATTGTAAAAGAAAGAGGACACCATGAACAAAGGATGTTTTTGATATCATATGTTTCCATCAATATCAAAGGGGGAGATTGTTGGAGATTTGATTCTGAGCAGTTGATTGATTGTATATTTGTCATCGATGAAAACATATAATACACAGTAGTAATTTTGTATGTACTTGTCAGAATGATGATATGAAGACTTACGTGGATAGATACATGTTGTTGACATGTTTATTATGTTATGTGTTGGAAATACAATAATGGGAAAGCAAGATACTGAGAGGAGGGGTGAACCAGATCTTCAAAATTAAACACTTAAAACAAACTAATCCACATTCATACATAAATGAATCTAATGTAATCTCAGATAGCATCCACACCATGAAATGAGTAACACATAACACAATAACTTGGTAACCCAGAAACCCAAATAGGTAAAACTGGGGTGGGGATGACACCCACAAAATTCTCCACTATTGCAGCAACAAAGTGTACCTATTAAGGTTACAATATTTGATTATAAAATGTAATCTACCCTATGAAAGGTCTGCCCAGTTTAGAGCTTCAGATCATTACAATATACCCTGATACAATGATTAGAAAGTCTCAAGTATTGATCCTTCATTATGCACTCTGATGCTGATGACGGATCTCCTCTTTCCAGTACCTTCTATGATCTCATAATCTGATATATCTTTACTCTGCTGTTTACTGTGTTCTTGCTCTACTTCATCTCTGCTTCTTAAAAAAATAACCCTCTATGCATTTCACTTCTGAAAATGCAGTTGCCACACACCACATACATACAAAATAGGGTTCAAAAGCAATCTAATATACCTATTTAGATCTGATAGCGAGATCTAGATCAATGATCAAGATCTGATATCCATACCTTGATGGTAAAACAATTAATGCTTACGATGAGTCATGCATAGGATAAAACAATTAAATTCATAACTAACTCCATATGAGAATATTAAATTCATACATTAGTCACCCTAAAAATCTTATACAAGTCAACCAAATCACTTATCCTTGAAGTTTTTAGCATATCAGACATGTATACAAAAACTATCCTACTTGGCACTTGACTATCTGTCGCTCGACACTTAATATCTCTGTATCCTTCTTGGCTCGACAATGTAACTTGGCTTGGAAATGTAACTAGGCAAATTGAAAAACTTCTCGCCAATGTTGCTCAGCCTTGCATAGTTTTAGCTCGGCCACAGTGATAGCCAACTAAAACTGCCTAGGTGAATGACTAAGTGTTGGTCACTAATCATCAACAGATCTTAGAGATTAACAATCTCCCCCTTTGATATTAGTGGCAAAAACACTTATCATTACTTCCATTCATTTTATCAAAATATTGCCTAAGTATACAAAGTACTCCCCCTAGGAATATACTTGGAATAATTCATACAAAATTTTACATGCCTTCAAAATTTATATACAAGTGTACCTATGTTGTACTGATGTATCCTTTCATACTTCCTTACCAACTTCCTTACTAAATTCCCCCTTATTTTTGTCACTGATTGCTGGTGGGGTTAAGTTGTACTTATTAAAAAATTGTTTATGAAGCTGCAAGGTGGATTCAAATGTAGTATCCCAGCTTTCTTTTGCAATCTTCATAACTTCCAATTTTATTTCTAGCTTGGCAGCTAGAATCACTAAACTCTCTACAGTCGATAGATTTGCACTGCTCTGTGATAACTCCTTTGCTTTTGAGAATTCCTTTTGTATTACCTCCAAGTGAGGCAATAGACTTGTCTAAATAGTTATCATTTTGGCCCATATTTGACCATCTTCAGCCATAAGCTTGGCTATTCTCCTTTGTGCATTTATCAACTTATTAAAATGTAAATAAATAGAAGTAGTATCTTTACCTAAAGTAGCACCAGTTGATCTAAAATCTAATTGTAGCTTCTCAACAAGCTGTAGATTATCCTTTGTGAAAAATTCAACATCACATAGTTTTCTATACAAAGAATAAACATTGACTATAACTTTCTCTAAAGTTTCTACAAGAATAGAAAGTTCAACCTGGTTTGTTGCTATCTCTTCTGAAATCTTCTCTAGAAATTTGCTCTCAAATATTCTCCATGACCATTGTAGAAGCTTCTAATTTCTGTCTATGTCCTCATCTATTACTTTCTATACAATGTTGACTAGCTGATCAATGATTGGAGCTTGAGGTGTTTCATCCTCCAAGTTAAAAGCCTTTGCTAATATGTCTTTAATGTCATGCAACACCTACTTTTGCTTTTATTCTATCTTCAACTCTTCTTGTCTCTTCTTCCTCTTAAGAAATTCTTGAAGAGTCCCTATTTGTTCAAAAGTTAACTCATTGGGATTCCATTGTGAAATGACAATGACTTCATCTAATGTTACATCTAAAATCAGAGACTTATTATTCAATATTTTCTTCTTCTTCAATTCTGGAGAATGCTCGATAGCATAATATCTTTTCCTTTGACAGTGCAAACATCTAATGCCTCCTTCAATTCTATCAATATTGTTTGGGGGTTCAGCATACTCCCAGTTTTTGAATCAGTGGGAGTGGATGATGCAGAGTGTGGTAGATCAACCAACACTTGCACTGCCTCTACTTCTTTAGGCTTATCAACAATACCCTTCATTCCTACTCCACTATCTAAAACTGTCTTTACAACCTCTAAAATAGGTGGATGCTGTGAAGTTACCTCTTGTTCATTTTTTTGTTGTTTTCCTTCACCTTTCTAATCATTGCCAACTTCAATTATTTTATCAGATGTTGTGGTCTTTCCTTCTTCTATATCAATTTGCTTAATGGGTGAGTTAGTGTCTTTACCACTTAGCCTCTCTTTTTCCTCGGCATTCAAATTGCTTGGATCATCAACTATATAATCTAGAGGACTATCTACAGTTAGAACAATAGAGTTTGTTGCATCTAATGCATCTTTGGTCTTGTCCTGTTCAGTGGCAATTTGCCCTTGTGTTACCTATGGTTCAGGGGTAGTCTTGACTTCAACTTCTTTTCTCTTTTGCTCAGATGTCCCTTCACCAGATTTCTTATCTTTTGGAATGAGCAGTCCAAAGATTTCCTTCTAAATCCTTATGCTCTGCTATACTATACCTTCAATGTTGTTCTTCAGAACAACATAGCCTCTGAGTTTAGGAACAAATCTTCTCTTGTGTTCCTCAATGAATTTGACTCTCTATTTTGAGGTGAGCTCAGGTATTACCTGGGCTAGTGTTCCTTCCCTGATCTATCTTTCCGTGGATAGTGAAAATTACCATTTGCTTGACAAAAAATCATAAAGTTCATCTGGCACATGATTTCCTATCTTTGTAGGAGTTAATTTGAAAGTACTCATCATGTCTAAGAGTGCTTCCTATACTTTGTGTCTGTCTGCTATTTTCAACTTTTCATACTTAATGAACTTAAATGTTGCTAACCCTGCTGAATTCCTCAAAGTATCACATACCTCATCAATATTTGTTGGTTTCTTGAATTGAGCTTTAGGTATGTTGCTGGGTTCATCAGTTTCTGTCTTCTCCTCATCACTATTTGTTCCCAAATTTAGTCTTCTTCTTGGTCTCTTTGCTAGATTACTTGGCTTAGCCTTAGGAGCAACCTTTGCTTCCTTTCCAGAACTACTTTCTGTAACTTTCCTTTTGCCATATACTTCTGTTTGCACTTCTACTAGGGAAGTAACAGTAGATTCTCTTTTCCTCGGATGATTAGCTGCAGGAGGTGTAATCTTAGGTTTGGCTTTTCTTTTCTTGGTTACTATTACAATTGATGGTATCTTTCCCTTAGCTTTCTTAGTAACCTCTTCTGATGCACTAAATTCCTCCTCTGTAGAAATATCCTCACCTTGTCTAGTGGTCAGTCCTAGAGGTGCATCCTCAGGTTCTTCATCACTACCTAAGCCAACCATTTTCTTGAGATTTTTCACAATCTTCTTTCTTTTCCTTTCCATAGTTACTTCATTAAAAATTCTAGAAATTTTAGCCTTAGCTTCATCAAAATTTCCAAATATCTCTGCTGTAGTGTCAATTGCCTTAGCTAGGAGTGCAATGATGGCAGCTGATGCCTCATCAACACTGATTTCATATGGAAATGGTTCTAAGCATGTTACCCTAGGAGTCACTGCCTTGATATAAGTATTATTTGTATCAACTAGAAAAAAAAATTCCTCATAGTGCTTCTCCACTAGTGACTTAGGAATCCTATTCCTTAATCTCATTCTCTTCTTGAATTATGAAAAATAGCTTCCCATAATGCTATTGAAATTTCTCCCTAGTTTCTCAATACATTCACTAATCTGAACTGTTATGGGCCTATCCTTTTTCAAGTTTTTGACTTCTTCACATAGTGCATTGTTCTTTTCTAGTAGACTTGCTATTGTTGCATTGCTCTTAGTAGAATCTCCATTTTGAAATAGATTTATGGTTTCCTCTTCCTAATAATGAGTGTCATTCATCTACTTGGCTAGATCTTTCCTTGCAGCCAAGGACTTCTTTAATTCTTGTCTTGCAGACTCAAGCTGTTGTAGTGCTAGTTGAATGTCAATCTTTTGATTCTCAATGAATTTTCCCATCTTGTAGATCTCCATCTCAAGATCTGTATTCTCAAGCTAATTATAACCTTTTAGAGAACTCTTCTCTGATACCAATTGTTGGAAATACAATAATGGGAAAGCAAGATACTGAGAGGGGGGGTGAATCAGATCTTCAAACTTAAACACTTAAAACAAATTGATCCACATTCATACATAAATTAATCTAATGTAATCTCAGATATCATCCACACCATGAAATAAGTAACACATAACACAATAACTTGGTAACCTAGAAACCCAAATAGGTAAAACTGGGGTGGGGATGACACCCACAAAATTCTCCACTACTGTAGTAATAAAGTTTACCTGTTAAGGTTACAATGTTTGATTACCAAATGTAATCTCCCCTGTGAAAGGTCTGCCTGGTTAAGAGCTTCAGATCATTACAATCTACCCTGATACAATGATTAGAAAGTCACAAGTATTGATCCTTTGTTATGCACTTTGATGCTGATGATGAATCTCCTCTTTCCAGTACCTTCTATGATCTCATAATCTGATATATCTTTACTCTTTTGTTCACTGTGTTCTTGCTCTATTTGATCTCTAATTCTTAACAAAATAACCCTCTGTGCATTTCACTTCTAAAAATGCAGTCGCCACACACCACATACATACAAAATAGGGTTCAGGAGCGATCTAATATACCTGTTCAAATCTGATAGTGAGATCTAGATCAACGATCAAGATCTGATATCCATACCTTGATGGTAAAACAATTAATGCTTATAATGAGTCATGCATAGGATAAAACAATTAAATGCATAACTAACTTTGTATGAGAATATTAAATTCATACATTAGTCAGCCTAAAAATCTTATGCAAGTCGTCCAGATCACTTATCCTTGAAGTTTGTAGCATACCAGACATGTATACAAAAACTGTCCTGCTCGGCACTTGACTGTCTGTCACTCGGCACTTAATATCCCTATATCCTTCTCAGCTCGGCAATGTAACTAGGCAAACTAAAAAACTTCTCGGCAATGTTGCTCAGCCTTGCATAGTTTCAGCTCGGCCACAGTGATAGCCAACTAAAACTGCCTAGGTGAGTAACTAAGTGTTGGTCACTAATCATCAACAGATCTTAGAGATTAACATTATGTTCATACACGCAGACCCAGATATGATGTTTCAGTAAAGTTATGTAATTCTGTTATTGGCAGTTAGAGTTCTGGAAGTGTAATGGTTTAGGGTTGATGTATATCACATTTTTCTTGAGTTGTGCCTATCTTCTGTATATGCATGTGTATACTCATGATTAGTTATGAGTTGATGATATTAATCCAAAGGTGCCAAATGTGTTTCAAGAATATTACAAAGTTAGAGTTAAATTGGTGAGGTTGACTTAGTGAAGTGTCACGTCTGTTTAGTTTGACTTGTGCAGACTTAATATTATTTGTGTGCTTAGTTAAGCCAACTAAGGTGTTGTTGAAGTGTTTCTAAGAGTCGACATGACCTTCTAATTTGGAGAAGATACTTATAGTAGTTTGTTTGTGAATGCTAAGTGTGAATGATACAAAAAGAGAAGAAATATGTACAGAGCAGTTTATTAGAGTTGGTTCATTCATCAAGATTCTATGTGAAGAAGAAGTGAAAGATTGCAATACACTAGAACTGATCAAGATAGTAGGTCTACTCTATAGTTCATCATCAGATATAGTGCATATCTATTATTCAGAAGGTTGTAGCCTTCACCATCAAGCAGTGAGCTTTTGGACAGTGAGTCCACCATCCCTAACAAGGTTATTTTTAAAAGACTCCTAACAGGGTCCGATCCTTAACCAGGTCACTCTACTTACTGCATTGTAATGTACAACTCCTAACAAGGTTGAAATATCTTCTAACAGGGATTACGACAAACAAGTATAGTTTATTGTGGGTGCTAATTCCCATCAGGGTTTTTACCATTTGGTTTCCCCGTAATCAAATTGTGTGTTGAGTACTGTGTTATCTGATTAAGAATTTACTTTGTTGTATTCTAAAGTTAAAGAAGTAAAAATAACTGAAGTTATTGATAACTGATTCACCCCCCCCTCTCAGTTATCCTTTGGGACTATTCTAACAAAGATCATATTGCTCCATTTATAACTCTAAGATCAAATATTAGTCATCCTCCATGAAACCCTCTGATTCAAAGATTTAAATATTCAAATTATAGTTATAACAGTCACAGGTGGCGCAGACAACAATTTGGACAGTCGAGATTGAATCTCTAGTAAACTTTAAAACATGGTCATTTATCCTCTTTAGGTTACCCGGGCTCAAAATCAGATTAGACATGTGGCAGAACAACACAATGCCTTAATGACTAGATCTCTTGCAACTTTACCTCGAGGCTTTATGATGTCTATCAAATCTTTTCAAACTTGTCTTAATTTTAACTTATCTTTGTCCTTGGTCCTTAACTAATCCTTAACCTGCACTTTAACTCTGGCTTATCTAGAGATTGTGTGACTGTGTGATCTTTAAGTTGCTGAAAACTTTGACTAACCCTAGATCTATTTAGAGATCACATGCACATTTTTAAATCAACATAAAATCTACGGTTTAGATCTATCCATGGAAAACTTGGCTTTAACTTCATCTTGACCTAGGTTCATCATGAGATTGTGCGACTGAATAGATCTCTAGGTCATTGAAAATTCCACTTAACTTGGGTTAAGACTAGAGATTATGTATAAGACATACGATCTTTTTTGCATCAATGGTCTGTACCAAGTCTCAAGATAAATCTATACTTGACCATTTATTGGCCAGATTAAGCACGAACTACATGATCAACACTACATCTACAGATTAGGTCTCTTCTATATCAACTTAGCTCTTAACCTTATCATGAATCAATTCATCTAGAGATTGCACGACTAAAGGAAAATATCAAACTCAGATAGTTAACCCTTTACCTTTGGTTAAATATGGAGATCACATGACTGAAGACATCATTGAAGTATTGAATATGACCTAACTAGACATGTCTTTACTCTAGTCTAATTCTGAGATTGCATGACTGAAGGAATATTGAGGTCTCAAAATCATTCTTTAACCCTTGAGTCCATTTAGAGACTACACACAAACCATAGGATTAGATCTTGATCAACGGTCTGTGTGAAGTATCTAAATCTTCTTTGTACTTGCTCATTTTATTGTGAGATTACATGCCATCCCCAGATCTTGAACAACATCAATGGTTCTGATCCTTTCCATGCAAACTTCATCTTGATTTAACTTAACTCATGCTCTATTTAAGATTACATGACCAAGGAAAATATCCAAGTCGCTAGAAAAATTCTTTAACTCTAGTTACATTTAGAGATTCAACTACCAAATAGGAAAAGTAACCTTGCCTTGACCATGAGTACATTATGAGATTACATGACTGAAGGGATCTCTAAGTCATGAGACAAAAAAATTAGCCTTTGAGTTTATTCTAAGATTTCATGCCAAGCACATGATCAAAACAAGATCCACGGTCAACACTAGATCTCTAGACATATCATGAAATCATCAATTCATTGTGAGATTAAGCACTAGCCACTCATCTTGATCCTGATCTACAATCCTCACCAAGTCTTGCAAACCTTCTGTACCTGATTAATTCTTCATGAGATTACACGCCAGTCGTACGATCATAACTTAAAAGGAACTTGATCAATGGCTTGCATGTGATCTCAGAAAGGAAATAGCATATTCCATATCATTTAGAGATTAAGAGATAAATAACCTTGCGAGATAAAAGGATATTCCTTGGCCACGCACATGACACAAAAAGGACTTTAGTGACTCAAAAAAGGTAACTTAAAATTATAACATGTCCATGAAGGTTTAGGGTTTTTTTCTCAACGGCTAGGAAATTTGAAATTAGGGCTTGGGGACAAAGAAGGAAATAGGAGAGTTTTCATGACCTAGGAAAATTTCTTGCAAGATTTTTAGTAGTGATAACATAGGCTCTGACTGGGGAAGGTTGAATGCAAGTTCAACACTAGAAAACCAACACTATGGGTAGAGAAAACCAACTCAAAAATGAAAAGCCACAACAAACAAACCTAAATAGGAAAAAGAAGGAAAATATTTACAAATATATACATCAGTGTGCATGACCAAGGAATAGGAAAAGAATGGCTTTAAGAACTGGCCATGCACAGGCAGATCCTGTATCTCATTAGTAGGACTTTGCAAGAAGTAGGAATATTTTCCATGTAACTTATGCACAACAAATGGTCCTAACCACAAGGACTCAAACTTTCCATGTTTTCCCTTATCCTAAATCCTTGCATTCCATTGGAGAACCATGTCATTCACTTAAAATTTTGTTTCTGATGCTTTCTTATCAAATAAATACTTAGACTGCTATTGGATCTTCTGATTCTACAATTTTGCTTAATTTCTGATCTCATCTAATTGTACCAACTGCAACAATATATTATGCATTGGCTCAGTTACTTCTATGTCCTCATCTTGGATGAATTTGTAGACTGGTAACAAATTGTTTAATGACAACCTAGCTTGTGTTCCATAAAATAGTTCAAAAGGAGATACTCCTATATCTCTTTTCATTGTTACCCTATCAATCCATAAAGCCAACTTAAGCTTTGAATTCAAAGCCTTATTATTCTTTTCTAGTGTTATTTTGATAATCTTCATGATGCTCTTATTTCTGAATTCTGCTTGCCCATTTTCCTATGGATGATATGGTTAAGAATAGGAGATCACAATACCATACTGATCACAAAATTCTATGAATTCTTTAGATCTAAAGCGCATAGATTTATTCATTCTAGCTTAATGGGCACACCAAATCTAGTCAAGATGTTGTCTATTAGAAAATCAATGACCACCTTGCTGGTTTCCCTCTTGGTTGGTATAGCCTCAACCCATTTTGTAAAATAGTCTATGGCAAAAAGGATCCAGCTATGACCCCCACTAGAATTTTCTGAAAAACTCACCAATACAATCAATGCCCCATTGGGCAAAAGGGACTTCATCTGAAATTGGATTCAAAGGAAAAGCCCCTGAATACACTAGATTTTTTGAAAATCTTTGACAAGACTCACACCTTTGCACAAACTGATGATTATCCTTGAACAGACAAGACCAATAATAACCAACTCTAAGTATCTTGTGTGCATTTTGTTTTTCTAAATAGTGGCCTCCAGAAACACCACCATGTATCTATGTTAAGACCTTCTCAAACTAAGTATTATCAAGACAAAACAAAAGAATTCCATCTTTGTTTTTCCAAAATAAGTCTCCCTGTACTAGTACATACTTCTAACCTTTAAGTCTGAGAGACCTTCTTTTATTCTCTGTCATATCCTTGGGACATTTATTTTTCTTCAAAAAATAAACAATATTAGTATACCATGGTTTCAACTTAATGCTAGTTGGCATTTAATTTTCTTGCACATTGTTTACTTTGGTAAGCTCCATGTTTTAATTTTTCATGAGATTTTCAAGTCCCAAGCCTCTAACTAATTTGGTAATTTGGATCTCTAGATCAAATTCTTGTATTTTGTTGATCCATCTGCACCTCTTTCCAGTGACCTCACTTTGAGATAAAATATCCTTTACTGTAGTATGAGGAACATAGGAAAACACCATAGCACATACTAAATAAGGCCTAAAATCCTTGACTACCTTAACTAGGACATAAGTTTGCTTCTCCATAATTTCATAATTCATCTCAGCTGCTTGCAAGGATTTGCTGAAAAATGCAATTGGATGCTCAAATCCCTCCTTGTCCTTTTGCAACAACACTGCAACAATGGTATGGAATGAAGAAAATGAGAAAATAGAAAAAGGCAAGTCATACAATTTAATTATTTCAAAAGTCATTTGAGCTTCTAGATTCCAAGCATATTTAACATCTTTCTTTAACAACTTGGCAATAGGTTTTATGATCTCTGCAAAATTAACAATGAACCTTCTTACAAAATTTATTTTTCCCAAGAAATATTGGAAACCCTTGACGTTCCTAGGAGGAATCAACATATTAATAGATTCAATCCCCTTTGGATCTATTCTTAATCCTTATTTAGACACTATATTCCCTAGTAACTTTCCTTTTGAAACAACAAAATGACACTTCTTTGGATTAAGAGAAAATCCAAACTCCAAAGCCTTACCAAATATATTTTCAAGATGCTTGCAATGGTCCTTAGCCCTTTTTGAATATGCAGTAAGATCATCTTGATAGAAAACCATAATTATATTTATGAATTCCTTGAAAGAAACATCCATTTCTCTCTAAAAAGTGGCCCCTGCATTCATGAGACCAAACAATATTCTAACATAAACATAAGTTCTGCAAGGGGTAGTAAAGGTTGTCTTGAATTTCTCTGACTCCTTGACTAAAACATGATTGTAACTAGAAAATCCATCCATCATAGATAGAAGGTCACATCCTGTAACTCTTTGTAGCATTTCCTCTATATTAGGCAAAGAATAATTATCTTTAAGTGATACCACATTAAGGTTTCTGAAATCAACACAAATCCTAATATCTCCATTGTTTTTTCTTATAGGCACAATATTTGACACCCACGATGAATGTCTGATTGGTTTTATTATCTGGGAATCCCTGAGTTTCATCAATTCTTCCTACATCTTGGATGATAGTAAAGGGTTGATAGGTCTCTTCTTTTGTCTAAAAGGTTTCACATTAGGATTTAGATTAATTTCATGCTGAAATAGATCCTCCATGTATGCCTTAAGGTCTTCATAAGACCAAGAAAAAACATGCTTGTACTTCTTTAATAAGCTGATCAAATTTTCTCTAATATGGGGGGCTAAGGTTTTCCCTATGTATACCATTTTAGGGACAGTTTCTAACCCTAAATTCACTTCTTCAACACTATCCATTTTAACATTAGATCTCTTAAGCAAGTGACAATCATTGTCACTGAAAATTCCCTCTAGTTGAACCAAACCCTTAGGTATAACATTTGTTGGCAATTGAACAACTTCAGCCTCAAAAATAGTTTGTTTGTTATCTATGGTTTCAACTAAAGCATTGCAATCAATTTTCTGACCTTCATAATCATCCAAGCATTGAATGAATTGGAGAATATCATTGTCATCTTTAAAAACTTTCCAAATGTATACATTATCAGGAATTGCAGGCCTAATCTTGGTTTCAAAAGTAGAGATCCCAACCAAAGTTATATCATTATTCTTTATGGCTACATTCTCTAAGAAATCAGCCATAATGTTCCTAGGTCTCTCTATCCATTCTATTTGGAAAGCATCAAAGAACTCAATCTTAGCCCATACTGCATGTTTGTACAATTTTAATCTATCATTTTTAGCAATATATAGGAATCTAATTTGGGAAACAGCTAATTCAGAATCCCCAAATACTATTAAAAATTATATGCCATGTTTTACGGTAACCTCTAAGCCCAATAACAATGCCTCATATTCTTCAGTATTATTTGTGCATTGAAAATCTAAGAGGAATGAATATTTAAATGTAGTACCTGATGGAGATATAAAAACAATACCAGCTCTTGATCCTTCCTTGGAGCATTCACCATCAAAGTACATCTTCCATATCTCATTTTGGTGTGATTGTGACTCCTTCACAATTGGGTCCTAGTTTTCAAATTTAGATCCATCCTACTCAATTCTAAAACTCTCCATATCAACATTAACAAAATAGTTGAGATCCTTAGGATCCATTCTTTCAATTACCACTAGAGCTCTTGGTTCCCTGTATAATTTAACATCACTCCCATTTATAGGGATAGTATCATATGAAAAGTCCAATTTCAAATATCCTCCAACTTCTGCTACCCACTGTCTAGACAGTAACATACCATAATGTGGTGGTGTATCAATCACAACCACATCCATTTTAAAAGTAACCTCAAGAAATACAACAATATTTACTTCAATTCCCTTTAAGGTTCCTATTACAGGTACCTCCAAGTTGTCCAAAACATCTTCCAAAAGATGTGTCAACTTTTAAGCTGAATTCCTTCATAACACCATAGGGCATCACATTTGCTGCTGCACCAAAATCTATCATACAATTTCTTATCAATTTGTCATTCACCAACAATGTGACATAAAAAGGATAAACCTAGGAAGGCTCCTAAGTAATAATGTTCCCTACATAGATTTTAGGAGTCTCCTTCTCCCCATCAACTCCTTCTTTCTTGATAGTCTTTGTGGTAGGGACAACATCATCTGTTATATCCTTGAGAAAAGATAAAGCGTCTTCTCTATGTTCCTTGTTCTTTAGCATCTAAAGTAAAGGTACTAACACCTTCATCTAAGATAGAGTATGTTTTATGACAAAATCAGGAAAACTTAAAACATCTCCACTAGAAACCTTACCCTTGTTTTCTTTTGATTTTTCTATTCCTTAAACAATAATGGGAGTATCCTTTCTTTTCACTTGAATGTTATCCTTGTTTTGAATTGGGGGTTCATTAGAACCATCATTTATAAACAATAAACTATGATTTCCCTGATCCTTATCCACTTTTCTAGTTCTTAAATTGTAAGCACTCCTAGCTTGAGAAATTGCAGCAATATGGAGACATCTTACTTCTTCATCACCAAGTCTTCTTAATTGTGTATGTTCATCTTTTGAATTAGAAACATTTATGGTATAATGCTCTCTACTCTCCTCTTGAGAGCAGGTCATGAACATGTTGACTTTAGGTACCTCCTTCTCTTGATCACTCTGCTCATCTTCATTCTTAGCATACCCTGCCAAATCTTCCACAACTACTCATTCAAGAGGTGAATGTGGCATATTACAGGGAGCACACCAAGAAATATTCTCTACATTATTTCTCTTTAATGGATCAGGAGTACCTTTATTACTTTGCCCCTTTGGCAGAGGTTTACCATCCTTCTAATTTGTTTTATAGGGCATGTCCTACAATATGTAAGGTCTTTTAGACCTTTGATTTTTTTGTCTGTTACTTTGAAAGCTTCTCTCATTTTTATCCACCTTAGTAGTTAGGTCCTTGATTGCAGTGACTAGTTTATCAACTTTATCATTTTTGTTTTCTTCCTTGGGAAACCTATTAGATTGACCTTTAGAGTCTTTCCATAACCTACCATCATCTCTTTTCCCAAATTTACTTGATGCCCTTCTATTACTTTCAATGTTTACTACCATCTTGAAAGCATCCCTTAATGTACATGGGTTCTTATCCCTCACAACCTAGGAAATCTTACTATCCAAGGAATTTCAATATGTGGTAAGACATACATTTTCATCTAACCTTAGCACTTGGAATAATTTATGTATGACCTTATGGAATCTGTTATTCAATTCAGATACAGTTTCATTTTGAAACTTCTTGATGTTATTGAATTCATTCAACATATAGCCAGAATTCACCTAATCACCATATTGTTCCTTGAAGTATTGTGTAAATTCATTCCATGAACTAATTCTCCCATTAGCAAGGCCATGGTACCAATCTCTGGCATCTTCAATTAAGGATTGTAAAAATAATTTCATAACAATATCCTCATGCTCAACTTCATAGTCATTCATCTTATTAGAGAAATTTTTTAGGTGCTCTTCACGAGTTATTACATTATTTCCACTAAATTTAGCGAGTTTTACCCTTATTTCATTTGGAATGACATTTGGCTGGCCTGGAATACTATCAAAATATAATTTTCTATATGTCTCCAAATGCATGGGTCTCCTTTGAAAACCAAATCCCTGATTTTGGCAACTTGTACTAAGACCTTGGCCCTGATTTGTAGTACCCTAAAGTGAACTAGATCCTATGGTATTAGTATTAGTATTTTTTTCTTGCACCTTAGGACCTAATCCGCCACTACTCTGAGTATTAGTGGTATAATTAACTACCTTTACATTTGTAGTAGACTGAAGGAAATGAATTTTCTTCTTCATTTCTGTAGCAGTAGCATCTAATTCAATCTTTCCCAACTGTTTGGCAGTATCATCCTTTACTTGTCTAGCTCTTTCTAGCTCTATGTCCAGTAGAGACATACCCTGAGATACCTCCACTATAGGTTCAGACTCATCAATGTGTACACCATTAACCTTATGTTTACCTTTTTCTAATTTAGGGTTACTTACAGTAATTGAGGGAGGATCGTGTAAAGGATCCTTAGGCCCTGAAGACCTTTCATTTTCCCAATCAATGATTTGTTTGATCATAGGCTTTTCCTCCATCTATATTTTGTTTTAATGTCTCTCTCTCTCTTGACATTCCTTCCTTTTTGCATCCATATTACCAAATATCTCCTTATTTAGCCCCTTATAGCTCTGACCCACACGTTGATTCATCAATTTAAGTTTCGCTAAATATCTTTGTAAGTCTTCATTCTCAATCACAGCTGCCTTAATCTCATTCTTTTTTTCCTTTTCTAATATTTTTCTTAAAATCATTTGTTCATGTATTACTCTTCTCAAGCAATCATTACTACAAAAAAATAGGCCAGGATTAGGCAAAGTAATATTATAATTTGTAGAATCTTCAAGATTTATAAAGTCTACTTCTCTTTGGTTTATTGCTTCCTCAAAAGGATATTCTTGTAAAAATGGGTTATTTATTGTATATTGGGAAGAGGTTTCAATGTTTGTAACATCTCTAGGTATGAAATCTTATTGTTTCTCCTTTCACTATCTTTTCTATACTGAACCTGAGTTACAACCTTTTGTTTAGATATATCTTCTTGGACATGAGTATCAAACATGTTTTCAAAGAAACCAACACCATTTGATTCAGGACTGAGACAAGGAGTATTACTTTTCTCTGGGACAGTATCCAAAGGATGACTAACCCTTGAAACCTTAGGTTTCCAAGAACTTCCACTTATGGATTCAATTCTTCTTGACACATTTCTTTTAGCAGGCTTAGGAAGCCCAATTTGTAGTTCAACTTCTAGATGATCTTTCATGTACGCTCTGGTTTCTCTCATTTTTTCTTATATCTTAACTAACAAGATGTAACACAACACTATACTTTTTATCTGAAACACTAGCCAACCAGATTCAAATTTGCTGCCCAATAAACATTGGGATTTAAAATATGAGACGACACCTCTATCTTCTTGCAAATATTTAAATAAAACTTATGAAAATAACTTATCTCTTAGTCCTCAGTGGATAGGTTAATTTTAACCTTGATTTGATAAGCCTTCAAAAGTCCTTTGTGCTAAGTCTTCCCAGCAGAGTTGTCATTTCTGTTGGTTCCCTCGATTGTTGATCTTGGTATACCTGCTGCTCAGGTATGTTCCTCTATAAACTCATGCACTGATTCAAAAAGAAGAAGAAGAAACATTCAACAAGGTCCTAAAAACTTCTACACTTTGAGCTCCACAAACTCAGGTGGGTATTACCTATCTTTTCCCTTTCAAACTATAACAACTTTATAAGAAGATAAGAATGGTGGATTTAGTATAAAACCAGTCAATTGTAATAGTTTATATAAAATTGGATGAGAACCACAAATCTAACATATCAGATCAGTGCCCTAACTAGTGGGTATGGAGTCACTTTAAATTCAAATACTCAACAATAACATTCATCAAAATATAAATCCAGCAAATGATCACTGAACTTGACTATGCCTTACACACTCAATTCACACTTCCTAGAAACAGATGTAATGATCCAATTCACCTCAATCCTTTAGTCACTAAAATTATCTAAGGATGTTTAATTCTCTCTAAAAAAAACCCTAAATAAATTAGACTCTCTGCCTTACAAAGTGATGGATTGAAATTCCTGAACAATCAACCCGAATGAGTACAAGAGACCAAACTGAAGACATTACAATTCAATAATAATTTCACAAAATGCAATGAAATACAAACAAATATTATTGATAAAACATCTAAACATGAAAAATCAGAGCCAGAAGACCACTGATAGCCTTAATTTAATATGAAAAGCTTACAAGCCTTGTTGTGGCATAAAATTCCATCCCTTCCTAAATGGTCTTGAATATTCTTTTATAGGAACAAGAATGCTACAAGCTTAGGACCATTTAGGGTTTTGGGTTTACAACCAATCATGTCAAGTATTTAATTATTATTGTCAAGTTGAAACCCTATCTTTCTTCAATCTATGTAAATCTGATTTGCAATCAATTTTCCCTAATCCATGGATGTGAGTGCAATACCCTGGGGTCAAAGAATTCCCAAGCATGAAACTGAAATTAGCTCACATAAATGAAGAAATGACCAAGCACAGCTAAGTGCATTTATCCTCTAATATAAAACCCTTTTCTATCAATTTTGGATATAAATGCATCCTTGACATATTGGATTTCTTTTCCTCTAGTCTTCAACAACTATTTGGAATTGATACATAAGATTAGATCACTACATTTACAACTCTAAGATCAAATATTAGTCGGCCACCATGAAACCCTCTGATTCAAATATTTAAATATTCAAATTATATTTATAAAGGTACAGGTGGCATGGACAATAATTTGGACAGTCAAGATTGAATCTCCATTAAACTTTAAAGCATGGTCACTGAACCTCTTTAGGTTACCTGGGCTTAGAATCATATTAGACACGTGGCAGCACAACGTAATGCCTTAATGAGTAGATCTCATGCAACTTTACCTTGAGGCTTTACACTGTCCATCAAATACTTTCAAACTTGTCTACATTTTACTTTATCTTTGTCCTTGGTCTTTACTAATCCTTAACCTACACTTTAACTCTGATTATCTGGAGATTGCGTGACTATGTGATCTCTAAGTCACATACAACTTTGACTAACCCTAGATCTATTAGGAGATCATGCATACATCATTAGATCAACATAACATCCACAGTTCAGATCTATCCATAGAAAACTTAACTTTAACTACATCCTGACTCAAGTTCATCATGATATTTTGCGACTGAATAGATCTCTAGGTCACTAAAAATTCCTCTTAACTCGGGTTAAGACTGGAGATTACGTGCAAGACATAAGATCTTTGCTACATTGACGACCTTCACCAAGTCTCGAGATAAATATGTACTTGACCATTTCTTAGCGAGATTAAGCATGGACCACATGATCAACACTACATCTATGAATCATGTCTCTTCTATATCAACTTAGCTCTTAACCTTATCATGACTCAAGTCATTTGGAGATTGCATGACTAAAGGAAAATATCAAACTCAGATAGTTATCCCTTTACCTTTGGTCAAATTTGGAGATCACATGACTGAAGACATCATTGAAGTACTTAATTTGACATGGCCAGACATGTCTTTACCCTGGTTTGATTTCAATATTGCGCGACTGAAGGAATCTCAAGTTCTCAAAATCATTCGTTAACCCTTGATTCTATTTAGAGACTACACACAAACCACATGATTAGATCTTCATCAACGGTCCATGTGAAGTATCTGAATCTTTTTGTACTTTCTCATTTTAGTGTGAGATTACAAGCCAGCCCTAGATCTTGAACAACATCAATGGTTCTGATACTTTCCATGCAAAATCCATCTTAGTTTAACTTAACTCGTGCTCTATTTAAATATTAGGAAACCGAGAAAAATCTCCAAGTCTCTAGATAAATTCTTTAAATCTAGTTACATTCGGAGATTCAGCGACCAAATAGGAAAATTAACCTTACCTTGACCATGAGTAAATTATGAGATTACACGACTAAAGGGATCTCTAAGTTGTAAGACAAAAACTTAACCTTTGATTTTATTCTGAGATTTCATGTGAAGAACATGAAGAAAAAAAGATCCATGGTCAGTGCTAGATCTCCAGACATATCATGACATCATCAACTCATTGTGAGATTAAGTGCCTACCACTCATCTCGATCTTGATCTATGATCCTTGCCAAGTCTCACAATCCTTCTATACCTGATCAATTCTTAATGACATTACACGTCATTCACATGATCGTAACTTAAAAAGAACCTGGTCAATGACCTACACGTGATCTCAGAAAGGAAAGAGCATATTCCATATAATCTAGAGATTAAGATATAAAGAACCTTGCGAGATAAAACAATATTCCTTGGCCATGCACATGACACAAAAATGACTTTAGTGACTCAAAAAAGGTAACTCAAAATTATAACAAGTCCATGAAGGTTTAGGGTTTTTTGCTCAACGGCTAGAAAATTTGAAATTAGCGCTTGGGGACAGAGCAAGAAATAGGATATTTTTCATGACCTAGGCAAATTTCTTGCAAGATTTTTAGCAGTGATAACAAGATGAAAAAGACAAATGAGAGTTAAATTCATAGTTGTAGGTTATGGAAAAGTACATAGAAGCCATGAGGGGCCCTGAACCATAACCACTTTCCCAAACAACTCTGGCATTCAATCCTAGGTCACCAGACAACTAGAAATTCCTGGACCAAGTACAGAGAGGAAAAACAATCATGAGAGTCTTTGATAATTGATTGGATAACATAGTACAACAGGGTAAGAAGTATGTTATTTCTACTCAAGAATTTTACACTAATCTAATGGCTACCACTTCTGAATCAGATACCCATATATCATTGTGGGAAAAGGAAGTGGAAAAGTGGGAAAATTTAGTAACACAGATTGATGAAGTTCATAAATTTGGAGTTGCGAACTTCCTAATTGAGAAGAGTTCCCAGAACATATATTCTAGCATATTTTATGCTTGTAAAAGGACTATTGAGTGGCACAATTCTATCCTAAGACAGGGAAAATTTGAGTATGTTAAATTCGGCAGTGAGCTACAAGGATTGAGTGGATCTCTCGCAGATGAACTCTAGTGCAATCATGTTTTGTATCTCGAAGACAATGGCATGATTAATAAAGATGGAGACTATACCCTTATAAAATTGAAGGAAGAAGATACAAAAGTTAAAGAAATCAAGCATTTGACAGTTGAAGATAGGTCCACAAGGATGCAAATTGAGGCATTGTTGCGTGTATCCTTCGGGAATTTAAAAATAGAGTAGACAAAATTAAAGACTTAAAATGAGAAAAAGACATTTGGAGACAAAGGGTGATGCATGTTAGTATCCTAATATTCTGGTTGTGCAAGATTTTTTTGGATTATACAAGTGGAATACCATTCAGACACCTCCAACACATAATATATCTTCCACACAATCTAGAGATGCCCCATCTTAAAGATCTGGAAATAAATTTAGTTTTTTTATAAACAGGGGAAGGAGGGTAGTTCTATAGGAAATTAAGGGTTTTTAAAACTTTAAACTCTGGATTTATTGTAGTAGTTCAAAAGTTAGTTTTTGAAAAACTTTGGTTATCTTTTATTAAAGACTAGGAATGCTCAATTTTAAGGAGAGAAAAGGGTTGGAGTTTTTGATACAGATACTAATACTATATCTAATATATTTTGATGAGAATTTTTTTGAAAGATGTTTTTCATCTTTGAATGATTGAGAAAAACATGTTACAGTTGGTTTGAATCTTTGTGTTCAAGGTTATCAGAGTTGAATTTCTTTGTCAATTTTGTTCTGGTTAAATTGTGAATTGCTTTCTTTCAGTAAATATTTTCATTAATATCCATAAGAATATTATGTAGTGAGAAAGAATTGTTTAATATTTAATCTGACATTTATTCTGTTAGGAAAGATCTTTGAGTCTTCCTGAAATGAATGTTATGGAATTTTATAATTCCGTTCATTACATGTTGATGCAATGAACAATATATGCCTTATGATTTCAGGTAAAAAGTAAATGAGAATGGTGATAGAAATTTAAATTCATTGAAAATTAAACAAAGGGAGATGTACCATTCAAAAATTTAGAGGGAAATCATTTTGGATTACCCTAATGTTGCTACAATTAGTGGTGTAATATATATATATATATATA
>MU225606.1:2018420-2047437 GCA_018584345.1 Thuja plicata | reverse complement strand
TTAAACAAGATCGTAGATCTTAGGTTAGGTCAGATCCAACAGATCATTCCATCTTTGCATTACATTTACTTCTCCAAAGTAGTCTCTAATTAAATCTTGAAACCATGCATTAATTGTAGTTACCCATACATTAAATGACATGGATCAATCTTCAATTAACATTTCATATCCCAATAAAATCAACTAAGTCAGCCAGAGATCTCAAATCTCATCAATAATCAAACTTTTGTAAGTCGGCCTTGATCACTGTTTCCTCTCGACAATTACAATGGTGCTCGGCATTGAGCAAATTTTTTCTCGTCACAAGAAAATTTACTTGGCACAAGAAACTTTTCTCGTCATGAGCAACTTTGCTCGACACAGAATAGCTAGAAAATCTTCCTTTGAAAGATAAACAACTAATTACTTTACTAGAGTGCCAATTGATCAAATACCCTTTGAATTGCCTTAACTCAACCATTCACTTGGTCTTCTTGTTAAATCTTCTTCATCAACAATAGATATGGTACTCAAACAGATATAAATAGTCTCACCAGTAAAGGTTTGACATCAATGACAAAATAACAATTTCTTGCAATGTCACTTTCAAACAATCTCCCTCTTTGGCATTGATGGCAACACAAAATATTAAAACAATGATTTAACAAGCATAGTTACCAACCAATCCAAAAATTCATCTGTGTTCCTTGATATGAATGAATCTTCATTAATGTCTTTAGCTTCATTCTAATTCTTATCTATAAAAAATTTCTCCCTCTATGTCTGTAATCACACTGTCATCATCTATGTCTAGTCATTTGTAGACTCCCTCTGAGTAGATAATCACTTCAATGTGTTCAATAGTAATTTCTGCCTCTATGTAATCTTTCCCTCTTTGTAATTTCTCTTTCTCAGCAATTTCTTCCTTCACTTTTTCCTCTTTATAGGTAATCTCTCCCTCTTTGACAACAATGCCAAAGACGTCAATATCTTTATCATATGCATCTTCAGTATCATGCTGATTCTGTCATCTTTAGTATGACTAATTTTTCTTTTCTGTCCTTGTTCATCTTCACAACTTTAGCCAACATCCTAAAGTGTGACTTACTGTGCATCAATGTGTCAGATTTTATGAGTGAAATATTTGATGCAACAGTACCATACAAAACTTAATTAGCTTTAGTGAGGGGAATCACCCCCAATTTACCTCATAGATACTCATGAGCATCTTTGGGTAGTGCTTTTGTGAATATGTCTGCTAATTGTTCTTTAGTGTTCACATAATCCAGTCTCACTTCTTTACTCTGAACTAGCTCCCTCAAGTAATGATACTTGATTGTTATATGCTTTGTCTTTGAGTGCATCACAGGAATTTTTGAAATATTAATAGCACTTGTATTATCACAATATATGACAACTGGATTAGTAATTTCTTCCTTCATACCTTTTAGTAGTATCTTCAACCACACAATGTTAGAACTGTTAACTGTTGCTGCCACATACTCAGCTTCAGCTGTAGATTGTAAGGTGTTGTTCTATTTCTTGCTTGTCTAGGAGATCAATCTCTTTCCTAAAAGAAATGCTCCACCAGTAGTTCTTTTCCTATCATCAACATTTCCAGCCTAGTCAGAATCAGTGTAAACTCTCAGTTCAAACTTGTCATTCTTTTTGTAGTATAGACCATAGTCCTCAGTTCCTTTTAGATATCTCAAAATTCTTTTGACTGCCATCATGTGAGTTTCCTTAGGATTAGCAAAAAATATTGCTACAATCCCAACTGCTAGAGAAATATCAGGTCTGCTATGAACAACATACTGTAGTTTTCCAATCATTGACCTGTAGAGTGTTTGGTTCACTTCTTTTGTGTCATCATCTTTTGTCAGCTTTTGTCCAGTAGTCATGGGTGTACTCACTGGTTTGGACTCTTCCATTCATAAATTTTTCAGTATCTCTTTGATATATTTAGATTGAGTGATATAGATACCATTCTTCATTTGATAAATTTGTAAGCCAACAAAGAATTTTATTTCACCAAACATAGACATCTCAAACTCAGTTTGCATCTCTATTGAAATTTTTGACATAACACATCTTGTCCACTAAATATGATGTCATCTACAAAAATTTCAGCTAATAATGTACCTTTGCTTTTCTCTGTCGTCAAGTATAGGTTGTTTTTGTCATTGGTTCTTGCAAATCCAATCTTGATCAGATAATTGTGCAATCTTTCATACCATTCTCTTGGCGCTTACTTCAATCCATATAATGCTTTGTGCAATCTGCAAACCATATCCTTGTTGTTTGGGTCTACAAAGCCATCAGCTTGCTTAATATATACTTCTTCCAAGATTCCATTGAGAAATGCAGATTTCACATCCATCTGATAAACTTTGAATCCTTTGTAGGCTACATATGCAAGTAAGGTTTTGACACCTTCCAATCTAGCAACTGGGGTGAAGGTTTCACCGTATTCAATTCCTTCCTCCTGTGCATAACCCTTGCATACCAATCTAGCTTTGTTTCTTGTCACTTTTCCATGTTCATTCAGTTTGTTCCTGAATACCCACTTTGTGCCAATTACATTTTTATCCTTTGGCCTAGGTACACATGTCCAAGTTTTGTTCTTCTCAATATATTCAATTTCCTCATTCATTGCTTGTATCCAATCTTCATTTTATAAAGCATCTTTCACTGTTTTGGGCTCAAATTCACATAACAGACATGTGTTATTTTTCAGCTTACTTCTTGTCATAACAATAGAATACTTTGACCCAATGATCTGATCAGAATTATAATTCCTTTTCACATATTTTGCTAGGGTAGGCTCAGTCCTTGCTTTAGGTTCATCATCTGTATTCAGTTCTTGTTGATTCTGTAACTTGGCATCTCCATAAGATAGCTCAGCATTCACTTGTAGTTGCTCATTAACTCCACTCTATGACTCGGCAGGTGCATGTTGTTGTTTAGCAGTAGTTTCAGGTAGTGAATTAGAATCTTCCTCATCCAAATATACGAATGTTCTATAGCTTTCAGGTTCTTGTGTACTTTCAGCTTCATTTCTTTCTGTAAACTCATCAATTCTTGCATTTGTACTTTCAATAATTTTGTTAGTATTAGAGTTCAAACATTTGTATACTTTTCTTTTGGTTGAATAACCAAGGAATATACCTTCTTCACCTTTAGCATCTAGTTTTCCATTTCTGTTGTCTTTCAGTATGAAACATTTTATTCCAAATACTTTAAAATACTTTACACTAGGTGCATAACCATACCAAAGTTCATAAGGTGTAGCATTTGTACCTTTCTTCACTTGAAATCTATTGAGTGTATAGACTGTAGTACTTATAGCTTATTTTCAATACTTTTGTGCAACATTTTTCTCAATCATTAGTGTTCTTGCATAGTCCATGATAGATCTGTTTCTTCGTTTAGCAATACCATTTTGTGGAGGAGTCCTGGGCATAGACATCTGTCTCTTTATGCCTCGGTCATTGCAAAACCTGTTAAACTCATTAGAAATAAACTCTCCACCTCTGTCAGATCTTAAACATTTCAAACTTTTGCCTATTTCCTTTTCAACTTTAGCTAAGTACCATTTAAATAACTGGACTGCATCAGATTTTTCCTTGAGAAACATTACAGTCATCATTCTTGAATAATCATCAACAAATAGAATAAAGTATCTAGCACCATAATAGCTTCTTTCTCCAATGGGACCACAAAGATTAGTATGGACCAATTCTAGAATTTCATCTGATACAATTTTTTTTCTCTTGAAACTATACTTAGTCATCTTTCCTAGTTGACATTGTTTACACATAGCATTCTCAGGTTTATTTAACTTAGGTAGCCCTCTAACCTTTTTTAGTTTACTTATGCTTACCAAGTTATCAAAGTTTACATGACACAACCTCTTATGACATAACCAAACATCATTTTACTATGCAAACAAACATGTTTCTTCAAATAAATCCAGATAAAATAAGTTACCTTTGATTTGATCACCACTACCAACAAAGTTCTCCAGTAGAGTCATAGATCTTTGTCTTTTTGTGATGGAATTCAACTTTGTAACCAGAATTGTTCAACCGTGCCACACTCAACAAATTATATTTGAGATCATCAACCCAATACACATCATCACATCTGATTTTATTAGTTAGGTTAATCAATCCATTACCTTTGATAAGACATGGTGAATCATTACCAAATTTTACACATCCTCCTTTACAGTGGTTTAGGGTTTCAAAATTATCTTTATCACCAGTCATATGATGGGAAAAACCACTGTCAATGATCCAACGATCATTTTTTCTCATATAAGAGATTAGTACAGTTTTCTCATCATCATCAGAATCTTCTTTCATTGCAACACAAACAACTTCTATATCATTGTCATTAGAATTATCAGTGTCATTGTCAGAAGTTTCTTCAGAAATATAACAAGATTTCTTACCTTTGTCCTTGTAGTCCTTATATTTCCTAAAGTCTCGGTCATCCTTTCTGTCTTTGTATTCCTTGTATTTATTTTCCCCTCTTTCATATTTTTCATTCTTGTCAGGACATCTAGCAGCTATATGACCAACTTTGTTGCATGAAAAAAAAATGATAGGAAGTTTACCTCTGTATTTTCCTTTTCCTCTTGATAGTCTTTTTGCCATGAGTGCTTCAAGTTCTTCAAGATCATCATCAAAAGTGTCACTATCACTGTCCACATGTTTATTTCCTTTCTTAGATTTATTGAGAACCAGCTGTGATCTAAAAGCATAATCAATCCCTTGTGGATTATAGTTATCATAATTTGACATTTCAAATGCAGTGAGTCTGCCTATTAGATTTTCTAGATTTAGTTTAATGTTAGGGGTACATCTCAATTCTTGAATTGTAGAAACTCTAATAGCATATAGATGAAGTAATGTTCTCAGTGCCTTTCTCATTATGGTGTTCTCATCAATAGTTCCATTAGCCCCTCTAATGGCATTTACAACTTCTTTTACCCTACCATAGTACTGAATGATAGTTTCACCTTCTTGCATTTTCATCTCATCAAACTTACCTCTTAGACTTTCTGATTTATCCCTCAGCACATTTGTGTCTCCACCATAGATAATTGCAAGTTTTTCCCACATCTCTTTTGCATTTATGCAATTCTTTATATCATCAAACTCAGAATAGCTTAATGAGGAGGCGATTTCCAACATTGCTTGATTTTGCTCTTGCTTTTCTCTTAGTTGTACAAATGAAAGAGGACCAGTAGGTGGTACATAGTCATGTTCAATAAGTCACTTAGCATCATCTACAATACCAGCCAAATGTAGTTTCATCAAGCTCTTCCATGCAGGGAAGTTATCTTTGTTCAGCTTGGGAACCTCCTTCTTATACATCTTGATCTTTTCGCTTGAAGTACCTTCAAATTATTTTCAGGAGACCAAAGCTCTGATACCAATTGTTAGAATGAATTTAGAATAAATGAGAGGGGAGGGGAGAATCAGTTATCCTCAGGTCTAGATGTAGTAAATAAAAACTTTCTGTACTTCAGATCTACTTGGCAGCAATAGCATAAATCAACAACTTTAATCATGCAGTTTACTATCAATTGAAATTAGCTTGTAGTAACATAATAGTAAAGAAAACCATAAGCATTTAGACAAGTTGACACAAGTATTTAACATGGAAACCCAATATGGGAAAAACCACCAGTAACATGCTACCAAGTTTTCACTCTTCTAAAGTGGTGCCCTGTGAGGAGCCAACCCTGTTAAAGGTTACAATAACACACTACTAGGTGTGACCTGGTTAAAGGATTTAATCACCCTGTCAGGAGTGGCCTTGTTAGAGGACTTAGAACATTCCAATTTGAATGTCACCTTGTTAGAGGATTTATACAAATGACTGTTAAGTCAACCTTGTTAAAGGATTTAACTGATACAATGGTAAGAAAGTATTCAGCAGTTTGTGATTTGGTACATACAACTTACTTTGCAATTCAGATCCAATTACAGCTTTGATGTTAACTTACTAGATATCTTGCATTGTCATTTCAATCTTCTGATCTGCTTGGAAATTTGTCAAGCAATCACACATACAACACTCTGCTTCTGCTTTTTTCCTTCTCTGCTAGATCATGCCAAACAGTAAATCAACTATGAAAACCTTTTTTTCATACACTTACATTCATCCACACTTCACACTTGCAATGAATAACCCCTGAGGTTATCATATACCTCTATGTCTAGGTCAGATAAATCTTTTTCTGCTTAAACAAGATCGTAGATGTTAGGTTAGGTCAGATCCAATGGATCATTCCATCTTTGCATTACATTTACTTCTCCAAAGTAGTCTCTAATTAAATCTTGAAACCATGCATTAATTACGATTACCATACATTAAATGACATGGATCAATCTTCAATTAACATTTCATATACCAATAAAATCAACTAAGTCAACCAGAGATCTCAAATCTCATCAATAATCAAACTTCTATAAGTCGGCCTTCATCACTATTTCCTCTCAGCAATTGCAATGGTGCTCGACATTGAGAAAATTTTTGCTCATCACAAGAAACTTTACTCGACACAAGCAACTTTTCTTGTCATGAGAAACTTTGCTCGGCACAAGCCAAACTTGCTCGACACAGAACAACCAGAAAATCTGTCTTTGAAAGATAAACAACTAATTACTTTGCTAGACTGCCAACTGATCAAATACCCTTTGAATTGCCTTAACTCAACCATTCACTTGGTCTTCTTGTTAAATCTTATTCATCAATAATAGATATGGTACTCAAACCGATAGCAATAGTCTCACCAGTAAAGGTTTGACATCAATGACAAAATAACAATTGCTTGCAATGTCACTTTATGAGGAAGTTGTAAATGTTATTAGAGGAGCTAAGGGAACCATTGATGATAACACCATTATGAGAAACGTGTTGAGAACACTTATTCCTGTATATGATATTAGAGTCTCTGCAATTCAAGAGTTAAGATGTACTCCTAATAATAATTTGACTTTGGAAGGTCTGGTAGGAAGACTTACTGCATTTGAGATGTCAAATTTTGATAACTACACTCCACAAGCTATTGAATTTGCATTCAAATCCCAGTTGGTCCTTATCAAATCAAAGAAAGGAAAGAAATGTGTGAATAGTGACAGTGACACTATAGATGATGATCTAGAAGAACTGTAGGCACTTATGGCAAGAAGACAACCTAGAGGAAAAGGAAAATTCAAAGGTAGACTTCCTATCATTTGTTTTTCATGTAACAAAGTTGGTCATATTGCTACAAAATGTCTTGATAAGAATGATAAAGATGAAAGAAGAGACAACAAGTAAAAAGATAGAAAGGATGACCAAGACTTTAGAAAGTATAAAGATTACAAAGATAAAGGTAATAAATCTTGTTATATAGATGAAGAAGCATCTGACAGTGAATCTGACAATTCTGATGAAAATGATATAGAAGTTGTGTATGTTGCTATGAAATATGTTTCTGATGATGATTAGAAAACTACACTAATTTCTTATATGAGTAAAGGTGACCGTTGGATTATTGATAGTGGTTGTTCACATCACATGACTGGTGATAAAGATAAATTTGAAACCTTAGATCAGTGTAAAGGCGGTTATGTTAAATTTGGTAATGATGCACCATGTCTTGTTAAAGGGAAAGGATCAATTAACTTGACTCACAAGATCATATGTGACAATGTATATTGGGTTGATAATATTAACTATAATTTATTGAGTGTTGCACTGTTGAATACTTTTGGTTATAGAGTTGAATTCCATCACAAGAAGGCAAAGATCTATGATGCTACTGGAAAACTAGTTGGAAGTGGAGAGAAAACAAAAGGTAACTTGTTCTATCCGGACTTAGCTGATGAGACATGCTTTTTTTCACAATATAATGATGTTTGGTTATGGCATAAAAGGTTGTGTCATGTAAAATTTGATTGCTTGGTAAGCATAAGAAAATTGAAAATAGTTAGAGGGCTGCCTAAGTTAAAGAAACCTGAAAATGCAATGTGTAAGAAATGTCAATTAGGATAAATGACTAAATCTAGATTCAAAAGCAAGACTCATACTTATGAGGAAATTCTAGAATTGGTTCATACTGACCTTTATGGTCCCATTGGAGAGAAAAGTTACTGTGGAGATAGATACTTTATTCTATTTGTTGATGATTACTCAAGAATGATGATTGTTATGTTTCTTAAAGAAAAATATGATGCATTCTAGTTATTTAAGTGGTACTTGGCAAAAGTTGAAAAATAGATAGCAAAAAGCCTGAAATGTTTAAGATCTGACAGAGGAGGTGAGTTTATTTCTAATGATTTTAACAGGTTCTGCAATGACTGGGGGATAAAAATACAGATGTTCGTGCCTAGGACACCACCACAAAATGGTATTGCTGAGAGAAGAAAAAGATCTATCATGGATTGTGCCAGAACACTAATGATGAAGAAAAATGTTGCACAAAAATATTGGAGAGAAGCTATAAGTACAGAAGTCTATACCCTGAATAGAGTACAAGTCAAGAAAGGTAATAATGCTACACCTTATGAGCTATGGTATGGGTATGCACCTAATGTAAGATATTTCAGAGTTTTTGGAAGAAAATATTTCATATTGAAGGATAACAGAAATGGAAAACTTGATGCTAAAGGTGAGGAAGGCATATTCCTTGGTTATTCAACTAAAAGTAAAGCATACAAGTGTTTGAATTATAACACTAACAAAATTGTGGTAAGTGCAAATGTTAGAATTGATGAATATGCAGAAAGAAATGAAGTTGAAAGTCACAAATCATTTGTCTATTTGGATGAGGAATATTCTAATGTATTACCTAAACCTGAGAATGAGGTTGCTGAGCAACAACTAGCACTTGCTGAGTCATAGAATGAGGTTGCCAGGAAACATGAGGTAATTTCTGAGCTATTTGATGGAGATGTCAAGTCATAGAATCAACCTGAATTGAACATGAATGATCAATCTAAAGCATAAAAAGAACCTACTCTAGAAAATTATGTAAGGAGGAACCATAAACCTGATCAAATCATAGGATCAAATAATTATGAAGTTATGAAAAGAAGTAAGTTGAGAGATGGTACATGCTTGTTATGTGATTTTGAGCCTAAAATAGTAAAAGATTCCTTAGAAAATTAAGATTGGATACAAGCCATGAATGAAGGAATTGAATAGATTGAGAAGAATAAGACTTGGACACCTGTCATAGGCTGAATGACAAGAATGTAATTGGTACTAAGTGGGTATTCAGAAATAAGCTGAATGAACATGGAGAGGTAACAAGAAACAAAGCTAGACTGGTATGCAAGGGTTATACACAAGAGGAAGGAATTGATTATGGAGAAACATTCACCCTAGTTGCAAGATTGGAAGGAGTAAGAACCTTACTTTCATATGTAGCCTACAAAGGTTTTAAAGTTTATCAAATGGATGTAAAGCCAACATTTCTAAATGGGATATTATAAGAAGAAGTATACATTGAACAAGCTGATGGATTTGTTGACCCAAGAAAGAAGAAAATGGTTTGCAGACTACATAAAGCACTATATGGACTGAAGAAAGCACCTAGAGCATGGTATGAGAGATTGCACAATTATTTGATAAAGATTGGATTTGTAAGAACCAATGACAACAACAATCTGTATTTGAAGACAGATCAAAGTATAGGTACTTTATTGGCTGAAATTTTTGTTGATGACATTATATTTAGTGGACAAGATGTGTTATGCCAAGCATTTGCAAAAGACATTCAAACTGAATTTGAGATGTCTATGTTTGGTGAGATAAAAAAATTTGTTGGCTTACAAATATATCAGATGAAGTATGGTATCTATATTACTCAATCAAAAAATGTCAAGGAGATACTAAATTTTTTTGGAATGGAAGACTCAAAACCAGTGAGTACACCCATGGCTACTAGATAGAAGTTAACAAAAAATGATGATATGAAAGAAGTAAATCAAACCCTTTACAGGTCAATGACTGGAGAGCTACAATATGTTGTGCACAATAGACTTGATATTGCACTGTCTATTGGTATTGTTGCAAGATTTTCTTCCAATCCCAAGGAAACTCATATGATGGCAGTAAAAAGAATTCTAAGATATTTGAAAGGAACAGATGATTATGGTTTGTATTACAAAAAGAATGAAAAGTTTGAACTCAGAGTCTATAGTGATTTTTATTGGGCTGAAAATTTGGATGATAGAAAAAGAACCACAGGTGGAGCATTTCTTTTAGGAAAAAGATTGGTTTCATGGACAAGAAAGAAACAGAATTGTACCTCACAATCTATAGCTGAAGTCGAGTATGTGGTAGCAGTAGTTAATTGTTCTAATATTGTGTGGTTGAAGATACTACTAAAAGGTATGAAAGAGGAGATCAAAAAACCAGTTGTTATATATTGTTATAACACGAGTACCATTAATATTTCTAAGAACCCTGTGATGCACTCTAAAAATCATTACTTGAGGGAGCTAGTTACAAAGAAGGAAGTGAGACTGAAATATGTGAATACTAAGGAACATTTAGTAGAAATATTTACAAAGGCACTACCCAAGGATGCTCATGAGTATCTGCTAGGTAAATTAGGGGTGATTCCCCTAACTGAGGCTAATTAATTCAGAATGGTATTGTTTCATAAAATGTTATATTCATAATATTTGACACATTGATGCACAGGCAGTCACACTTTAGGATGCTGCCTAAAGATGTGAAAAATAGACAAGGACAGAAAAAAGGATCAGTCATAAGAAAGATGATAGGAACAACATGATACAGATCTTAGAATAGAAGAATCTGCATGATGAATATGTCAATGTCTTTGTCATTGTTGTCAAGGAGGGAGAGTTTACTGAAAAAGGGAGAGTTTACTATACTTAGAGATAAAGGGAGAGTTTACTAAAAGAGGGAGTCTATAGATGAATAGAGGATAGAAAGATTTTAGTGTGATTACAGGCACAGGGGGAGAAATTTTTTACAAGATGATAATCAGAATGAAGCTAAAGACATTAATGAATATTTGTTCATATCAAGGAACACATGCAAAAATTTTGGATTGTATGGTAACTATGTTTGTAAAATTATTGTTCCATCAATGCCAAAGAGGGAGATTGTTGGAAAGCTACAATGGAAACAATTTTTGTTTTGTCATTGATGTCAAACCTTAACTAGTGAGACTATTGCTATCTTTTTGAGTACCATATCTATTGATTGATGAAGAAAATTTGAAGGCAAGGATAACAAGAAGACCAAGTGAAATGGTTGAGTTATGGGAAATCACAAGGGTACTTGATCAGTTGACACATTGGCAAAGTAATGTGTTGTTTATCTTTTGATGATAGTTTATTGATAACAGTTTATGCCGAGTGAAGTTTATGATGACCGAGCGCTAGTAAATTGCAGAGGAAACCAGTGATGACCAAGCGGAAGAACAGAGTGTTGGCCAAGCAGCAGTATTTTGGTAATTGTTGAGATTTGAGATCTCTGGCTGACATAGTTGATTTTATTGGGATATGTAAATTTAATTGAGGATAAGCATGATTGGTCCACACTATTTAAATGCATGGGTAACCATAATTAATGCATGTATCAAAGATTTAATTTGTGATTGCTTTGGAGAAGTAAATTAAATGTAAAGATGGAAAGATCTGTTGGATATGACCTAACCTAAGATCTACAATCTTGATTAAGTGGAAAAGATTTATTTTACCTAGATAAAGAGGTATAAGATAACCTCAACGGGTTATTTATATAAGGGGAGAGAGAAGTGAAAAGTGTATGCAAGAGGATTGCATGGTTAATTGATTGATTGGCTTAATCTAGTAGAGAAGGCTGAGCAGAGAAGTAGAGGGTTGCGAGAGTGATTGATTGGTGGATTTCCAAGTAGATCCGGAGATTGAAAAGAGAATGGAGGCCACTCAGTGAATTAGCATTAGAGCTGAATTGGATCTAGATTTGCAAAGTAAGTTGTATGTATCAGATCACACCTGTTGATTAATTTTTAATCATTGTATCAATTTAAATCCTTTAACCAGGTTGACCTAATAGTCATTGTATAAATCCTTTGAGCAAGGTGACATTCAGGTGGAATGTTCTAAGTCCTCTAACAAGGACACTCGTGACAGGGTGATTAAATCCTATAACTAGGTCACATTTAGAAATGTGTTTTGTAACCTTTAATAGGGTTGGATCCTAATAGAGCTCACTTCAGAAGAGTGAAAGCTTGATAACATGTTATTGGTGGTTTTTCCCAAATTGGGTTTCCACATTAAATCATGGTGTAAACTTATGTGAATGTTTATGTTGTTTTTTACTGTTAAGTTTCTACAAGCTAATTACATTTGGATAGTAAACTACATATGTATGTTGTTGATTTATGCTATTATTTCCTAGTAGGTCTGAGTTGTTCAAAGTGGTATAAAGTTTAAATTGGCACATCTATACCTGAGGATAAATGGTTTACCCCCCCCTCTCATTTATTCTGAATTTATTCTAATAATATCTTCTTTCCAACTGGAAAAAAACAACTTTAAATACTTTACTTATCTCTAGCTTTATCTTGTTGATAAAAAACAAAGATAACTACTAGTTAAGTCCATATTTAGCTGTGCCAGCTAGACATTTTGTTGTTTCTGAGATCAAGTTAATTTCAGTGTTTTAACTCTTTGATAGCTTTGATCAACACTCCAGTTCTCCTCGGGCTTCTTTGTCAGTTTACACTATGTTTCTAGTCATCGGTTATGCATGTGATTATGCTCATCGGTAATGCTCATTGGTGTTCTTGGTTGGGCATCACTATGACTTCACTTTCGGTGATCTTTGTCCGTTGATTTCCACTAGCCGTTGGTGTTTGAAGTCACATTGTGAATGCTTGTATTTTATTCATTATTGAAAGCATAATCTTTATCTCTCCGATTCTCTGAAGTCTTGGACACTTTGATTATAAATGATTAGATTATATCAAGTTGACATCAATGACAATACAATCCATTAACCAATTTAATGTCTTGCATTATCCTTCTACATTTCGGTGATCAACTTAACATCTTCAAACATTCAATCAATTACATGTCATCAATCTCTCCCTTTGGCATTGATGGAAACATACTACATTATCATACTATAATATTACTAATGCAATATGAAATATAAGTGTTTCATCAAGCTTTCCTATTGTAACTATTACAAATGTCTCACTTTTGGTAAGCTCAAATAGCTTAGATTTGTTTCTTGCAGAATGGTTGTCTTCAATCTTCAATCCCTTCATTGGATAGATGTAGCAACTTATGTCTCTCTTCTGATATGTTCTCTTCCTTAACTGTTCCTCTTCTTGATAATCTCTTTTTCCTTTGACAACAATATTTCTCTCTTTGTCTGAACTCTCTCCCTTTGTTTCTTCTCTCCCTAAGATGGATATTTCATATGTAATCAATTTCTCTCCCTTTGAATATTGATTAACTCTTCCTTTCTGATTTTTAGGAACTTTATCTTTTCTGATTAATGAGATAATCTCTACATTATGATTCAATGAGATATTCAATGAGATAATCTCTCCCTTATGATAATGCAAATCTCTCCCTAATGATAATGAGATAATCTCTCCCTTTGACAACAATGCCAAACAAAAATCATCTATATCATGTTTCATCCCTTTACAAAATATATTCCTTGAATTTCCCTATCCATCAGTAATACAATGTCTCTAGTGTTCAGTGCATGTTTGCACCTTGCTATGTACAAATGTATTTTTCATTGTTCATCTTAGTGTTTGCATCAACATGAAGGATCTTCAAATTATGTGTAGGATGATGCAACCTCCTAGTCAGCTTACTGACTGATAGACAAGGGTTGGACCCCTAGTCTCTGTCTCAGGTAATCAAATGTATCTTTTGGTAATGGCTTGGTGTATATATCAGATAATTGTTCCTTTGATTGAACATATTCCAATGTCACCTCCTTTTCATGCACTTGTTCTCTTAGAAAGTGATACTTGATAGCAATGTGCTTAGTCTTAGCATGCATGACTGGATTCTTAGAAAATTTGCCATGATGCAATGTTGTCTTTATTCAACTTGGGCACATCTCGTCTATTCATCTTGTGATCTTTTTCTTGAGTTGTTAAATTCCCTTTGTAAGCACACAAGCTCTGATACCAATTGGGGGTGAATCATTGGCCTTAAAAATATTCCAATAATCAACCCAAAAACTTAGTACTACAATATTAATCCTCTAGTTATCTTTAGTCCTATAAGATGAATGCCTTCAAATGCAATTATCAAATTACTACTGCTCGGAATGTTTTGTGAAACCTTATACTGTATGTTTACCGAATAGCAGTCTATTAATTTACTGAAAGATAGTAAATTATCTAGAGTATACTGATCAATCTAGTTAAGCTATGTGTAATGCAAAACACTAAATTAATCACTCATAAACACATGTACACATGGATTTTTAACATGGAAACCATGTTAAGGGAAAAACAATTTGAGACTGGTAACCCAAAATTTTCACTCTTCTGAAGTGATCTCAGTGAAGAGCCAACCCTCTTAGAGGTTACAAACATATTGTTAGGTGTGACCTTGTTAGAGGATTTAAAATTTTAGTCTGTCACTTGATAGCAGGCATCTCTATGCTACCTTCCTTGATCAAACACTCACTTGGCCTATGAATAAGTATCTGGAATTTCATGCAATATTCATGATCAAGATTTTTGATACTCCTATGGATGTATCTCAATATAGAAAGGATCTTTAAATCCCGCTTGGTTAAGATAATTTCTAAATCAATGGTTAAACTAAAATAGTATGATCTGTTCACATATACAACTTATACTTGTAGATTTTTAGATCTATTGTAATCTCATAAAACTAATCTGATCAATATATCGCTTTTAATACCTTTTCTCCACTTTACTTTTTCTTGGTGATGTTGTGCTTTGTTGCTTTGTGTCTGCAGAAAAAATTAGCTCTTTCCTCAGCTTAATTGATGAGGACTGTATGAATTTTCTCTTCGGCATCCTCTTTTCATTCATTCACCCACTCCATTCGTAATGAATTAAGTTGTCTCTTTTATAGACATGATATCACCATTGTTAGGTTCTTGATTTTATTGGTCTTTACGTGATCCACAATCTTAGCCAATTAGATTTAAACAAAACTCCTATTTTATCTTGTAGAGATCTTCTTGCCAATTGGACAAAATAGCTTTAAATCCTTTACTTATCTTTAGCTTTATCTTGTCGATAAAAATAAATATAACTACCAGTTAAGTCCATATTTAGCTCTGCTAGCTAGATATTTTGTCATTTCTAAACTCAAGTTAATTTCAATGTTTTAACTCTTTGATAGCTTAGGTCAACACTCCAGTTCTCCTTGGGCTTCTCCATCGGTTTACACTATGAATCTGGCTGTTGGTTATGCTTGTGATTCTACTGGTCAATTTTCTTTCTCAAGCATCACTGTGACTTGACTTTCGGTGATCTTTGTCCATCGGTTTCCACTAACTTTCAGTGTTTGAAGTCATATTGTGAATGCTTTTCTTTTATTCATTACTGAAAGAATAATCATTATCTCTGTGATTCTCTAAATTCTTTGACACTTTGATTATAACTAATTAGATTATATCAAGTTGACATCAATGAAAATACAATCCATTAACTGATTTAATGTCTTGTATTATCCTTCTACATTTTGGTGATCAACATAACATCTTCAAACATTCAATCAGTCACACGTCATCAGATATAAATAGAAGACAACCTGGTTATCAAAATAATCCCAGAAAGATTCTTTAGCCTCCTCCACTACAACAAAGATTAGCAATTGAACCACCCCTAGGAAAAAGTAATATATGTGTATTCCATCTTACCACTTACCATGATGGAGACACATGTCCCGATATGATCCGACCCTCTCAAATGAACAGCATGATTGATATGTTGGGAGAAGTTTTGATTAGTGAGATAACTCCAGGTGAACATGGTGACTCTGTAGCTCTCTACCTTGAATATGAGTCTCATACAGATAGAGGAGGAGATATTTTAGTGACCCTAGAAGATCCATCATGCACCATGTTAACTAGAGGCCAAAATAATGTTAAGAGCTTTAATAATTAAACCCCAACTAATGCTCCTACTAAATAGAAGGAACCATTTGTTTGAACCCAACAATTTAGTTCAATTGGTTCAAGAAGCACCCCAGGTTCAACAAGTTCAAACATTTCTGAGGTAAAATTCCTTTCAAAACCCAATCTTCAATCCTCGTTTAACATATTAGAACTTTGTAGGTCTGCACATGTTAAAATTTCTCCTGTAGAATATTTAAGACTAAATCCCTAGGAATTGGACAAGTTGGTAAAATACATCCATGGTGATAAGCCTCTAACCAATAACCCTTCTCAAAAGCCTTTAAATAATGATTCCCCCATTGCTCAACTATATTCCACCCCCTCTGAAGAGTCTATCATAGAAGTTGATAAGCCCACAAATGCATTAAATGAATCCTTCTTGTCTTATCAGACAAATCCTGATCCATTTTATATCTCCTTATTCTTGAATGACCATAAACTGAGTAATTACATCATAGACTCCAGGGCTTCAGATAATATTATTCCCTCATCATTAGCTAAAGAATTAGGGTTGTTCAAGACTTGAGGTGTTCCATCTATCTTTCTATGTGGAGGATGTTCCATCTATCTTTCTATGTGGAGGATTGTGTTCAATAATTGAGAAACTTTCTATAATGTTGAAATCTTGATCTCTATTTTTTCTATGTGGAGGTTTGTATTTAGGTGCTCCATCTCTTTTTGATGTCATCATTCCTCTTGTTCTTTCTTCATTATCTTTATCATCAGGTGATAAAATTATATCACTTCTCTTTATCTCTAACCTATCCAATTCCTCACTAGGCATCCTTTTCAAAGCTTTAGCTACTTTTGGGTTATTTTTTCCATATTCAATTAACTTACTTAACATATCATATAATGCCTAATATTCATCATCATATTCTTCTATCTCCCCTTCTCCCTCTTGCATTGGATTTTGATTCTTCTATATCTTTGAATCCAAAGGGATTTTAATCATCTTCAAAATTAATCAAATTTGCAAATTGGTTTTCTTCATTTAAACAAGTTTTCTCCCTATTAGGGAACCTCTTGTATCCAGTATACAACATATCTAATTTTTTTTCTTCCTTTCCTTGGATTTATATTTAAATCTAAGTCAAGATGATCTTGATGCAAGGATCTCCTAACCCACATGAATACTCAATATAACAAAATTTAGTTCACCAAAATATAACTGTAATAAATTTGTAGATTCATCACCTCCTTGTTAGGAGGAAAACATTTACTGTCTTCTAATTCCTTTCTCCCAGTAGAGTCTTTCTTTATCACCATAAATTTTGAAAACTATTCTGATAACAACTCCCCAGTAGAGTTGCTAATCTGTTGGTGACTCAGATGGGAAAAACTTGAACTTTCAATCCAATATTCAGCAAATCAACACCAGAGATTCTGAGTAAACTTCAAAATAATCTTATGAACAACTCCCTAGCAGAGTCACCAATCTTTTGGTTCCCAAAATCGTAGATTGGAAATCCAAGATCTTTCTCCAATTATCCTAGATTTCTTCAATCAATCTTGGCCAATGAATGAGAATAGTCCAATTCCCCTACACTTTAGGCTTTGCTAAACCTAGGTGAGTAAACCCTCACCCCAAACACAAAGGTGTTTTTCTATAGCGAACTTAAACTTGTTTGATTTCTCAAGACGGAAAATATTCCTTGAGATTTATCAGAATAATAAAATATACTTCTTAATTATGCTTGAATTTTTTTGATTATAGTAAAAATAGTTTTTGAAGGGAACCGTAACCCTTTACAACAACATAAAAAGATAGGAAATATAAGAACAACCCAAAAAGAGAATGCTGGGGGACAAATAGAAAGGCATTATAGAATCCCCCAGCATAGACTACCAGAAAAACACAACCAAAATACCAAAAAACAATGACGAGGAAAAGAAACCACCAGACTAATTCATATTTTTCATGAATTCCTATGTTTCTTCCTTCAGCATTTCAAATTGCTGACTAGACTCCCTGAGAGTCACTATCTCTTTGGTATTGTTCATCTTATTCTTTCTAGTGTTGGCCCTTTTCCTAGAACCCGAACCAGCAAAGCTGGCCCCTTTATCACCATCATCCTCAATTCTGATAATAGGCCTGGTGTTGCTTTCCAACACAGCTAGGAGAGCGCACAAGTTCTCAGTGGTAACTTTCATACCTTCAAAGTTCTGTTTCATGATTTTATTAAGCATTTTCTCAATGCCTTGAATGCAGTTGGAAGTAGTTTGCAAGTAGAAATTAGCCAAAAATTTATTCTGAGCTCCAGTTTCTCCATCAGTGCCTTTTCATCCCCAACAACATTAACACCATTGCACATCGCATAAGGGTTCATTCTCTTGGCCATCAACATAGTGATTTTATCTAATCTTTCCTCTAGCTTAGAGTATTTGAGGTTAATATCTTTGATCTCTTCATAGATCCAAGTGTTCATCTATATATCCATATCCACACAATCCTTGGTTGCCTGGATAAAGCCTTTCCCTGCCTTTTTCTCCTCAATCTCCTCCTGGTATTTTGCAAACTCCTCTTTCTCACCACCCGTCTTATCTTTCTTAACCTCAATTTTTTCTTCTTCATTCCCAAAATTTTTTGACGATAGAGTGTCTTCCATTTTTTCTGAGTCCTCATAGTCCACAAGAACAGGCAAAGTGGGATCATTCTGCTCCATGTTTCTAGACACAAGATGACCAAGAGTTGTAATCATCGAGTTCTCAATAGAATTAGGGATAAGTACCTAGTCAGCAACATTAGGGCATGAAATATCATGCTCTTTAATTTCCTTAATATGCTCCTTAATAATATCCTCCTCTAAAGCATTATTTTCATCAGGGTCCTCCTTGTCCATATCACCAGAATTAACACTAATGGCTTCATCACTTTTCATTTTCAAGGACTCCTGCATAGCTTCCTCATCAGATTCTAGCTCCATATTTTCCTGGTGAGATGAATGATTGTTATCCTTGTCCCTCTTCTACCCTTTATTTTCATCCTTGGTATCCATCCCATTATCCTCAGTAAGGATTTGGGCTGCTTCAGCCTTGTCAATTTTGGGGTTTTCTTTGAGCTTCTTCCTATTAGGGCTTTTCTCATTTATAAGTTATTTTTACTTTCTTTTCTTTCTCCTTCATAGATGCCAGAGTAAATTCTTGTAGATTGAATTTTTAATAGTCATGGATAAGAATAATTAAACCATCATGCAAAATGGGCTTGTATGGATTTTTCCTCTTTTCCATGATACTCATACCCAGAGATTTCAGAAGTAGAAAAGGAAAATAAATTTTACTATGATATCTAAGATGGTTAACCAACATAAAATGGAAATTGTAGACACTAGTGTAATTCCCTTCCAAGGTAAAATACTTTGCATCAAGGCATAGAAGCCAGGATAACAAAATAGTCATCGTCCTTTTAATATACTAGATTCTGATTAAGGCAAGATATTGGACCTGCAATGACCTTGAGAATTAATATCCTTGGGTACATTATGATTTGTATACCTTAATGAGAATCTAGATCAGAAAATAGACAAGGAAATTTTTTCAACCTCATTGTAGTTTACACATAACGAAGATCGAGATATATGCGGCTATCCACCCATAGTGGTAGCTCTTACCATAAACATCTAAGTTAGGTGAAATTTATAGGATTATTTGGAACAATCACCACACACAGAAATTCAAGAAAATATTATGCCCCCTATCCTTGTGACTCTTTGTCTTTGCGCAGACCTCATTGAGAAACTAAGAAGACATAATAAATTATCAATTGAGAATCAATCAAATAAAATTTATAATTACTTAGATGCCCCTAGTTGAAAACATCATCAGGACATTATAAAGAATCATAATCAAACTAAAAGCAAACTGTGTGTTTTTAAGATAGTACTTGTTCATTCATATGTCAAACACAGTAAAGATTCATCAATCAGAAAATTGTAATACAAGCAATATGGTGTTCCATGTCTGTGCATTGATAAGATAATCCATTCTTGTTTGCAATCTAGTATAGCCTTGTAGGACCTCCATTGATGTAAATTTCATGTCCAATGTTTTGCAAAGACACCCTTGTTTTAGAAAGTGACATTGTTTTGTAGGTATCAAGAAACATTGCGTTTGTGAGGCAAACTAGCCTAGAGCAACCTAGCAACTGCAACCGACTATACCAACAAAGATGCCCCCAGTGCAGAGTGACTTATTCCTAAGATGTAAAGATAGAAAAATCCCAAGCGAGGATAAGATAGTCATGTAGGAATATGAAATCAGTGTATGAGCACAGGCAAAATTATGAAGGCCTAGTATCAGTAGTACATTGATAGATGGAGCGCAGAACACAAGTGATGCCTGATTGCTAGGTTTTCACCACTTGGCAAGATCTTTTTGTTTTTTTTTCTTACCAAGATGCCTGTTTTACCAGGTGCTCATCAAGGTACTTTTCTCTTTTTTCAATTTTTTTGCTATTTTTACTTTTTTGAATGTTTTTGAAGTATCAAGGCGCATGTTTACCAGGTTTTCACCAAGGATACCCTTTTTGGTAGGATCTTTTCCATTGTTTTTAGATTTTTTTAGGATCAATTTTCTAAATGTTTTTGGTGTTTTGCAAGAACTTTTTGTTGTACAAGCTCTGCTAGCTGAACATTAAGCATAAAACTGCTTAAAATTAGAGTGTTGATAGGATCTGGAAGAACGTCTCCTTCTGGTGTAGCTAACTGATAAGCTCCAGTCCCAAAAGTAGCAGTGATAACATAAGGTCCTAGCCAGTTAGGTTCAAACTTTCCTTTCTACTCCCTGTTAGGCAGGTTCTTAGGATTCTCCTTGAGGATGAGATCTCCTACTTCAAATTTGCGTGGTTTGACCTTTTTATTGTAACCTTTGGACATATGTGCTTGATACACTTTGAGGTGATTGAATGCTTGTTGTCGACGCTCATCTAGTAGGTCCAGAGAATTTACCCGATCAATGTGGTACTTCTCATCAGTAACCAGTCCTTGTAAAGATATCCACAAAGATGGGATTTCAACCTCAATAGGTAGCACTGCCTCAATGCCATAGACTAGAGCAAATGGCGTGGCTCCAATAGGTGTTCGGATGCTTGTTCTATAGGCCCATAGTGCCAGATTCAGTTGTAGGTGCCAGTCTCTGCCAGACTTGCTCACAGTTCGGTGTAGGATCTTGAGAATATTCTTGTTTGATGCCTCAGCTTGTCCATTACCTTGAGGATAATATATTGAGGAGCAATGTTGAGTAATATGGAACTGTTCACAAAGGTCATCAATGTCTTGATTTCTAAATTGGCCCCCATAGTCTATTACAATTGAAGAGGGTATCCCATATCTATAAATAATGTAGTTCATAATGAACATAGCCACCTGTTTGCTAGTGGCTTTGATTAGCGGCATGGCTTTGACCCACTTCGTGAAATACTCAATGGCCGTAATGATAAACTTGTGCCCATTTGAAGAGTTGAGATATATTTGTCCAACCAAGTCAAAGGCCCATTGCTGAAATGGCCAATGTGTTATGAAAGGTATAAGTTCTCTGGCAGGAGCATGGATAAGGTTTCCATGTGTTTGGCATTTAAGACATGCTTTTGAAAATTGAATAGCATCTCTCTCCATTATAGGCCAATAATAGCCTACTCTGAGCAGTTTTTTAGCTAATGAAAATTCGTTCGAGTGTGATCCACATACACCTTCGTGGACATCTATTAATGCTAGATCAGACTCTTCAAGTTCTAAACACTGAAGAAGTGTACCATTGAGACCACATTGATATAGGTTGTTAGTTGTGAGGACGTAACACAATTCTATCCTAATCATGGATCTTTTCTCATTTCTGGATAGATTGGCAGGAATGGTTTGGTCGAAAAGGTAAGTAATGATATTGGCATACCGAGATTGATCTAGGGTATTCAAGGTACATATAATATGGTATTCAGGGTTAGCAAAGGTAGGATATGTTATTTCTTCCACCAGGAATTCATAGAAAAATTGATGCTCCTCTAGTTGTAACATGAATGCCAAGGTAGCCATAGCATCCGCAACTTTGTTCTTTGTTCTGGGTATCTGTTGGAAGGTGACGAAGACAAAGTATTTCTTCAGGTCATCAACAAGTTGCTTGTAGGGCATTAACTTTTCATCTTTTGTTTGATACTCCCCATTGACTTGATTGATAATTAGTTGGGAGTCACCATATACATGTAACTCTATGATCTTTCATTCCATAGCTAGCTTGAGGCCGTTGACCAATGCTTCATATTCTGAGATATTGTTGGTGCATGGAAATATGCCGAGTCTTTGGGCAACCACATGACCAAGAATTATCTGGGTGGATGTATTACTTCCTACTTGGTATCAGCACGGGTGGGGAGTATTTTGATTGGGCCGCCATAATTTCAAACCACATGGATTCCCAATTCCTTTAGGTGGTCCAAAAGAAGAAGTTTTATATGACTTCCTATGTTCTCTAGGCCCTGGCGCAACAACGGCCAACCACCAATGGGCTGCTCACTTTAGGTGTACTCGGGATCGGCCCAGGTTAGAAGGCTCCCTAGGATTATTTCCCATAGATTCAATGGGAGGCCAGTTTCCCTAATTTCTATAGAGTGAACGATGCCTTCATTTATTACAACCTGCTCACACCCACCCGAGATGCAGGATACCGCCTGTCTATAGAGGCAATGGATCTGGTCAAAAGTTATGGCCATTATTATATACAGTTCTAGCAACATACATACATAAGGGCAATACTCCTTAGATTTAGCTAATGTGTCATCGACATAGTCCTCCATGTTCTTGTGCAAGAGAAGAAAATAGCAGAGAAAGAAAAAAAGTGATGCAAAACAAACGACCAAAGCTGATTGGATAAACATCAGATTGAATAAACAGCAAATTAGTTGTTTATTCAATCTATTGTTTATTCAATCAGCTGTTTATCTAATTTGTTGTTTATTCAATCTAATTGTTGTTTATCCAATTTGTTGTTTATTCAATCTAAGCACATAATAACAGAGCAAAAAACACAGAATAACAAGAGTGAGCAGGAGTGAGTTGTATAGGGGTGGAAAACACACACGCTCACACACACACACACACACACACACACACACACACACACCCCACACGCATGTGCGCTTGCACAGGCTTACAATTTGACATTACAGAGGGCCAAAAAACTTCATTTCCATAGTTCCACTTGTGAAGAGTATGCAGAGAAATCTTTGCAACGCTGTTGGTAAATAAAATTTGGGTACATTACAAATAATTTTTTTGTATGGACAAAATTGGACATCAAAAAATAGACACTTACCTCTGTATTATTGGAGGCAAAACAAGTGTGATTCCAAAATCTTGCAAATGTGTCTATTCATCGTATTTTTGTGTAGTGGGGAGCATGGGAAACTGCCTCCAACTTAATAGGACAATTTTAAAATAGTGCATTTGGTCATTTGTTTTTCATCGCTTGTTTACAAAAACACGTGCAACTTGTAGTTGACTAAATGAAAAAAGACTTGCTTGAGTTCCCTCTTAACTTGGAGTAGTTGGAGGTTGAGTTCTTTCTGTTTGGAGCTCTTGGCTATGGATTGTATAGAGTAGCACCAAGGCTGCCAGCTGGCAGACCTCCACCCACGGGAGTCAAGAAAGCTAATCTTGATGCGCATCTAACATGAGATTTATGAATAAGGACTTCAATATGGAGGGGTTGATTATGTGGATGTGTCAATGACTTATCATCCTATTCAGAAAAGGAGAGGTAGTGTGGCGTTGAGATGTGATTGACCATCGCTTGAAATTTGTCTATATCAATATCTTTTGGAACATTAGTAGCATGTAGAGCTTGTTCTAGGATTTCCCTATGTACTGTGGATATCTTGAGCAACTCAAAGATGGAAATTTCGGCAGAGGTTCATTGCAATTGGTCTACCAAGTCATATTTTTCTCTGGGGATAGTGACCATGTGTCTTGCTGCTGGTTTAGGAATAGTTACAATAGGAACCTTGGATGTTGACGTTGATGTCAGTTTTGGAGGTCCTTTGATTTTAACCTATGCTTGGCTCCGTGTTACAACATTTAAGTGAGATGAGACACCTTTAATTGTGATCACATTGATGGATTTAGTTTTAATGTTGAGCATATTAATCACATTATCACTTTTGGAATAGGTGTAGTTTACCTCATTACCCTTTCCTTTGGATGTTTCTCCTTGATTGTAATTAGGAAAGGCACGGGTGGGGAGTATTTTGACTGGGCCGCCATAATTCAAAACCACGTGGATTCCCAATTCCTTTAGGTGGTCCAAAAGAAGAAGTTTTATATGACTTCCTATGTTCTCTAGGCCCTGGCGCAACAACGGCCAACCACCAATGGGCTGCTCACTTCAGGTGTACTCGGGATTGGCCCAGGTCAGAAGGCTCCCTGGGATTATTTCCCACAGATTCAATGGGAGGCCAGTTTCCCCAATTTCTACAGAGTGAACGATGCCTTCATTTATTACAACCTGCTCACACCCACCCGGGATGCAGGATACCGCCTATCTACAGAGGCAATAGATCTGGTCAAAAGTTATGGCCATTATTATATACAGTTCCAGCAACATACATACATAAGGGTAATACTCCTTAGATTTAGCCAATGTGTCATCGACATAGTCCTCCAATTTCTTGTGCATCATGTCATGGAATATTGTGGTCATAGCTCTTTGATATGTTGCACCGACATTCTTTAACCTGAAAGGCATGACATTCCAGCAAAAGGTGCCCCATGCGCATGTGAATGCGGTTTTCTCTTGATCCTCAGGGCCGATATTTATTTGATTATAGCTTGAGAATCCATCCATTAATGAATACATCTAAAAGCTTGTTGTAAGATCTATGATCATGTCAATGTTTGGTAGAGGGAAGTCATCTTTCAGACATGCTTTGTTTAGGTCTCTGAAGTCTGTACAGATCCTGATAGATTTATCAGATTTAGAAATGGGGACCACATTAGAGATCCACCCTGCATAGGCAATGACTCAAATAAATCCAGCTTTCATCAACTTTTCTAGCGATGCAAAACAAACGACCAAATGCACTATTTTAAAATTGTTCTATTAAGTTGGAGGCAGTTTCCCACGCCCCCCACTACACAAAAATACGATGAATAGACACATTTGTGATATTTTGGAAATCACGCTTGTTTTGCCTCCAATAATACAGAGGTAAGTGTCTATTTTTTTATGTCCTTGCACAAATATTATCACCCTTTCAGGTATGAATCGGGAATTCTTTCAGTTGAAGTTGTTGTAGATTATTGGGCAATCTGTTTGAAACTGTCCCCCATGGAATTGCACAAGGAAAAATTCAGGCGTATAGCCCTATGTGTACCTAAATATATGTAGTCTCGCAAGAAAGATTCAAGCGGTTCCGGTCTATATATACCTAGATATGTTCAAGGAATGATGTCAAAATTCTAAGAACAAAACCAGTTTCGTCTTCCAAGGCTTTAGCCTACAAGGAAGCAACTATTTATAGTGAGTTGGAAGGGTTGGCGTAAAACCTGTCCTCACTTGGGTCATTCCTGGGAGATTTTTTCCTCAACTGATAGGCCCTCTACTGTTTAAATGTATGTAACCAGGATTGGAGAGCTTTAGATGTCTAGATTTATGATTCTTCCGAAGAAGAACAACATACTCTCCTAATCTAAACCATTTTCTCCCAAAACACTTAAAGCAAAGTTCATTCCTTCAAGCTATTTTGAGCTTGATTTAGTTGTTCCTATTTTAAAGAAAACATGATACTTGAAAGGGAAAGTTTTCCTTGTTCAATTAGCCACAAAATTTAGTGAGTTGCTTGTTTAATTACTAATCCAAAAAGAATTAAACGATTGAACTTATTCTTTAATCCCACATATTTAGTGCTTTTTTTTTGTTAATTTACTATTTCTAAAAAGAATTAGGTGATGTGTTTGCTTGTTCATTTACCTTGAATTTTGTTCAATCTATAAACTGATGTATGAGTTTTTGATTTTCCTTAAAAGGAAAAGAGCATAATCCTCTAGTCATTTTTTTGATAAATTGGAATATGTACTTTAAGTTTGAAAGCAAGTAAATAGAGGTCAAGATGGGGGGTTAGAAACCTATAAAAATGAGTTAGTATGCATTTAGTTCAACTCCCATGAAAATCTCTAGAAACAACTGGCAAACACTTGTTAAGCTGCAAAAATACCAAAAGCACAACTTATCAAAATGTTAGGATTAGGCAAACAAAATGCACAAGCTTTTTAACCAAATGCAAGCCTAAAATGTTATTGAATGCGAGCTAGCATACTGTATGTGAGCTCCCTTACCAAATGCAATCCGATGCTGACCAAATGTGAGCCTAAACCAAAATGACCCAGGAAATCCTGGATGCAAGCCTCATTTTCTACGGTGCGTGGGCGTATCCCGGATGCGATCCTGAATGACAAAAAATGATCCTGTGACCGAATCCTGAGAGTGCAAATAGGCAAAAAAGTGTTAGAAAATGAGGCCAAGATGAAAGTCAGGCCCCATGATGGGCACTAGAAATGTGTGTGTATATTATGTACCTGATCCATTCTTGAGGTCCCAAATTACAGATTTTTGTTTTTGTGTCAACGAAATTTAACAATAATGAGATGAAGATTAGAAATTGAGACATTTTATCCCCTGAAGACTAGCTAAACTGATTGAGAGCATCAAGATTAGCTTTCTTGACTCCCGTGGGTGGAGGTCCGCCAGCTGGCAGCCTTGGTGCTACTCTATATAGTCCATAGCCAAGGAAGAGTTATGGTGGCATTTAGTTGTTCCTAAAAATAGGTTTTCTGGGTTGATTTGTCATTTTGTCCATAAAGCCGTCTGACTTATAGAAACAAATCTTGTATTGTTGGAATATCAAAAAAATATTTCCAACCATAGAAAAACAAGTTCCAACGGAAAGCTGTTTGATAACTATGAATGATCTTTAGCTGTTTTGAAGATCATTCATATTTATCTAATAGTTGTTCTTTCACTTCTCATCGCCCACACAATACAAATATAAGAGATGTTAGTTTTCAGTTCTTGATAAAAAATAATTATTCGATGCAATATGTCAGTGAGGTAGCCATCCATTCCCGAGGTCCCAAATTATAGATTTTTGTTTTTATGTCAATGAAATTTAACAATAATGAGATGAAGATTAGAAATTGAGACATTTTATCCCCTGAAGACTAGCTAAACTGATTGTCATAGTCTTCATCAACTCCTCATAATTCACCTTCCCCTAGAGAGAGTTTTCTAAATATAGATAATAATTATATAGTAGTCTTATCTTTTTTTTTCTGGCCCCTTGAACAACTAAACACACACACACGCACACACACGCACACACACACACACACACGCATGCGCGCGCGCGCGTGCACAGGCTTACAAGTTGACATTACAGAGGGCCGAAAAACTTCATTTCCATAGTTCCACCTGTGAAGAGTATGCAGAGAAATACAAAAGAAGAAAATAGTGGAGAAAGAAAAAAAGCGATGCAAAATAAACGACCAGAGCTGATTGGATAAACAACAGATTGAATAAACAACAAATTAGTTGTTTATTCAATTTGTTTTTTATTCAATCAGTTGTTTATCTAATTTTTTCTTTAATCAATCTAATTGTTGTTTATCCAATTTGTTGTTTATTCAATCTAAGCACATAATAGCAAAGCAAAAAACATAGTATAGCAAGAGTGAGCAGGAGTGAGTTGTACAGGGGTGGAAAACACACACACACACACACACATGCGCACACACACGCGTGCGCGCATGCGTGTACAGGCTTACAAGTTGACATTACAGAGGGCTGAAAAACTTCATTTCCACAGTTCCACTTGTGAAGAGTATGCAGAGAAATCTTTGCAACGCTGTTGGTAAATAAAACTTGGGTACATTACAAATAATTTTTTTGTATGGACAAAATTGGACATGAAAAAATAGACACTTTCCTTTGTATTATTGGAGGCAAAACAAGTGTGATTTCCAAAATCTCACAAATGTGTCGATTCATCCTATTTTTGTGTAGTGGGGAGCATGGGAAACTGCCTCCAACTTAATAGGAAAATTTTAAAATAGTGCATTTGGTCGTTTGTTTTGCATCGCTTGTTTACAAAAACACGTGCAACTTGTAGTTGACTAAATGAAAAAGACTTGCTTGAGTTCCCTCTTAACTTGGAGTATTTGGAGTCTGAGTTCTTTCTTTTTGGAGCTCTTGGCTATGGACTGTATAGAGTAGTACCAAGGCTGCCAACTGGCAGACCTCCACCCACGGGAGTCAAGAAAGCTAATCTTGATGCGTGTCTAACACAAGATTTATGAATAAGGACTTCGATATGGAGGGGTTTATTATGTGGATGTGTGCAAATAGCGTGGCTCCAATAGGTGTTTGGATGCTTGTTCTATAGGCCCATAGTGCCAGATTTAGTTGTAGGTGCTAGTCTCTGCCAGACTTGCTCACAGTTCGGTGTAGGATCTTGAGAATATTCTTGTTTGATGCCTCAGCCTGTCCATTACCTTGAGGATAATAGATTGAGGAGCGATGTTGAGTAATATGGAACTGTTCACAAAGGTCATCAATGTCTTGATTTCTAAATTGGCCCCCATTGTCTATTACAATTGAAGAGGGTATCCCATATCTATAAATAATGTAGTTCATAATGAACATAGCCACCTGTTTGCTAGTGGCTTTGATTAGCGGCATGGCTTTGACCCACTTCGTGAAATACTCAGTGGTCGTAATGATAAACTTGTGCCCATTTGAAGAGTTGAGATATATTTGTCCAACCAAGTCAAAGGCCCATTGCTGAAATGGCCAATGTGTTATGAAAGGTATAAGTTCTCTGGCAGGAGCATGGATAAGG
>MU225606.1:2007255-2018370 GCA_018584345.1 Thuja plicata | reverse complement strand
GTGTTATGAAAGGTATAAGTTCTCTGGCAGGAGCATGGATAAGGTTTCCATGTGTTTGGCATTTAAGACATGCTTTTGAAAATTGAATAGCATCTCTCTCCATTATAGGCCAATAATAGCCTACTCTAAGCAGTTTTTTAGCTAATGAAAAGTCATTCGAGTGTGATCCACATACACCTTCATGGACATCTTTTAATGCTAGATCAGACTCTTCAAGTTCTAAACACTGAAGAAGTGTACCGTTGAGACCGCGTTGATATAGGTTGTTAGTTATGAGGACGTAACACAATTCTGTCCTAATCATGGATCTTTTCTCATTTCTGGATAGATTGGCAGGAATGGTTTGGTCGAAAAGGTAAGTAATGATATTGGCATACCGAGATTGATCTAGGGTATTCAAGGTACATATAATATGGTATTCAGGGTTAGCAAAGGTAGGAAATGATATTTCTTCCACCAAGAATTCATAACAAAATTGATGCTCCTCTAGTTGTAACATGGATGCCAAGGTAGCCATAGCATCCGCAACTTTGTTCTTTGTTCTGGGTATTTGTTGGAAGGTGACGAAGACAAAGTATTTCTTTAGATCATCAACAAGTTGCTTGTAGGGCATCAAATTTTCATCTTTTGTTTGATACTCCCCATTGACTTGATTGATAATTAGTTGGGAGTCACCATATACATGTAACTCTATGATCTTTCATTCCATAGCTAGCTTGAGGTCGTTGACTAATGCTTCATATTCTGAGATATTGTTGGTGCATGGAAACATGCCGGGTCTTCAAGCAACCACATGCCCAAGAATTCTCTGGGTGGATGTATTACTTCCTGCTTGGTATCAGCACGGGTGGGGATTATTTTGACTGGGCTGCCATAATTTCAAACCATGTGGATTCCCAATTCCTTTAGGTGGTCCAAAAGAAGAAGTTTTATATGACTTCCTATGTTCTCTAGGCCCTGGCGCAACAACGGCCAACCACCAATGGGCTACTCACTTCAGGTGTACTCAGGATCAGCCCAGGTCAGAAGTCTCCCTGGGATTATTTCCCACAGATTCAATGGGAGGCCAATTTCCCCAATTTCTATAGAGTGAATGATGCCTTCATTTATTACAACCTGCTCACACCCACCCAGGATGCAGGATACCGCCTATCTACAGAGGCAATGGATCTGGTCAAAAGTTATGGCCATTGTTATATACAGTTCCAGCAACATACATACATAAGGGTAATGCTCCTTAGATTTAGCCAATGTGTCATCGACATAGTCCTCCATGTTCTTGTGCATTATGTCATGGAATATTGTGGTCATAGCTCTTTGATATGTTGCACCGACATTCTTTAACCCGAAAGGCATGACATTCCAGCAAAAGGTGCCCCATGTGCCTGTGAATGCAGTTTTCTCTTGATCCTCAGGGCCGATCTTGATTTGATTATAGCCTGAGAATCCATCCATTAATGAATACATCTAAAAGCCTGTTGTAAGATCTATGATCATGTCAATGTTTGGTAGAGGGAAGTCATCTTTCAGACATGCTTTGTTTAGGTCTCTGAAGTCTGTACAGATCCTGGTAGATTTATTAGATTTAGAAATGGGGACCACATTGGAGATCCACCCTGCATAGGCAATGACTCGAATAAATCTAGATTTCAACAACTTTTCTAGCGATGCAAAACAAATGACCAAATGCACTATTTTAAAATTGTCCTATTAAGTTGGAGGCAGTTTCCCATGCCCCCCACTACACAAAAATATGATGAATAGAAACATTTGTGAGATTTTGGAAATCACGCTTGTTTTGCCTCCAATAATACAGAGGTAAGTGTCTATTTTATCATGTCCTTGCATAAATATTATCACCCTTTCAAGTATGAATCAGGAATTCTTTCAGTTGAAGTTGTTGTAGATTATTGGGCAATCCGTTCGAAACTGTCCCCCATAGAATTGTACAAGGCAAAATTCAGGTGTATAGTCCTATGAGTACCTAAATATATGTAGTCTCGCAAGCAAGATTCAAGCGGCTCCGGTCTATATATACCCAGATATGTTCAAGGAATGATGTCAAAATTCTAAAAACAAAACCAGTTTCGTCTTCCAAGGCTTTAGCCTACAAGGAAGCAACTATTTATAGTGAGTTGGAAGGGTTGGCGTAAAACCTGTCCTCACTTGGGTCATTCCTGAGAGATTTTTTCCTCAACCGAGAGGCCCTCTACTGTTTAAATGTATGTAACCAGGATTGGAGAGCTTTGGATGTCTAGATTTATGATTCTTCCGAAGAAGAACAACATACTCTCCTAATCTAAACTGTTTTCTCCCAAAACACTTAAAGAAAAGTTCATTCCTTCAAGCTATGTTGAGCTTGATTTAGTTGTTCCTATTTTAAAAAAAACATGATGCTTGAAAGGGAAAGTTTGCCTTGTTCAATTAGCCACAAAATTTAGTGAGTTTCTTTTTCAATTACTAATCCAAAAAGAATTAAACGATTGAACTTATTCTTTAATCCCACATATTTAGTGCTTTGTTTTTGTTCATTTACTATTTCCAAAAAGAATTAGGTGATGTGTTTTTTTTTTCATTTACCTTGAATTTTGTTCAATCTATAAACTGATGTATGAGTTTTTGATTTTCCTTAAAAGGAAAAGAGCATAATCCTCTAGTCAGTTTTCTGATAAATTGGAATATGTACTTTAAGTTTGAAAGCAAGTAAATAGAGGTCAAGATGGGGGGTTAGCAACCTATAAAACTGAGTTAATATGCATTTAGTTCAACTCCCATAAAAATCTCTAGAAACAACTTGCAAACACTTGTTAAGTTGCAAAAATACCAAAAGCACAACTTATCAAAATGTTAGGATTAGGCAAACAAAATGCATAAGCTTTTTAACCAGATGCAAGCCTAAAATGTTACTGAATGCGAGCTAGCATACTATATGAAATCTTCCTTACCAAATGCAATCTGATGCTGACCAAATGTGAGCCTAAACTAAAATCACCCAGGAAATCCTGGATGCGAGCCTCATTTTCTACGGTACGAGGGCATATCCCGGATGCGATCCTGAATGACTAAAAATGATCCTGTGACCGAATCCTGAGCGTGCAAATAGGCAAAAAAGTGTTAGAAAATGAGGCCAAGATGAAAATTAGGCCCCACGATGGGTGCTAGAAATGTGTGTGTATATTATGTACCTGATCCATTCCCGAGGTCCCAAATTACAGATTTTTGTTTTTGTGTCAACGAAATTTAACAATAATGAGATGAAGATTAGAAATTGAGACATTTTATCCCCTGAAGACTAGCTAAACTGATTGAGAGCATCAAGATTATCTTTCTTGACTCCCGTGGGTGGAGGTCCGCCATCTGGCAGCCTTGGTGCTACTCTATACAGTCCATAGCCAAGGAAGAGTTATGGTGGCATTTAGTTGTTCATAAAAATAGGTTTTCTGGGTTGATTTGTCATTTTGTCCGTAAAGCCGTCTGACTTCTAGAAACAAATCTTGTATTGTTGGAATATCAAAAAATTATTGTCGACCATAGAAAGACAAGTTCCAACAGAAAGTTTTTTGATAACTATGAATGATCTTTAGCAGTTTTGAAGATCATTCACATTTATCTAATAGTTGTTCTTTCAGTTCTCATCGCACACACAATACAAATATAAGAGATGTTAGTTTTCAGTTCTCGATAAAAAATAATTATTCAATGCAATATGTCAGTGAGGTAGCCATCCATTCCCGAGGTCCCAAATTATAGATTTTTGTTTTTGTGTCAATGAAATTTAGCAATAATGAGATGAAGATTAGAAATTGAGACATTTTATCCCCTGAAGACTAGCTAAACTGATTGTCATAGTCTTCAACAAATCCTCATAATTCACCTTCCCCTAGAGAGATTTTTCTATATATAGATAATAATTATACGGTAGTCTTATCTTTTTTTTTCTGGCCCCTTGAACAACTAAACACACACACACACACACGCGCGCACGCTCACAAACGCGCGCGCGCGCGCGCACACACACACACACACACACACACATGCGCGTGCACGCGCACGCATAGGCTTACAAGTTGACATTACAGAGGGCCGAAAAACTTCATTTCCACAGTTCCACCTGTGAAGAGTATGCAGAGAAATACAAGAGAAGAAAGCAGCGGAGAAAGAAAAAAAGTGATGCAAAAGAAACGACCAAAGCTGATTGGATAAACAACAGATTGAATAAAAAACAAATTAGTTGTACAGAGGTAAGTGTCTATTTTTTCATGTCCAATTTTTTCCATACAAAAAAATTGTTTGTAATGTACCCAAATTTTTTTTACCAACAGCGTTGCAAGGATTTCTCTGAAGACTAGCTAAACTATGGAAATGAAGTTTTTTGGCCCTCTGTAATGTCAACTTGTAAGTCTGTGCAAAAATGGTACCTAAAACAACTGAAACCTCCTAAGAAAAACTGTTAGAAATGCCCACTGCCCTGAATGCAAGCTCCCATATGCGAACCTCTGATGGTACCAGATGCGATCCTAGAATCTGGATGCGACTATATGCTAACTAAATGCGATCCAATGCACCAAATGCTATCCTAAACCCTGAATATGACTTTGAAAAAATAGGCTGCAATCTTATGATGGTCTTGTTAGTTTTGGTCAATTTTAAAAAATTCATCTTCGAGGTGCGTGAAGGTGTTTGTTTCCAGATTTTGTCAAGAGGTGCCGTAAGGCGTGGAAGACACTTGTACTCCAGGGTTTGAAATTTGTTGATTGTTTTGAGGAGCTTATCTCTTTAGTGAGCTTTTAAACACATCAAACAGTTTTGCATTGTTAAGAGGATGAATTAGACACTCTTTTGTCCTATTTTCTAGGTGGAGGATGAAAATCTTTGCTCATTGCCTTAGGTACACACTCAAATGCTAATCAGAATACAACCATCACCAAGCATGCAAATGCAAGTGAGGGCATGATATGACGAGTGTCTTGGGCCAATTAATTTTTGCCTTGCATAAATATTATCACCCTTTCAGGGATGAATCAGGTATTCTTTTAGTTGAATTTGTTGTAGATTATTGGGCAATCCATTCGAAACTGTCCCCCATAGAATTACACAAGGAAAAATTGAGGTGTATAGCCCTTTTTTTTTTGGCCCCTTGAACAACTAAAAGGAAAATGAAGTTAATACGGACCAGTCATCTATTATGCTGAGCACAAGTTGATGAAATTGTCAAGTTCAAGAGTGAAAATCACTCAATCTTCAATGTGTCGACCGGGTTTTTCTGATCTTGAAGTGAAGTTCAAAAAAAAATTAGCATATACACAGTCAATTAGATACTATAGAATCACATAGACATGTACATAAGATCTCATGCTGATTTTTTTTCCACCCTTATACAACAAACTCCTACTATGATCTTTAGCAGTTTTGAAGATCATTCATATTTATCTAATAGTTGTTCTTTCACTTCTCATCGCCCACACAATACAAATATAAAAGATGTTAGTTTTCAGCTCTCGATAAAAAATACTCTTCACAAGTGGAACTGCGAAAATGAAGTTTTTCGGCCCTCTGTAATGTCAACTTGTAAGCCTGTGCACGCGCGCGCGCGTATGTGTGCATGTGTGTGTGTGTGTGTGTGTGTGTGTGTGTGAGCGTGTGTGTTTTCCACCCCTGTACAACTCACTCCTACTCACTCTTGCTATACTGTGTTTTTTTCTCTGCTATTATGTGCTTAGATTGAATAAACAACAAATTGGATAAACAACAATTAGATTGAATAAACAACAAATTAGATAAATAGTTGATTGAATAAACAACAGATTGAATAAACAACTAATTTGTTGTTTATTCAATCTATTGTTTATCCAATCAGCTTTGGTCGTTTGTTTTGCATCGCTTTTTTTCTTTCTCCGTTGTTTTCTTCTCTTGTATTTCTCTGCATACTCTTCACAGGTGGAACTGTGGAAATGAATTTTTTCGGCCCTCTGTAATGTCAACTTGTAAGCCTGTGTGCGTGCGCACGCATGTGCGCGCATGTTTGTGTGTGTGTGTGTGTGTGTGTGTGTGTGTGTGTGCGCACGCGCATGTGTTTGTGTGTGTGTGTGTGTGTGTTTAGTTGTTCAAGGGGCCAGAAAAAAAAAGATAAGACTACTGTATAATTATTATCTATATTTAGAAAACTCTCTCTAGGGGAAGGTGAATTATGAGGAGTTGATGAAGACTATGACAATCAATTTAGCTAGTCTTCAGGGGATAAAATGTCTCAATTTCTAATCTTCATCTCATTATTGTTAAATTTCATTGACATAAAAACAAAAATCTATAATTTGGGACCTCAGGAATGGATGGCTACCTCACTGACATATTGCATCGAATAATTATTTTTTATCGAGAACTGAAAACTATGCAGAGAAATCTTTGCAACGCTGTTGGTAAATAAAACTTGGGTACATTACAAATAATTTTTTTGTATGGACAAAATTGGACATGAAAAAATAGACACTTGCCTCTGTATTATTGGAGGCAAAACAAGTGTGATTTCCAAAATCTCGCAAATGTGTCTATTCATCGTATTTTTGTGTAGTGGGGAGCATGAGAAACTGCCTCCAACTTAATAGGACAATTTTAAAATAGTGCATTTGGTCATTTGTTTTGCATTTCTTGTTTACAAAAACACGTGCAACTTGTAGTTGACTAAATGAAAAAGACTTGCTTGAGTTCCCTCTTAACTTGGAGTATTTGGAGGCTGAGTTCTTTCTTTTTGGAGCTCTTGGCTATGGACTGTATAGAGTAGCACCAAGGCTGCCAGCTGGCAGACCTCCACCCACGGGAGTCAAGAAAGCTAATCTTGATGCGCGTCTAACATGAGATTTATGAATAAGGACTTCGATATGGAGGGGTTGATTATGTGGATGTGTCAATGACTTATCATCCTATTCAGAAAAGGAGAGGTAGTGTGGCATTGAGATGTGATTGACCATCGCTTGAAATTTGTCTATATCAATATCTTTTGGAACATTAGTAGCATGTAGAGCTTGTTCTAGGATTTCCCTGTGTGTGTGTGTGTGTGTGTGTGTGTGTGTGTGTGTGTTTTCCAGCCCTATACAACTCTGTACTACTCACTCTTGCTATACTATGTTAGGAGGTGGGTTAGGACTAGAATTAGGATTAGGATTAGATTAGCATGGGTGAATGGGTTGAGAAGGGTAAGAACCCAGGGTAGAAGTGGTTGAGATAGGTTAGGTTGGAGTTTGAGGGAATCTTAATAAATGAATTAAACTTATTTAATTCATCCAAAATATAGGAATTAATTATTTAAACAATTTAGTTGCTTTTTAATAATTAGGGGACTATAGCCATCTTAATTAAATTAAATAGGCTAGGGGAATGGGTTATTTTGCAAGTGGGTATTTGATTTATGGATTTATTTAATTCATTTATAATTAAATACCATAGCCAAGTTAAACAATACCACAGATGGTCAGTCGCTTACACACAAGTTGCACATTTTTTTGTAAACAAGCGATGCAAAACAAACAACCAAATGCACTATTTTAAAATTGTCCTATTAAGTTGGAGGCAGTTTCCCATGCCCCCCACTACACAAAAATATGATGAATAGACACATTTGCAAGATTTTGGAAATCACGCTTGTTTTGCCTCCAATAATACAGAGGTAAGTGTCTATTTTTTCATGTCCAATTTTGTCCATACAAAAAAATTGTTTGTAATGTACCCAAATTTTTTTTACCAACAGCGTTGCAAGGATTTCTCTGCATACTCTTCACAGGTGGAACTATGGAAATGAAGTTTTTTGGCCCTCTGTAATGTCAACTTGTGAGTCTGTGCACGTGCGCGCGCGGGTGTGTGTGTGTGTGTGTGTGTGTGTGTGCACACGTGCATTTGTGAGCGTGTGTGTTTTCCACCCCTATACAACTCACTCCTGCTCACTCTTGCTATACTATATTTTTTGCTCTACTGTTATGTGCTTAGATTGAATAAACAACAAATTGGATAAATGAAAATTAGATTGAATAAACAACAAAATAGATAAACAGCTGATTGAATAAACAACAGATTGAATAAACAATAATTAGATAGACAGCTGATTGAATAAACAACATATTGGATAAACAGCTGATTGAATAAACAACAGATTGAATAAATAGCTAATTAGATAAATAAAAATTAGATAAATAGCTGATTGGATAAACAACAGATTGAATAAATAGCTAAGCAAATTCGAGAATGATCTCGCAGGTGAGAGCATCAAGATTAGCTTTCTTGACTCCCGTGGGTGGAGGTTCACCAGCTAGCAGCCTTGGTGCTACTCTATACAGTCCATAGCAAAGAGCTCTGAAAAGAAAGAACTCAGTCTCCAAATACTCCAAGTTAAGAGGGAACTCAAGCAAGTCTTTTTCATGAGGATCAATTCTTCCTGGTTTATAACCCCCTCCTCCATGTGGCAACCCTCCTCTATGTTGGCTATGCTCCACTGGTGTAGAATCACATAGGCATGTACATAAGATCTCATGCTGATTTTTTTTCCACCCTTATACAACAAACTCTTACTATTGTCATAGGCCCTCCCTTTGCATGTGCCTTTGCCCCTAGACCAGATTGAATAAAAAACTAATTGGATAAATAGAAATTAGATAAACTACTGATTGGATAAACAACAGATTGAATAAACAATAAATTGGATAAACAGCTGATTGAATAAACAACATCTTGAATAAATAGCTAAGAAAATTCGAGAATGATCTCGTAGGTGAGAGAATCAAGATTAGCTTTCTTGACTCCCGTGGGTGGAGGTCCGCCAGCTGGAAGCCTTAGTGCTACTCTATACAATCCATAGCCAAGAGCTCCAAAAAGAAAGAACTCAGCCTCCAAATACTCCACCATATTAACGGATTCAGTTTTAATGCTAAGCATATTGATCACATTGTCACTCTTGGAATAGGTGTAGTTTATCTCATTACCTTTCCCTTTAGATGTTTCCCCTTGATTATATTTAGGAAATGGTTTATTAAATGTTGTGTGATCTTTATTCATAGTGTGTCCATCCACCTTGATCTTACCTCCTTTGATGAGGTCTTGGATGACATGTTTTAATTTGAGACAATTATTTGTCTTGTGTCCTTTGTTTTTGTGGAAGATACAATAGGAGTTATACTACTATTGTCATAGGCCCTCCCTTTGCATGTGCCTTTGCCCCTAGAGTATATTGAATAAATAACTACTTGGATAAACAAAAATTAGATAAACTGCTGATTGGATAAACAACAGATTGAATAAACAACAAATTAGATAAACAGCTGATTGAATAAACAACAGCTTGAATAAATAGCTAAGAAAATTTGAGATTGATCTCGTAGGTGAGAGCATCAAGATTAGCTTTCTTGACTACCATGGGTGGAGGTCTGCCAGATGGAAACCTTTGTGATACTCTATACAATCCATAGCCAAGAGCTCCAAAAAGAAAGAACTCAGCCTCCAAATACTCCAAGTTAAGAGGGAACTCAAGCAAGTCTTTTTCATTTAGTCTACTACAAGTTGCACGTGTTTTTGTAAACAAGCGATGCAAAACAAATGACCAAATGCACTATTTTAAAATTGTCCTATTAATTTGGAGGCAGTTTCCCACGCTCCCCACTACACCAAAATACGATGAATAGACACATTTGCAAGATTTTGGAAATCACGCTTGTTTTGCCTCCAATAATACAGAGGTAAGTGTCTATTTTTTCATGTCCAATTTTGTCCATACAAAAAATTATTTGTAATATACCCAAATCTTATTTACCAACAGCGTTGCAAGGATTTCTCTCCATACTCTTCATAGGTGGAACTGTGGAAATGAAGTTTTTTGTCCCTCTGTAATGTCAACTTGTAAGCCTGTGCGCACGCGTGTGTGTGTGTGTTTTCCACCCCTATACAACTCAGTACTGCTCACTCTTGCTATACTGTGTTTTTTGCTCTATTGTTATGTGCTTGGATTGAATAAACAACAAATTGGATAAACAACAATTAGATTGAATAAACAAAAAATTAGATAAACAGCTGATTGAATAAACAATAGATTGAATAAACAACTAATTGGATAAACAACAATTAGATAAACAACTGATTGAATAAACAACATATTGGATAAACAGTTGATTGAATAAACAATAGATTGAATAAACGGCTAATTAGATAAACAACAATTAGATAAATAGCTGATTGGATAAACAACAGATTGAATAAACAACAAATTGGATAAACAACAGATTGAATAAACAGCTAAGCAAATTTAAGAATGATCTCGTAGGTGAGAGCATCAAGATTAGTTTTCTTGACTCCCGTGGGTGGAGGTCCGCCAGCTAGCAGCTTTGGTGCTACTCCATACAGTCCATAGCCAAGAGCTCTGAAAAGAAAGAACTCAGTCTCCAAATACTCCAAGTTAAGAGGGAACTCAATCAAGTCCTTTTCATGAGGATCAATTCTTCCTGGTTTATAACCCCCTCCTCCATGTGGCAACCCTCCTCCACACTGGTTATGCTCCACTGCTGTAGAATCACATATGCATGTACATAAGATATGCTGATTTATTTTCCACCCTTATACAACGAACTCCTACTATTGTCATAGGCCCTCCCTTTGCATGTGCCTTTGCCCCTAGAGTTGTGGACTGCAATAAATACATGGTCTTGACTATGAGAAATTTGTTTCTCTCGAGTCTTAACGATTATTGAATAAACAACCATTTAAATAAACAACAAATTGAATAAACAACAAATAGGATAAACAGCAAATTGGATAAACAACTAATTGAATAAACAGCTAATTGGATGCTGATTGAATAAACAGAAGGTTGAATAAACAACAAATTGGATAAATAGTAGGTTGAATAAATAACAAATTAAATAAATAGCTAATTGGATAAATAGTTGATTAGATAAACAACAAAGTGAATAAATAACTGTCATGAAAAGGACTTGATTGAGTTCCCTCTTAACTTGGAGAAAGAAAGCATTAATTTTAGAATACCATTCTCTAGGAGATTGTTTTAAACCATAGATAGTTTTCTTTAGTTTACATACAAGATGTTCATTACCTTCTTTAATAAAACCAGGAGGTTGAGACATA
>MU225606.1:1964201-1989091 GCA_018584345.1 Thuja plicata | reverse complement strand
ACTAAAAACAAGGAACACAAACAAAGAGCTAAACAAGGAACACATACAAGGAGCTTATACTCTGGGGGAGTATACATATAAAACACAGTCTATGTAACTGTAGCAGTGTAGATGAATCTTTGATGAGCATATTGAGAAGATTGTAAAAGAAAGAAGACACCATGAATAGAAGTTGTTTTTATCATATGTTACCATCAATACCAAAGGGGGAGATTGTTGGAGATTTGATTTTGAACAGTTGATTGATTGTATGTTTGTCATTGATGACAACATATAATACACAGTAGTACTTTTGTATGTACTTATCCATATGATGACATGAAGACCAACATGGATAGATACATGTTGTTGACATGTTTACTATGCTATGTTCATACACGCAGACCCATATATGATGTTTCAGTAAAGATATGTAATTTTTTTATTGACGATTACAGTTCTAGAGGAATAATGGTTTAAGGCCGACGCATGTAATGTGTTTATTGAGTTGCGCCTATTTTTAGGATATGCGTGTGTATATTCATGATGAGTTATGAGTTTTTTATATTAATCTAAATGTGCCAAATGTGTTTCAAGAAGATTTCAATGTTATGGTCAATTTGGTGAAGCTGACTTAGTGAAGCGATGCGTCTATTCAGTTTATATTTGCACGGTTGTAATTATGCTTGCGTGCTTAGTAGAGCTGACAAGGATGTTAAGAAGAGTTCTCCTATAGGTCCCATGATCTCATACTTGGTGTATGTACTTATAGAAGGTCATTTGTAATAAGAAGAGTTGCGAAAGCCAGAGATTAGAAAAGCAGAGCAGAATGTTAAAACAGCAGAGCTATATTTATCATATGTTGATAATATAGATATTGAAGTAGAAGATTTCAAAACACAGAGAAAATTATTATAGTGCTTTACATGAGGTTAAAGCATCGGCACACAAAAGGAACTGATTAGACAAGAAGTGTCACAAACAACATTTCACCTTGTTGATATAGTGTGTATCAAATAACCAGAAGGTTGTAGCCTTCACCTCTTGGACAGTGAGTCCTCCACCCCTAACAAGGTTATTGTAAAAGACTCCTAACAGGGTTTGACCCTTAACCAGGTCACTATAGAACTGCATTGTAATGTACAACTCCTAACAGGGTTGGAAGATCTTTTAATTGGGATCACTATAACTAGTATAGTTCTTTGTGGGTACTAATTCCCATCGGGGTTTTTACCATTTGGTTTCCCCGTAACCAAATTTATGTGTTGTGTAATGTGTTATCTATATGTGCATTTACTTTGTATCAATCTAGATTTATAAGTATAAGATAAAGATCAAGTTGTAGATAACTGATTCATCCCCCCCCGCTCAGTTATCTCTGAAGTATTCTAACAAGGACTATACTAATTTCACCGACAAAGAGGAACCTGACACTCTACCCTACCAACAATGTAGAGCCACCAAGCTACAAATCATTAATCCAGAGCATCAAGCTGCAAATACCGATGGTCAAGATAATGATCAAGATAATGTGCAAGGTGATGAAGAACATAATGAAAATCAAAATAATGATCAAGCTGATAGACAAAGGACTATACCTATACTTGTAAGATATGTAAGAAGGAACCATCCAGAGGTCTAGATCATAGGAGATAAGAAAGTTGGTACAAGAACAAGAAGTAAGTCCTTAAACTCAAATTGTTTAATTTGTGAGTTTGAGCCAACATTTGTCAATACTACACTAGATAATGAGGAATGGATAAGTGCTATGAATGATGAGATTGAGTAGATTGAGAAGAACAAAACATGGTCACTTGTGCCAAGACCAGATGACAAGAATGTCATCAGTACAAAATGGATATTCAAGAATAAGCTGAATGAGAATGGAGAAGTCACAGGGATCAAAGCAAGACTAGTATGCAAGGGGTATGCACAAGAGGAAGGTATAGACTCTGGAGAGACCTTTGCACCCGTTGCTAGGCTAGAAGGAGTAAGAATATTAATTGCTTATGCTGCATTCAAAGGATTCAAGGTATACCAAATGGATGTCAAGTCAGCATTCCTAAATGGAATACTTGAAGAAGAATTATACATTGAACAACCAGAAGGGTTTGTTGATCCAGACAAGAGGTACATGGTATGTAGACTTCACAAAGCCTTTTATGGATTGAAACAAGCTCCTAGAGCCTAGTATGAATGACTTCATTCCTATCTAATAAGTATTGGATTTATAAGGACTAGTGAAAATAGTAATCTTTATTTAAAAGAAAATACTGATACTAACACCCTGATTGCTGAAATATTTTTTGATGACATCATATTTGGAGGTAATGATATGCTATACAAATCATTTACTAGTGAGATGAGAAAATAATTTGAGATGTCTATGTTTTGTGAGATCAAGTTCTTTCTTGGTCTCCAGGTCATGTAACAAGGAGAAGGTATTTTCATTACATAGTCCAAGTACATCAAAGAGGTCCTGAAAATATTCAAGATGGAAGAATCCAAACCTTTGGAAAACCGATGGTTACTGGATGTAAGTTGACAAAGGGGGACAAGACAACAGAGGTAAATCAGACTTTGTATAGATCAATGATTGGAAAAATCATGTATGTTGTACACACTAGACCAGATATTGCACATGTAGTAGGAATTATTGCTAGATTTTCTGCTAATCCCAGGGAATCACATATGACTGCTATGAAACGAATCCTAAGATATCTGAAGAATACTAAGGAATTTGGCTTATGGTATAAAAGAGAAAGAAAATTTGAACTTAAGGTGTTTACCAATGCTGATTGGGCTGGAAATCTTGATGACTGGAAAAGCACAATTGGAGGAGCATTCTTTATGGGTGACAGACTTGTCACATGGATTAGCAAGAAGCAGAGATGCATCTCACAGTCTACTGCAGAAGCAGAATATGTTGTTGCTGCTGCAAATTTCTCAAATATTTCATGGATCAAACAGTTGCTGGAAGGTATGCATATGAAGATCTTAGAACCAGTGACTATCTATTGTGATAACACAAGTGCAATAAACATTTCCAAGAATCTAGTCATGCATGCAAAAACTAAACACATTGCCATCAAGTATCATTTATTAAGAGAAATTTTTTAAGAAAAAGAGGTGATACTTGAGTATGTGCAATCAAAAGAACAATTGGCCGATATCTTCACCAAGCCACTACCCAAGGATATGTTTGAGTACTTGAGAAAGAGACTAGGGGTCAAACCCTTTTCTACCAGTCAGTAAAATGACTGAAGGCTGCATCAACCTACATATTCTTAGAATATCATTCATGTTGATGCAAGAAAAGAGAATAACTTCAAAGCTACATCTATATACAACAGGTATATATCAGAACCAAGCACCAGAGAATATTGTTGTATTGCTAATGGATAAGGGAAATTCAAGGAATATATTATGGATAGGAGATTATTGATTGTTTGACATGAATGTTAGATACTTATAACAATATGTGTTCGGCATTATTGTCAAAGGGAGAGAAAGTATCCATATTATCATATTATTCTAAGAGAAAAGTGAGAGATTATCCATTATCAAATTTACTCCAACAGGGAGAGATTATATCCTAAGGGAGAGAAATTTGTATGAAGGATTACACAAAGGGAGAGTTGTTGACAAGAAAAAAAGTTATCACAAAAGAGAGAACAGTCAAAAGAAAGATATTGACACAAGGAGAGGACGCAACACATCTGAACAAGAAACACAAAGATCTACAAGAATCAAATCTAAGCTAAAACAAAGCTTACCGATATGTCAGACATTTTTATTGGTTATCAAAACAAACTATTTGGTAGTTTGATGAATCTCAATAAATTGTATTAGAAAAATTATAGTGTGATAATATAAGTTTGTTGCCATCAATGCCAAAGGGAGAGATTGATGCCATGTAACTGATTAAATGCTTGACAATGTTAAGTTGAAGATAATGCAAGGCATTAAATCAGTTAATGGTTTGTATTGTCATTGATGTCAACTTGATATCATCTGTACGGTCATGTACATAATGCCAAAAGACTTGAGAGAAGTAATGGAACAAAGGTTATGCTTTCAACAATGCATAAAAGTCAAGTATTCACTAAGTGATAGATAACACCGACGAAGTGCACACCATCAGTGAAGGCAAAGAAGAAAAGTCACAGTAATACCCGATGAGCATAATACCCAATGAGTAGAAGATAGCGTTGCTTGATGAAGAAAAACCATAGGATACCCGATGAGCTAAAATTAGAGTTGCCTGATGGATGGAGATCCCAAAGCTGACTAAAGTCACACCGACAGAACTGGCAGTTGTAACCAACAACTAACTGAAGAGTTGACCAACGGAATAGAGAGTTTAGAAAATGACAAAATATCTAGCTGGCAAGAGCTAAAGATAGACTTAAGTAGTTTTTTTCTTTGTTTTATTCAACTAGAGTTAAGTAATTGATTTAAAACTGATTTGTATAGTTGGCAAGAAGATAACTACGAGATAAATCTAGAGTTATACTTTAAATCAGATTGGCTAGATTGTTTTTCACACCAAGAATCAAGAATCAAGAATCAATGAATATTATGTCTATATAAGAGACAAGCTTAATTCATTTCCCTATCACAAGAAAAGGGGATCAAGGGGAGTGAATAGAGAGAGGATGCTAAAGAGAAATTGATGAAGAACAACTTCATGTAGTACTGATCAATCAATATGAAGTAGAGCTAAGGAATTCTACAGACAATGACAAAAAGTGAACACATCATCACAGAGTAGAAAGTATGGAGCACAAAAGAATTGGATTGATATAACGATCAGAGAGGTAATGTACTTAAATAGAGCTGAAAATCTACAATTCAAGTTGCATTAGAAATAGGTCATTTTGTTTTAGTTTAACCATTAAAGCATCAAGTCTCTTAACAAAGTAGGATTTAATAGTCTTCTATCTATTGAGGTACATCCCAAGGAGTGCCAAAAAGGTTGATTCATGAAAGTAGCATTGGATATGCCCGATGCCTATTGACAGTCTAAGAGAGAGGTTGATTCAAGGATGATAGCATTAGATGCCCAATACTAAGTGACAACTTATATGTGTAAAATCCTCTAACAAGGTCACACCTAATAGTGTGTTTGTAACCTTTAATAGGGTTGGCTCTTAACGGGGCTGAATTTAGAAGAGTGAAAATTTGGGGTACCGGTCCCAGTGGTTTTTTCCCTTAACAGGGTTTCCACGTTAAAAATTCATGCGTTATGTGTGTATGATTCATTTCTTTTTTATTTTGTATCTAACAAAGTTAACACTGGATTTATTGGTATACTCTACATATTTACTATATTTCAGTAAATAGTTATACTTCTTATCGGTAATCAATGAGAATAAGGACAGACAAGGAAAACTGACAGACATTTAATCATTATAAGTATTTCATGGCATTCATCTTGTAGGGACATAATAATCTGAGGTTTATTTGAATGGTGGTTAGATTAAGGATAAGTTTTTGAGGCCACTGATTCACCCCCCCTCTCAGTTATTACTAACACTTTTGTTTTGATGCTTTGATAGGTACTCCAATAGGTTTCCCTTGATTAGCATTTATTGTTCTATTTCTTAGCCTGTAATTACTCCTTGCTTCTTCAATTGTTGTAGTAATATACACTTCCTCCTCATCATCTGTTAGCCTCCTAATCACTGGAAACTCCCCTTGCGACCTTTCACATTTATATACTCTATTGAGATCATTATGGAATGAATACTCCTCAATAGAATAAATGTAATAATCTTTTCCCCACATGGGTTCAACTGATACATTATTAAATGTGGGTTGTTGGTCATCACTATGATCTTCATCCTCGTGCAGTTTCTGAGACACCACACAATTATTAGGAGAGTGTAGCAATATGAAAGCTTAACACCAAGGATAAATTTACACCAAATGGTTACTTCTCTTTAGTGGATCAGGCATTTCTTTGGCATTATTTTTTCCTTTAGGTTTACCATCCTTCCAATTAGTATTATAAGGCATATCTTGTAGTTTAAATCTGTCATTCTTAGGGAATGATGGCCTATCACTCCTAACCCATTTCATCTTTAGATCTTTTAACATATCCATGATTTATTTGAGATCATCTCTTTTATGAGCTTTTGGATTCTATAACTTAGTGTCATCCCTTTTATTTATCCTTCCAGCAACCCTTATGTCATTCTGAATAGTAGTGGCAACTTTGAAAGCTTGTTGTAATGTCGTTGGTCTATGTGATCTGATCTCATAATGTATTTTTATATCAAATGCACTTAAATAGAAATCAATCAAGAAAGAATCAACAAGCCTTATATCTCTTCTTATCATATTTAAGACTTTATTAGACCTTCTATTGAAATTTGTAACTGATTCATTAAAGTTTTTTTTTATGCTATTCAATTTGTGAGATGCGAAGGATGTATCATTATGGTCACCAAACTGCTCAATGAATTGATTTACAAAATTAACCAACTTAAGATAGCTCCATTAGGAAACCATTTATACCATTCAGCAACATCTTTGGTTAATGAGTGGACAAATAAATTCATAAAAAATCCTCATTGTCTTCCTCGATTTCTTTAATGATGTTTTTTAAGTTAATTGTATGTTGCTCAGCAGATTACACTCCATTGCCTGAAAAATTTGGAATGGCATTCCTTAATTCATTACATATAGGGTTTGAGTGCCCAACTATCCCGTTGAAATATATTTGTCTATATATTTTTTTATTACCATAGGCACTCCTCTTCTTTGACCCAGATTATGATTATTTACATTCTGCCCTGTAGGAATTCGGTGATTTGTGCCTTTTTTTATTTTGACCATACTGATTTCCAGTATTTTTCTGCCTTAAATTACCTTGGTTATGATTTTCCCCATTTTTTGGTTGTCTCCAATGGCCACTCTTTTCATTTCCACTGTTGTTTCTTTGATATCTTCCTCTATTTTCTTGTTAAAACAATGAATTATCATGGTTACTATTGAAAGCTCAATCTCTTTGCTTAACCTAGGTGGGTAAACCCTCACCCCAAACACAAAGGTATTTTTCTATAGCAAATTTAAACTTGTTTGATTTCTCAAGATGACAAATATTCCTTGAGATTTATTAGAATAAGAAAATATACTTCTTACTTATGCTTGAATGCTATGAATTCTTGTGAACAAAATTAAAATGTATGATGGAGTGCTCTTAGATACGATATTAAATACTAATAACTTTAAATAAATAGGAATAAAATAAAATAACTCCAGTGCTCCCACAAATGTTAAAAACGTCTTTTGAAATAATATAGAGTCTAGTCCATTATCCAATTAATTGGGCAGAATGTAGTCAAGCTTTGCATGAATTATCATGTACACTTTACAATTTAACTTCAGCTTTCTTCCCCAGTGACATCAAGGATGAATTGAATCTGATATTAATTTTAGTCTATTTGAATTTAATTCCTTGGCAGGAAACCAATTAGACAAGGGGTTGTATAGATGATAAATTCTTATACAATCCTTGATGTTCAAAAATTAATATTCAAGACACTTCAATTCTCTAACATCTAGAAATAAATACTTTTAGTAATTGAACATGTAAAGGACCAATCCAATAAAGACAACAAACTTACTTCTTCAACCTTGGACAGGAAACAGATTTTATTTATATTAATTAAAAGAGTACAATTGGTTCACACGTTGGTTGTAGTCACTACCCTAATATATTTTCCATTATAGTATTATAACATCCCTCTAAATCGTAATACCCCCCATACTGATTGTGGTATCCCATTTTATATGAAAATGATGGGATGCAAACAAGCTTCCAACCGATACAACCATTCCTAATTGACTAACTACAACTAATGGATCAAAAATATTACAATAAGACAAAAGAAAACATGAGAAAACTAATCCAATATATATTTTTCCTCATTAGCATCCTTTTCTGGTAGTTCATCTATCTTTCTTAAATAAGTCATTATCTATCCTACAACCTAAACACATGTTGACCACTTGAAATGTGGAATATTAGAGAGAATCAACATTAAGTCCCACCTCTTCTTGACCCTCTGTATAATATTTGGGGTCCCATCACAGTTTCTTATAACATCTTCATCAATGTTTAACTGGTGCTTAAATTTAGCAATCATAGATTGAATGTGTCCTTCAGGATCATAATCCCTAATTTTCTCACTCTCCAATCTATAATGGTTTTTTATATAATCTTGTACTTCTCTTAGCATATTGGAACCAATGGTAAACCCAACAAAATTTACAACATGAGGAATGTATGTACCTTTCCTTCTTGGAGCTATGATTTCCTTCTCTCACCATAACATCTGCCACATGAATTCCATAAAACTAACTCTCACTGATACATAAGTGGGAATTTTGTGAGGTTTTTGTCTACACCCATATATCTTGAATAATATGTACTTGGGTTTGTAAATCTAGTCAAAAAAGTTGTGAGGATAACCATTTTTTAGGAAAATAATCCTTAGGCCTAATCAATGCTTTGATATTTTGTGGGATTCTCTCCTTTTGGTGACCTAATAACCTGAAAAATCCATAACACAAAAATATCTTGGAATATGTTGAACTCATAGTCTTTGAGTTCCATATCCCAAGCTCGGCACCGCAGCTGTATTAGCAACCTATTTCCTAGTTTTGAATCACATGAGCTTGAATCTCTTTAGCTAGCTCTGTTTTCCTACTTGCTCGGCCCTATCTCCAATGCTTCAACAATTTAAGATAAGTTCAAACCAGCCAAATTCCTATTTAATATTTAGTTTTTGCCATTTTGGAACCTACAAAAAATTTCTCTGCAAAATAGCGAAAAAACTATTTTTTTTTTGTTCCCTTTCATGTCATTCACAAAATAGCAAAAAATCATTGTTCCATTGTCTTTGTCTTTTGTCCCTGCGAAACAACGAAATTTTTCCATTCTCTAGCTGCCAATTTTATGTCTCATGAAACAATGAAAAAGATGCCTAATGAATATTTTCATGTTGATCCTATGCTTTGGCTATTTCCATATGCACCACATACTTGATTTCAAAATAATCTTCACACTTAGGATGCTAAAATTCAAAAATGAATCAACAATTCCTCAGCCGGTTCGGGAGCTAGAGTAGTTTTAATATCGCCTCAAGGTGAATTGTTTCCTTTTTCCTTTAAATTGGAATTTAAGAATACCAAAAGAACTGAAAAAAATGAGGCCTTTTGATTAGGTCTACAAGAAGTAGAAAGGAAGAAGGTGAGGATTCTAAAGGCAAAGGGAGATGTTGAACTTATTGTTAAACAAGTGAGAGGTATTTTCACTATCAAGAATGAAAATTTGAGGCATTACAAAAATCAAGTGTGGCATGAAATAGAATGTTTTGATGCTTTCTCTATAGAATCTATACCCAGGATTCAAAATTACAAAGCAGATTCCTTGGCGATATCATCCTTTTTGCTTCTCTCACACTCAAAATTCAAATATGATGCCTATAGAATAAAACTAATCTATAGACCTAGTGTTCCTGATATTGTGGAGTCTTGAAAAGTTTTTGAAGATGCTCACTAGATTCAAGATTTCCTGGAAGTAATGGAAGATTTTTTGGGGACCTATTTTGAAGGCTCAAATAACCCTTGCATAGAATTATGACCTAACCCTGGCATAGATTTGGGGAAGGGCATGATGCAACTCAAAGGGAATAAGACTCATAAGGGGTGATTGCCCAAGAAAAATTATTCAATAGGAAGAATGAAGCCTTTAGGAATACATATGTACCTTATCTCTAGATAAATCAAATAGACATGAGAAAATTAATGTTGGTAGCCAATCATAGTCAAGATGGATATAAGTTGGAAAATGTTGCACTCCAAAAGAAAAGGAAGATTTTATTGGATTATTAACAGAGTATAAATATGTTTTTACGTGGGGGTACAACACCTTAAAGATTTTAGGAATGGAGAGTTTCAACATAAGAATCCTTTAAAACCTGTTTCATCCTTGTTCAAATAGAAGCTAAGGAATTATAATCCTATGGTGGCATAATTAATTTACAAAGAAATTGAAAAGATGTTGAAGGAAATGATCATATATCCCATACATCATTCCACATGGATATAAAATATAGTCCCGGTTAAAAATAAAAAATGGTGAAATTAGAATTTGTGTGGATTTCTGGAATTTAAATCAAGCTAGTCTGAAGGACAATTTCTCTCTCCCTATGATGGATCATTTACTGCAGATGGTAGCCAGTTTTGAAATGATGTTGATGCTTGGCGATTTATCTAGGTATAACCAGATTAGTGTGGCAATAGAGGATCAGCATAAAACAACTTTCACCACCCCTTAGGGAACCTTTTCCTACAATCAGATGCCATTTGAGTTAATAAATGTTGGGGCCACATTTCAGAGGGCTATGAATTCCTCATTCAAAGATTTGATAGACAAAATCATTGTAATTTACCTAGATGACCTAACATTTTTTTCAAATAAATGAGTGGATCACTTGAACAACTTACAAGTTGTTCTTCAGAGGTCTCGTAAGCATAGAATCTCATTGAACCCCAAGAATTTAGTATTTGGAGTGACGCAAGGAAAAATCCTCGGGCATCTATTAGCTAAAGAAGGCATAAAATAGACCTAGAGTGTGTTAAAGAAATTCAATAGCTGAGTCTCCCATAAAATAGAAAAGGATTTAAATATTTCTTCATTCAGGTGAACTTCCTTAGACGCTTTGTGTCAAACTTTGTAGAAACAACAAAACACATAGTAGCACTGCTGAGTGAAAAACAACCTTTTAAATGGAATGAGTCAGTGAAGGAAGCATTCAAAAAAATTGAAGAGTCCATTGTGTATGCCCCTACCCTGATCATTCCATGTTTTGAAAATAACTTTATCATATATTGTTATGCCTTAGAGCACAAAATGTCAAGAATTTTGTTGTAGAAGGATGAAACATGAATAGAAGCCCCAATATATTTCATGAGAACACTATTGAAAAAGCACAAGTTAAACTATTCCTTAACAGAAAAGAAGGCCTTCATAGTGGTAAAATTTGTGAAATAATTCTGATACTATATCCTCCATTCACATTCCACGGTCTGTGTACCAAAGGCAACTGTCAAGAGTGATTTGACACAATAGGAGGTGGAGATGAATAAGAGAGCCTCCTAGGTGGCTAAAGTTTAGGAATACGATCTGACCAACTAGGCTTGTGTGAGGATAGGGTTTATGCAGATTAATTGCTGAGAACAAGGAAGATAAAGAAGAAGAGCTGCCAGAAGTCCTATTTGTCAACTTACAGGATTCATGATTTAATGATGTGGTATATTATTTGACATACGTAGATTTTCCCAAGAATTTATCACTGAATAAAAAAAGGAACATCAGATTAAAGGATTCAAAATATGTACTTTGGCAGGATGTTTTATATAAAAGAGGACTAGATGGACCGTTCTTATGTTATGTAGATAAACATTAATAGAGGGAACTCTTGAACACATTCCATAATGAAGCATGTTGACACAGGAGCATCCTGGGTGTAAGACCAATCTTGCATCACCCAAAAATATTTTCTGGTTTCTTTTCAATAAGGACTATTTTGTGCAGAGTTCCTATTTCTAGAAAGTTACTATTTTTAGTAAGTTTTCTGTTTGAGCTCCAAATGTTCTATTTTCTTCCCTAGAGGTTCACTTTGATTGTACCAGCCTGCTAGTAAAGTTTTATTGCCAAATCAAATCTAGTTTTGTAGATATTGGATATTTTTGGTATTGGCAGCACGGTATAGAAACTTTGAACTTAGTTTTGAAGGCTTTAGAGGCTCTATATGGGGTCAAAACCTTGGATGACTGGGTAAGCCAAGTCAAGCTTTGTAGAGAACTTCATGGAATTTCTGAAATGGGGTTGCAGCAGCCCACCGGGTCAATGGTTGATGAGTTATGGTCTCCAGAAGTTGTGCTACCTGAACTTGAAAATGTTAAAGTTTCTTCAAAATTTATTTTTGGGTTCCGAAGTTGTTTGGGCCTACGATAATGTAATAAAAAATAATAATAATATCTTAGGGTTGGTCAGCCTCAAACTTTAGGGTTTGATTTCTAGAGTCTTCTTGGGCGGTTAAAATTGGCTATATATTAAAGGCTCGTAGGGTTGTCTAGGACTGTTCTAGGTTATGCAGCTAGTGTCTCTGGCTTGCCGATTATTGTAATAATATTCCCATGTGGTTGTGCATGTTATATTTCAGAATATTGTAATTTCCTTTCATGGTGGATAATTGAAAGCTCATTCTTGTCATTGCAAATCTTGTATTCTTGATTTTTTTATGTGTTTGTGTTAATAAGGGGAGCACCCTTCATCAATTGGCATCAGAGCAGGAGTTCCTGAGTGTGTAGATAGATCACCAACTATGAGGTAGTTTGCACCAGGACTATGGTTGTGGGTTCATGTGATAAGAGCCAAAATGCCTCCATGAAGAAACTATGGCGAGAGAGTTGCAGGTGTGACAGAAGAGGGTTTTAGAGTCCTCCAGAGACAAGTGCAAGAATTGCAAGAGGATTTTCGTAGAGGAATGAATATTGTGGTTAGAGATGAAAGTGATGAGGAATCCGAAGAAGAAGGAAAATGTGACTAGGAAGCACTAGAAGTGCCTACAAATCCTCAAGAGGATAGGATTTTGAGGGCCATTCCAAAGATTGGAAAGAGACCCAAGATTGAAGTTCTCAAGTTTTTGGGAAATCTTAACCCAGACAAGTTGATCGACTGGATCAATGATCTAGAAGAATATTTTGAATATGAAGATGTCGAAGATCTAGATCGGGTCAAATTTGTGAAGGCCAAATTGAAGGGCCATGCAAAAATTTGGTGGCAGGAGATTCGGTTAGAGAGGAATAGAAGAGGAAAGGAGGAAATCACAAGACGGGACCAAATGGTGGAAAAGTTGAAGAGACAGTTCATTCTCATCGATTATGAGCTTGATCTACTGAGGAAAATGCAAGGGTTGAAACAAGCGGGAAAATCTATGCAGGAGTATACAGAAGAGTTCTATTGGGTCCTCATTAGAACAGGTCATGCAGAACCTGAGAAGGAAAAAGTTGCCCGTTATCTTTATGGATTGTGGCCAAGTATTCAGGATGAGTTGAGTCTAGTTAGAATGACCAGTATTGAAGATTCATACCATTTTTCCCTAAGGGTGGAATAGAAGCTGAACAAAAATTTTGAAATCAAGCAAGGTGGAAGATGTCATGGTGGAAGATCTGGTGGACGGACTTATGGAAGCCAAAATGAAGATCATAAAAAGAATGATGAGTCAAGTAGCAGTCAAAATATGAGGGGAAATAATTACAATCATTCCCATGATCAAAATAATATGGATCAAAGAGGAAGAGGAAGAGGGAAAGGACCATGAAGAGCAGGTTTTCATGGGACATGTTTTCACTATAGAGAAGGACACTGAGCTTATGAATGCCCACATCATCAAGGAATGATGGATAGGACGAATGAAGGCCATGCACAAGTTCCAAATGAAAATGAAGAAGCTCAATCAAAACACTGAGATGATGCTGAGAGAGTAGAAACCCTAGTTTTTAGGACAATCTTGATAAATGAAGAAAAGAGCTCAGATCAGAGGAAGGGCCTATTTTGCACTAGATGCAAGTGCGAGGATAAGTGTTGTGATGTGATTATTGATGGTGGAAGTGTATGTTGTAAATTTGGCCTTATTAACTCACCATACACTTCAACATAGTCCTTCTTCACCAAATACATACAAGACTGAATATGAGATTATTCATCCTGTCTATCTGCATGATTCGACCTGTTGCTTTCTATCCAGATGGGGTTTTCAAAATAGCTCTTAGAACGAGAGTCTCACAACCATAGACCAATCTAGGAATGAAGGATTTTTCTCCATGAATGCAATACAATGCAAAGTTAATCTAAGAATTGAAAGATGTGAGATTAATCTAAGACATGATTTAAATTCAATTATTCTAGAAATTGAAATTAATCTATTGCAAAATGAGATTATTCTATATGAGATTATCAATAAATGTGGCAATAATTCAGTATTCTAACAATGCATGAAAATAAGTGGTGGTTTGAATGAGAGAATGAGAGTTCTTTTATAGACTCAGAGGTTGTTCAGAATAGAAAGTTTCCTCTTTTGAAATAAAACAGATAGAAAAGCTAGTTCAGATTAGAAAGCTTTCTTTAAAAGAAAACAATAAATTATTTTCCCTTTGCTTTAACTACTTTCTTTCTTTGATTTAATTCTGTTTTATTTGATTTAACTATTTTTCTTTCTCTTTAAAGCACAATTAATTCAAAGTTTCCATTTCAGAACAGAAGAAATGTTATGAGAGAATATCCAATTAATTAAATAAATATGACCTCATAAATAGGTTTTCCTCAATTATCTGAATAATTAAATTCAATTATTGAAATGAGGATATTTATTTAATAATTAAATATTATTTAATCCCTTTTTCAAGTGTCTTAGCTAAAGAGGGTGAATTTAATTTAATTAAATTTCTAGGACTTTATAATTAAATTAATTCAATCATAAGGTTTGTTTAGCCAATAGATATTTAGGAATTAAATATAATGTATGATTAATGAAGATTTAGGTTTTTTTTCATTTGACACTTAGGTCGAGTAGAGTCAGTTAAAACTCAGAATTGCCTAATACAATAGGACTTTGATGATCTAGAAGAGTGAAAAATGCAAAAAAAATTGGTTAGGGTTTCAAGATGTCAATTTTGGGGTGTTACATTTTGCCCCTCTTTGAATTGATGTGCGAGCAGCGCATTGATTCAAAGAATAGTCTACTGCCTGAAGCACAGAAGAATAGATTTGAAAATTGATGATGCAAAGATTTTAGAGCCATCTCCAGAACAAAACTTGACTCTCTGAAGTCTAGGTTAGGATGCCGAGACATCAGTGAAATAGAGTTTTTGAGGGTCATCTTCAGAACGAAGCTTGATCCCCAAGGATCCAAGTTAGAATGTCCTGATACCTAAATAGATTTGATATCTTTAACAAGACTATCCTCATAATGAGGCTCAACCTTCAGGAGTCAAGGTTAGAATGCCCTGATACCTTTCCATAAAGAGTATAGTCAAATAGAGATTTTAGGACTATCTCCAAAATGAAGCTTAGTCCCCCAATATCTAGGTTAGATTGCTAAGACACTAGCTAGATTGAAATCTTTCACAAGGCTATCCCCAGAATGAGGCTTAACCTTCAGGAGTTAGGGTTAGATTTCCCCGATACCTATCTCAAAAGATAGTAGATAGAGATTTATAATCATCTCTAGAATGGAGCTTGATTATCAGGAGTCAGGGTTAGATTTCCTTGATACATGTCCCAAAAGATAGTTTTTTGAGAACCATCTCTAGAACGGAGCTTGATCCTTAAGAATCTAAGTTAGATTTCTCAGATACTTAATAGATGATAAGATGTAAGGAACAATGATGCCCCTATTGATTAAAAGTCATGGAACACTCATTTTTGACTGTGAGGTACAAAAAAATGAACATGCCCCAAGTGATGAGATGCCCCTAGCAATGAGGACTTTTGAAAATCATATTAGATTTGATTGGAATAGATTCAATGATGGAATCATCCTTCCCCCTCGGGAGAAAAATGGAAAGATGACACGTCATAATGATGATGGAGACCAAAAAATCACAGATAGATGTTGAATTAGAGATCGAGAAGAACTCAAAATAGATTATGGAAGAATTTGGAAGATTCAGAATCAATTTTGAGTGATTTCAAGGTCCAGTTGACCAAGTTTGACTAGGGTTGACCAGAGTTGATTTTTGAGAAAAAAAGTCAAAGATTTGAGAAAATGATGATAAAATAAGATTCTAACAAGAAAGTGATGTCAAAAAGTTGACTACACAAGCGTCCGATTGTATCAGTTCTAAAAATTTTAAAATGTGATTTTGAGCTATATAGAAGTGTCAAATTTTGATTTCAATCATGAAAATGGATTCAAAGTAGTCAAATTAGGTAATGGTGAAGTTTTCACGAAAAATGGAACACTTTGAAAAATTAGGTCAAAACCTATATAAGGATGAAAAGGTCATTTTCAATCATTTCAACCTTTTGGCTTTACAAATAGAGCTCTGAGAAAAAATGGTAGTCCCCTATAGTACGCACTGATTCGAGAAATCCAAGAGGCATAGCTAGCCCACAGCGTATGGACCTCCAGTAAGTAGTCGATAAACCTCCCTGCATTTGAAATTTCATTGATTTCGGTCAATTTTTTAATTTTTTTTGCATTTTTAGGAAATGGTCCGTGGGTTTTTGTGCGAAGAAATAGTTTCTTTGCACGACCCATAGGGAAATCTTGCATGATAAAACATCTTTTAATGCCACTCAGTGGAAAAGATCACATGGGAGAGTACCCAAGCTCACACGAAAAACCCTTTCATTAGGTGTTTTCTCGCGCGATATGTCATTAAAGTTTGCACAAAAGGCCAATGTCGCGTGACCCAAAAAACTTCTTCGTGCAAAAGAGAACCTCTTCGTGAAAACATCTGCTTCTTTGCATGGGAAAAAGTGGTCAATAAGAACATGAAATCAGTCTACGTCACATCCAATAGCTTTTGCGTCAGCATTGTTACTGTCTGTAGGATGTCTTGAATGTTGTATTATCTCGTTATGCTTTGATTTATCTCATATTACTGATCATTTACTGTTGTTTGCATGTCTTGCAAGTCGACTTTCTAGACATTACTTTCATATCACACCACCCAGCCATCAGTAGATTAGTATCATAGCTTGATGATGCAAAGACAGTGCATCTGGGTACTCTGGGTTTGAGTTCGGTATGTGATGTACCTAAGATTTAGGTAAATCATAGATTGTTAGGAGCATTAGTTGAGTGTTTCCATTTGGAAACAAACACCTTCTATTTTCCATAGGGGGAGATGAATGTGACCCCCGAGGACATCTACCAAATTTTGAGGATACCATTTCACAGTGACAGGGTAGAGTACTAGGCACAGCCCAGATTGGGGACACTAGGATTGAGGGAGATCTTACAAGATGATCTGGTTATGGGGAGGACGATCCCATGGGAGGATCTGATTAGTGAGTATGGACACACCTACAGGTTACCAGTGGTGTTAGCATGCTTCCTGGGTTGCTACCTAATGCCTGATCATGGACAGCATGGTCTAGAGTGTGGCTGGGGTAGGATGCTTCAGCAGATGTTAGCATGGCTCTGACATTATGGATGGGGTCAGTGCATGCTAGCACACATGTATCACGAGATGCATGAGATCGCCTATCAAGAGGCAAAGAGTATGGAAGATCGAGTTTTTGTATTACATGTATGGGCCTGGGAGCATCTTCCTGTGATGAGGCTGATATGCGAGGACATGAGGCAGCCTCTAGAACCTTATATTTGCAGATACAAGGGCATGATTACCCAGCCAACATTGGGTAAGGTAGATCAGTGGTAATCCCAGCTTGACAAATTAGCTGCAATAGTCTGGAGGCCATGGAGACTCACAGAGGCCTAGGATGATGCTGCAAAGTAGCTCAGTCACATTTTTTGTTCACGTGCGATGATAGGTCGCACTATCACAGTTATTGAGAGATTCTTACAGAAGTAGGTATGGCGGCAGTTTGGTCGCCCATAGGATATATCGTAGAAGTACACAGCGTATGCATGATTCACAGATGAGATTTAGAGGGGCTAGCTGATGAAGCTAGACCAGGGGCACACTATGATCGATATACAAGCCTTGGCCACAGTTCAGTGGGATTATCTGAGAAACGTGGCAGATGGCGGTGTGATCATAGAGTACAAGGAGCACTTTTTCACCCATCTATTCCCTAGTTTATGGATCCGATCAGGATGGTAGGCCAATCGCACGTAGTATAGCCACAGGTCATACAACCATAGGTGGTACAGTAGTAGATACAGATGCCCCCACCATAGTGGAGCACACAGCTAGGGGTACAGTAGGGTCCCCGTCCCTAGACATTACAGGTAGACATCCCCGCTCGACAGATGGGGATGGATGTAGGGGCTAGTGGCAGCGGTAGTACGAGGCAGTCCCGATGATGGACTATTGAGCCAACAGCTAAGGAGTAGCAGGTACCATTATAGGAGGAGGTACAGTAGGAGGATCCCATGCAAGAGGATCAGTCTACATAGGATCGAGCACAGGATCCACAAAGGCGGTCTCGAGAGAGAGTTAGACATCTCTCAAGATAGGTTAGAGACTTGACAATACAGGTGGACGTTTGAGACGCACAACTTCTGGATAGAGATCAGGAGATATAGGCTCCAGGATCATTTATGGGAATCTCAGGAGGAGATTCACCACCAGACGGCTCGAGCGGCCTATTACTATGCATCGTATATAGGCGTGGTGCTTGATGAGGCATCACAGGTGGCTAGATTTTCAACCTATGCTAGAGGGTCAGAGGGTGCGCAGGTACCACCACCACTAGATAGGGCCCCACCTCCACCTCCTCTAGGTGATGAGGGAGAGGGCCAGAGTTAGTTTTGATAGATAGATAGATGAGATCATAGGATATATCTAATGCATTGGCATCCATGTATGTATATCACCATTTTGAGATAGATTGTGCTCGAGTAGCACCATTTGTATTTGTATCGACACATTGGATATATATTTATGAGCTCATATTTTGGTATCATCACATATTGTATATTGTCCTTTATGAGATGTTTCCTATATGCTTTAGATGTTTTTAGATGATTAGAATGTATGCAAATGTATGGACATGTTTGGAATATGTAAATATATGAAATGCACATGTTATGTATGTATGTAGATGATTCATTGTAAATGAAAATATGAATGAGAGATACAAAATGCAATGTGTAGATGATAATGAGTTGTGAATATGAATATGTATATGGCACTAACATCTCATGCAGGATGACAAATGCTAACCAAAAGAAAATGTGAAGAATCAAGAGCAAGGATCGAACACCTGCGCAGTCATGATGAAACTAAGACAGTGAAGAACTCCCTAATGTATGAACCCAAGAGAATGCAATGAAGAGGACACTAAATTGCTACCACAATGCAAGTCTAGAATGAAAATGCAATCCTATGCTAGATGCAATATGAAACTGCAATTCTAGGACATGGTTGTGAGACCCATTGTATAATCATCATCATTGAGCATTTTTTTGGAACAATGAAGCTGATACAACCCTCATTGGTGCCACAATGCAACCATAAGGATATGAATATGACTTGCATCAGATAAAATGTAGGAAAAAAATGTAAGCACTAGGGTACAAAAGCCAAGATGACCTGAACATTGTTTCCAGTTAATGTTGCAAGAGTACACCAGCATCGAGGCATTCAAAGTCAAGATAACCATGAGTGCAATCATGCGTAAACAAATAGAGAAATAACAAAAAAAGAAATAAAAAACAAGGAGATAGTACCGACCTCACCATGGCATACAAATAAACAAGATTGAGGAATGTGAGGCTGTTCCACCTTAGTGCGGGAGCTCTTATCACATACACCTTGTTTATTTGACATTACCAGATCATCGAGACTACACCAACAAGCAGTAGACAAAGAAAATATCAATGAAATCCATGAGAATAGACAGCATACAAACAAATATTCAAGCATAGCTTATCCAGTTTCAAAGTTTTGCGAATGTGTTCATGTTTAGAGGTGTTGAAAAACACCATTGTGCTTGTGTGTGCATTGTGTTTGATTGTTATCGATAGATGTTTACATTTGAGATATCCAATGTGTGTTGAACAAAATAGAGTTGTCCAAAGATAGTGTTAAAAAACATTATTTATAATGGTGTTGAAAAACACCAGTTTGTGTCAGTAGTGAGTTGTCCTTGAGAAATGACAAGATTACTGACTCAGGTGCAAACCAAAGATGTGATCAAATGGGGGACCCGTGCCCCCAAGTAATGATGACTGTCTTGATTTATGTTGTGAGGAAAAACCAAATTTGATTGCCCCCAGGCATATGGAATTTAATCAAAGTCAAGTTAGGAGGGTTCAAAAAGGAACCAGAGTGTCACAAAAGTGACTGGAATCTATGTACAAACTAAAGCAAAGAATCATCAAGACTGAGTATCGATAGATAGAGAATTTGAGTATAACTCCAACTGGAATAGATTTGAGAAATCTCAAAAGTATAGTGGCAGTAGGCAGACACAGTGAGAACCACTGGTGACTGATGGGAGAGAAATTCCCAAGTGAAGAGATCATAGGACTAGCTGGACATCAGTAGGTAGATGCAATGAGAACCACTGGTGACTTATGTTAGGGAGATTCTCAAGAAGAGAGAACTCAGTATAAGCTAAGTGACAGTAGGAAGATGCAGTGAGAATTACTAGTGACTATCATGAAGTAGATCCCAAAAGGTAATAGGACAATGCCCCCTAGACCAGGAGGGTTACCCTAAGAGTATGACCAGTTTCAATCCATGTAAGTTGGTGTCTTGATGGGAAACAGAAAGCAAATGCAAGTAGGAAAGAAAATGCGTAAAGCCAAGTGGTGTTGTTATAGATATAGCAATGTGGAACAAGAGGTGCCTATTTACCAGGTTTTCACCTTCTTGGCAGAAATTCTTTTTTTTTTGCTACCATGACGCCTGTTTGCCAGGTTTTCATCAATGACACTTTTTTTTATTTTTCTCTTTTTTTTCAATTTTTTTATTTTTTTTTATTTTTAGAATATATAATTTTTTTGGAAGATACATCAAAGCGCCTATCACTAGGTTTTCACTAAGATGATCATTTTTTTTAAGACATTTTCAGATCTTCATCAATAATTGGGCCTTTCAGAGATATTTTCAAAGAGGGAATCTCAACCTCAATTGGTAACACAACATCTGCTCCATAAAACAAAGCATAGGGTGTAGCCCCTACTGGTGTTCTTATGCTTGTCATGTATTCCCAAAGAGCTGGATTGATCCAAAGATGCCAATCTCATCTGTATTTGTGTACTATGTGATGCAAGATTTTAAGGATTGTCTTGTTGGATGCTTCTGCCTGTCCATTACCTTGAGGATAATAAATGGAAGACCAATGTTGAGTAATTTTGAACTTAGAGCATAGTTCTGTCAAATCTTTATTTTTGAATTGTCCCCCATTATCAATGATTATTATTGAGGGTACACCATACCTACAGATGATGTAGTTGAGAATGAACATAGCTACTAATTTTCCATTAGCAACGGTGAGAGGGACTACCTCCACCCACTTGGTAAAATAGTCTGTAGCTGTAATTATGAACTTATGTCCATTTGAGGATGAGGGGTAAATCTGACCCACCAAGTCAAAGGCCCATTGTTGAAATGGCTAGAAAGTAATGAAGGGAATAAGCTCCTTGGCTAGAGCATGAATCATATTACCATGTAGTTGACATTGTTTGCAAGACTTGGCAAACTGTGTAGCTTCCTTTTCCATATCTGGCCAATAGTAACCAACTCTAATAAGTTTATAGGCCAATGTCAGGTCATTAGAGTGAGACTCACAGATTCCTTCATGCACCTCTACAAATGCATGTTTGGACTCATCGAGTTCTAAACACCTAAGGAGGGTACCATCTAGACCACATCTGTACAAGTCATTAGCTATGATGACAAACCATGAAGCACTGCATATTAAGTGACATTTCTCATTCTGGGTGTAAGTTTCTGGAACAATCTGGTGATGAAGGTAGGAAAAGATATGATGGTAGAAAAATGAGTCATGTCCAATGACAGAAGAGATCATCTAGGAATCAGGGGAATCATAGGTTGGGTAGCATAACATCTCCACTAGGAATTCATGTTGAAAATCATTTTCAGGCATCTGTAGCATGGAGGCAAGAGTAGCCATGGCATCTGCTGCTTTATTATCTACCCTTGGAACTTGTTGAAATGTGATGTGAGGAAAATACTTTTTGATTTCATCAGCCAACCATTTATAAGGCACAAACTTGTCATCCCTTGTTTGATAGATATCATTTACTTGATTGATGACTAACTGTGAATCTCCAAGAACATTGAGTTCATCTACTCGTCACTCAAGGGTGATCTTCATACCATTGATTAAGGCTTCGTATTCAGAAATGTTGTTTGTACAAGGAAACAACATTTTATATGCTTTTGGTAAAGAGTACCTTTGAGGTGTAATGAACAGTATTCTAGCACCTGACCCCTGTTGGGTAAATGAACCATCAAAAAACATAGTCCATGATTGATGTGTGAGAAGTAATATGGACTCATCTGGAAATTCAATATGCAATGGTTGATGATCTACTAGAGGTGCTTCTACAAACTGATTTGCTATTGCCTGTCCCTTAATGGCTTTCCTTTCTACATATTCAATATTGAGTTCACTAAGAAGCATGACCCATTTAGCTAGTTTACCTATGAGGGTAGCTTTACTGAGAAAATATTTCACAGGGTCAATTTTAGCAATTAGATGTGTAGTATGAGCCAACATATAGTGCCGCAGTTTTTGTGAAGCAAATACCACTGCAAAGCAAGCCTTCTCTATAGAATAATATTTTGTTTCATACGAGACTAGAGTTTGAATAATGTAATAGATAGCCCTTTCTTTGTTGTTCTGATCTTCTTGAGCCAATAAGATACCCAATGATGTATCAGTAGCAGATATGTAAAGTATCAGTGGCTTCCCATGAATAGGAGGCATCAAGATTGGCGGGTTCACAAGATACTGTTTGATTTGTGTGTACCCTTCATCACATTCTTTGTTCCATTGATAAGCCACACCCTTGTGTAAAGTCTTGGTAAATGGTTGACTTGTCCGCCAATTGAGAGATAAAACACCGGATAGACTGCAGTCAGCCTTAAAGTCCTTTCATTTGTCTGATATTTTTTGGTGGCAGCATTTCCATGATAGCTTGTACTTTTGCAAGATCCACTTTGATGCCTTTGGTAGAGATGATATAGCCAAGCAATTTTCTATATGTTACACCAAATGTGCATTTCTTAAGATTGAGCCTCAAACTAAATTGTTCCATACGATCTAGTATAGGACCTAGATAAGAAAGATGCTTCTTTCGATGCATGCTCTTAGCTAAAGTGTCATCCACATAATCTTCCATTTTTTTATGCATCATGTCATGAAATATGGTGGTGATAGCTCTCTGATATTTAGCACCAGCATTTTTGAGTCAAAAGGGCATGACATTCCAATAGAAGTTGCCTCAGGCACATGTGAAAGCAGTTTTCTCTTGGTCCTCTGGCGCAATTTTTATCTAGTTGTAGCCAAAGAAACCATCCATTAGTAAGTAAATTTCATACCCTGTTGTCATATCTACAATCATATCAATATTAGGCAATGGAAAATCATCCTTAGGACATGCCAAATTCAAGTCTCTGAATTCTGTGCAGACTTGTATAGATTTATCATGCTTTGATACTGGAACAATATTAGAGATCCATTCTGCATAATCAATTACTCTGATAAACACTACCTTAAGAAGTTTCTCCAATTCAGCTTTGACAAGTAGCACCACATGTGGATGTATCTTGCAAAGCTTCTGGTTGATGGGCTTGACACCTGGTGCAATGGACAAATGGTGCATGATTAGATTAGGGTCTAACCCCAGCATGTCTGAATATTTCCATGCAAAGTTTATCTTTTTGCTTCTGAAGAATGTAGTGAATTCCTCTCTTTTTGCCTCTGATAATGATTGTGCCAAGTGACTAATCTGAGGTTCTACCTCTGTACCCAAATTGATAGGTTGAGTTGGTTCAATAAGCATAGATGATCTCTCCTAAAAATGACTTAGAAGTGCATCAAGTTTCTCATCCTCAAGTGCCTCGGAGAGGTTTTCACCTTTGGATACATATTTTATTTTGACTTCTTTAGGCTCTAATACTACCACAATATGGTTTTCACCATCAGAGCACCTATTTTTTCTTCTTTTTATTTTGTGGCTAAGATACTTGATGTCAGCCTCAGTCATGTTGACACTTGCTTTGCTAGTGGAGGACATTACAGGTTTGACAGTGTAAAGGTAATAGGCAAGAGCGTAATCATTTTGGAATGTAAGGACTTCATTAGATGGGGAGGTAGAGTTCCAGACTATAAGCTCAGGATGGTGAAGTGAAAGAGAAGTGATGGGTTCAAGTGTGTTCATGGTATAATCATCAAAGGCATAGACAAGAAAGTCAAGACCTAAAGCGATCTCATCCAGAGGTATAGTCAAATTCCTTTGATTCCTAGAGACTGTAGTAGACAACATGTTAACATTTAGGGAGTCAGACTCATGTGACCTTACACTAGAACCTTCACCTACTTTGAGGAGGTTTTCATATGTGTTAGCTATATCTATATCTTTGTTAGAGGTGGCATATGACAAGCTATCAAACTCGTATTCATGAGATTCTATTTCATCATTAGGTGTCATGTCAAGAACGTGAGTGAAATCAACCCTTTGTCCCTAGTTGGGATGAGTTCTACCTAGAACCTCTGCTATGGTTATGTTAGGGATTTTTCTTGTATGAATCACAATGCTTGAATTGTCTATATGAACCTTGAACCTTTACTCCTGATTCAGAGACAAGAAAAGCCTAATTGCTAAGGACTGGATAAGGTCCTTCTTCGTTTTTGAGTTCCACAACTACTCAGGTAGGTTTTACCTTGAATGATGACTGTTAACATAGTTTTTGTTAATGTGGACACTGATTTGTCATGTATCTCTATTAAACAAACTTATAAAATACCTTGTAAATGATCAAGCATAATCACATACAAGTTTTAACCATACAAATCATAATCTTAAACATGACAAAAAACCAGTGAGACAAGGATTTCAATCCTTCTTCCTTTTCTTGATAGGAGGGACAACCTAAGTGATTCTCTCTTCAAGGAATCAATAACATGGACTATGTCCTGCTGACAGAGGTCCTTT
>MU225606.1:1932275-1955611 GCA_018584345.1 Thuja plicata | reverse complement strand
TCAATTCTCCTTTCTTGATCATAAATGTCTCAATTCTTACAGCTTGTTTAATCATGTCATCAAAGGTTAGAGGACCTTGTAGCTATACTTGATACCCAAAGTTGGGGAGAAGATTATCGAGAAAGATATCCAACTTTTCAGATTTGGGTATCTTGCGAGAATATCGTGTATAAAGTTGTCTCCGTCTTTGAAGAAATGCCAAGAAGGATTCCCCATGATTTTGTTTCAAGTTGCAAAGATCTCAGATATGAACTGTATGTTGAATGTTGTGAGAATAGTGTTGTAGAAATAAATTGGCAATTTTGTCAAAAGTTTTGATGCCAGTTGGTAGTCTAGAGAACCATTCCATAGCTGACCCTCCCAAACCATGTGGGAAAAGATGCATGAGATAGGTTGTGTCATGTATGAATTCCATGGAGAGAGCACCAAACTCTCTCAAATGGTCTTGAGGGTCAAATGCACCCAATTATCTATCATATTTAGGAAGTTCAACCCCTTTGGGAAAATGAGGCATGTAAAGATCTTTGTCAAATGGGAAAGGATAGATGCTTTCTAGTGTGAATTGTGTAACAGGTTTGTCTTTCTCTTTCAAGAGTTGAGAGAGTTGCTCTTGCATAGTTTGCATTTCTTTTTGCAAGCGGGAATTTTTAGTTTATTTCTCTTTCTCAACAAGTGTTTCTACATCATAATTGGAAGGTAACATAGCCCCTTTATTGGCTAGTTCAAGATTGTATTTCTCTTTCACCTTAGCTAGGAGAACTCCCATCATTCTACATAAATCTTTGTTAGCACAAGCTTGTGCAATCTTTTCTTGAGTTATTTATACTTCTACATCGTTAGGGGGGTCTTGAGAATGGGACTTACCCCAAGTTTTAAAGAGGTGAGTTCTACTAACCTCACCACCTGATTGGTTATGATCTCCCATCTTGCCAAAATGCAAGGATTCAAGGTGTAAAGACTCTGTATGAAAAGATTGAGTGTTCTCTAAATTTGGGTCTTCTCGGAACAAAGGATTTTGAACCTGACTAAAATCCACTGGAAATGACTATTTGATGAAAGGTCGACGTACCGGGGAAGGAGATTGAGATGATTCCTCACTAGATGTAGCTGGTAATGGCTTGGAAAGCACAGATTTGTCTTGATTAATTAGAGGAAATGTTTTTCCACTTTGAGGTGTGAAAGTCATAGACAAAGTTTGAACAAGGGATGTGAACTAGGACCAAACTTAAAAATGTCTCAAAGTAATTGCATAGAACGTGCCAAAAGGTGAAGTATCCTTGGTGCAAATTGTCAGAGATGAGGCTAGAACAGCCAAGACATGAATATTGTGGCACAAGGCATGACAACATAGATGAAGAGACCAAAAAGGATATGAGAAAAGACCAGTTTAAGCAAGAATCATGTAAATCTCAACCCAAGAAACCAAGTTTCAGACTGTGTGAAGATGGAGGGTAGAAAAACATACCCATATCAGAGACCAAATTTGATAGAAGTACACCTGACTGACAAAAATTAGCTTGTTGTTTTGGACAAAAGACTCCAAATTCATGCGAAGATTCTCACCAACGTGCGCAAAACCTTGCAGTATCACGCGAAGAATGACACCAGACTGGTGAAGAAAAAATGATAGAATAAGAGTACTGTTGTCAAGTGTCGCATGACAGTATACTATGTATCTCATGAAAATTCTTAGAGAGTGATGTGAAGATTGGGAAATGTCATGCGAAACTATGCAAATGTTTAAAAAAGAATATTTACAGAATCAGACAGTTGAGACCAGTTTGTGTTTCCCGAGATAAAATCATGCTATATTCTGATAGATAGTTCAAGTTACAGATTGTTTCAAACATGTTCAAGATTGATAGTTTGTGTGTTTTGATGATAGTTTTGATTGTTCAAATGATACACCCATGCAAAACACATTAAATAGAATGTTTGTAGTACCAGAACAATAACATCACAATCCCAGGATAGCCAGGATAGTATCTGTTGAATCCCCACTTGAACTAAAGTTCATCTATGCCTACTCGTAGCGAACAACTTAGAAGCTTGGAGGCACAGGCTCCTCCTTACATGTGCACTCACTTCTCAGGCACACCAAGCTTCAAACCCCAAAGGAATTGCTTCCCAAAGGGCCTTTGTATCTACTAAGATCCGTAAGAGTGTGGGGCATCTTAGTCGGTCTCTGACCTTCTGCGCCAATAGATAGAGGGTTTTTAGAAACTAGAACAACAGTTTGTAGTAAGGACATCTATTCAGGTTGTTGTGATCAAGTCATTTTTCCAATTAAGGGGGCTCTCCCAATCCTTTCAAAGCAAGGCTTCTACCTTAATGATGTCGGGACTTTAACGCACCATTAGGGTACTAGAGGAGATTTTGGTTGCCACAATGAATTCATACCTGTCTATTGTGACATTAATCACAATAGCATTTTTTGTATACCAGTTTGGAAGGGCTTGGCTTTAGCCTGTTACCGGTTGGGCATCCACTCTCACCGGCTCTGCTAAAGCTCTCGGGAGGTAGCCACTCTAGAAGAATCGCATGAATTTCTCTTACACCCAAGATCCATAAAGGCAAGGGGAGAGGATATGTTCATGTAGTTCTTAGGATTACAATCTAAAAAACACTTCAATCATGCAAGACAATGATTCATTTTAAGCACCAACTGAAGTGTGTTCTAACTAATAAAAATAGACACAAGAATTTGTGAAAACACGCAAGGTCTTCGACAAACGTCCTGCAATAAACCCATTAGTAGTTTGTAATGCCTTTCTTCATATCAGTGTCCTGCGAAAAACATGGTAGAAGTTTATAATGGATTTTATTTATCTCAGCGTCTTGCAAACCACTGTTAAGCTATTTCAAAAGATAAAATCAGAGAAACACAGATGTCAGAAAATAGCAGATGGTTAGAAAACCAAGACAAGAAAATATGAAATGAAAGCTCTGGTGTATAATTTTGCATGATGATGTATACTAGATCGCGTGAAGAAGTGCAGAGAGCCACGCGAAGAACTAGAAAGTTCATGCGAGACGCTCAGAAAGTTTGCATGAAATTAGAATAGAGCAGTACAGAAGTACGGACAGAATGAAAAATTATGAATAAAAGTGAAATGAAATGAGGCCTGACTAGAATGTACCTGACCCATGGTGGGCACCAGACATGTATGTGGTAAATTTGACCTTGTTAACTCACCATACACTTCAACATAGTCCTTCACCAGATACATACAAGACTGAATATGAGATTATTCATCCTGTCTGCTTGCATGATTCAACCTGTTGCCTTCTATCCAGATGGGGTTTTTGAAATAGCTCTAAAAAAAAGAGTCTCACAACCATAGACCAATCTAGGAATGAAGGATTTTTCTCCATGAATGTAATACAATGCAAAGTTATTCTAAGAATTGAAAGATGTGAGATTAATCTAAGACATGATTTCAATGCAATTATTCTAGAAATTGAAATTAATCTATTGCAAAATGAGATTATCAATAAATGTGGCTATAATTCAGTATCCTAACAATGCATGAAAATGAGTGGTGGTTTGAATGAGAGAATGAGAGTTCTTTTATAGACTCAGAGGTTGTTCAGAATAGAAATTTTCCTCTTTTGAAATAAAACAGATAGAAAAGCCAGTTCAGATTAGAAAGCTTTCTTTAAAAGAAAACAATAAATTGTTTTCCCTTTTCTTTAACTGCTTTCTTTCTTTGATTTAATTCTGTTTTATTTGATTTAACTATTTTTCTTTCTCTTTAAAGCACAATTAATTCAAAGTTTCCATTTCTAAATAGAAGAAAGATTTTGAGAGAATATCCAATTAATTAAATAAATATGACCTCATAAATAGGTTTTCCTCAATTATCTAAATAATTAAATTCAATTATTGAAATGAGGATATTTATTTAATAATTAAATATTATTTAATCACGTTTTCATGTGTCTTAGCTAAAGAGGGTGAATTTAATTTAATTAAAGTGTTAGGACTTTATAATTAAATTAATTCAATCATAAGGTTTTTTTAGCCAATAGATATTTAGGAATTAAATATAATGTATGATTAATGCAGATTTAGGTTTTTCTACATTTGACACTTAGGTCTAGTAGAGTCAGTTAAAACTCAGAATTGCGTAGTACAATAGGACTTTGATGATCTAGAAGAGTGACAAATGAAACAAAATTGGTTAGGGTTGCAAGATGTCAATTTTGGGGTGTTACAGGAAGCACTAATAACCTGGTATCTGAAGAAATGGTCACAAAGTTGAAGCTGAAAAGGGAAAAGCACCCACGTCCATACATAATTTACTAGGTGCAAGATGACCACAAGGTCCTGGTCAATGAGTAGTGGTTAGTAAAGTTCAAGATTGGAAGTTACTAAGATGATGTACTTTGTGATATCATTCCCATGGATGCATGCCATTTTTTTCTAGGAAGGCCTTGGAAGTTTGGCAGGTGTGCCATACATGATGGTCATGCTAATACTTATTCTTTGACAAATGATGGAGTTTGACACAAGCTGAAGCCGTTGAAGGAAATAAGAGAAAAGGTATGTAGTAATGCCTGAATATGTTTAGTTGATGGAAGAAATTTCTTAGAAGGTATGAGACATGAGCATATGTGTTTTTCCCTAATTCCAAAAGTGAGTAAAGAAGAAGTAGAAGATGAACCTAGTGGATTACCACCAGTGAGGAAGATCAATCATCAGATGAACTTGATCTCAGGGGAAAATTTTCCAAACAAGGAAGCCCATAGGATGAATATAGTAGAGAGCAAAGAATTGAACAGACAAGTGCATGAGTTGTTGTAGAAGGGATTGATCTGAGAGAGATTGAGTCCATGTACTGTACCAATGGTATTAGCACCAAAGAAAAATGGAGAATGGAGGATGTGTATAGATTCTCAAGCTATCAAAAAGATCACTATCAAATACAAATTTTGCATTCCAAGAATGGATGATATTAAATTATTTGAGTGGAGCTGAATATTTCACAAAGATAGATCTAAAGAGTGCATATCACTGAATCAGGATCGGAGAAGGAGATGAATCGAACACAACCTTCAAGACAAAGGAGGGCTTGTATGAGTGGTTAGTCATGCCTTTTTGGATAACCAATTCACCCAGCACATTCATGCGGCTCATGAATAAAGTAATGAAAGAATTTCTTGGTAAGTTGGTTATTGTTTACCTGGATGATATTTTGATTTTCAGTAAGACATTGGAAGAACGTATGATGCATATTCGTAAGGTGTTTGAGAGGTTAAGGGTAGAGAAGTTGTTGATTAATCTTAAGAAGTGTAGTTTTGTGAAGGAGTTAGTGTATTTGGGATTCGTAGTCTCAGAAGAAGGTCTAAAAATGGACCCAGAGAAGGTGTAGGCTATCCTTCAGAGGCCTACCCGAAGGAGTGCTACTAAGGTAAGATATTTTCATGGTTTGGATATCTTTTACAAAAATTTTATTCAAGGTTTCAGTAGTATCTGTGGACCCTTGACTGAAACAATGAGAGAGGATAGGAAAGAGTTTAAGTGGACTATAAGAGTTTTGAATTATTAAAAATAAAAGTTACATAATAGCCTATTTTAGCACTCCCATATTTTAACAAGGTGTTTTAAGTAGACTGTGATGTAAGTGGTAATACCATTGGAGTAGTTTTGAGTCAAAAAGGTAAACCCATTTCTTATTTTAGTGAGAAGTTGAATGGTGCCAAAAGAAAATATTCTATTTATGATCAGGAGTTCTATGCTATAGTTCATGCATTAAGGAAGTGGAGACATTATCTTTTTCCAAAAGAATTTGTTTTATTCACTGATCATCAAGCTTTGCAATATTTGAATAGTTAAGGAAAGTTGAATCAAAGGCATTTGAAATGGGTTGATTTTTTATAGATTTATACTTTTTTTTTTTAAGCACAAGAGTGGGAAGTCTAATAGGGTTGCAGATGCCCTTAGCAGAACACTGATTTTTCTGATAGAGATGCAGATTGAGGTTATTGGGTTTGAAGAACTCAAGAGTTTGTATCCTGAAGATCCAAATTTTGGTAAATATTGGAAAGCTTGTAGAGAACCTGTTACTCTGGATAGAACCAAATGGTTTTATTTCATAATACAGGATGATATGTTGTTCATAGGTAGTCATTTGTGCATTCCAAAGAGCTCCATGAGGGATAATTTAATCAAATAAAAGCATATTGGAGGATTGACTGGACATTTTGGGTGAGATAAAACCATTTCTATGGTTAGAGAGAATTATTATTAGCCACTGTTGTAGGAATATATTAATAAATTTGTACAAGGTTGCAGAGTGTGTCCGATGGAAAAAGGAGTGAAGCAGAATACAGAGTTATATCAGCCATTACTTGTACCAAATAAGCCATGAGAGGATATTAGTATGGACTTTGTTCTTAGCCTACCGAGAAATCAGAGAGGGCATGATTCCATCTTTCTAGTGGTGGATATGTTTTTAAAAATGGCACATTTCATTCCTTGCAAGAAGACTAATGATGTTTTTCTTCTAGTAGAATTGTTTTCCAGGGAGGTGGTAAGACTACATGGCTTACCAAAGAGCATAGTTTCAGATTGAGACACCAAGTTTGTTGGTTACTTTTGGAGAACCTTGTGGAAAAAGGTGAAGACAAATTTGAAGTTCATTTTAGCACACCATCCACAAACTCATGTAAAGACAGAAGTTGTGAGTATGAGTTTGGGAAAATTGTTGAGATGCTTGGTTGGAGATAAACCAAAGAGATAGGATTTGGTTTTACCACAGGAAGAATTTGCATATAATAATTCCGTCAATAGGAACATTGGTAAATCACCATTCCAGATAGTGTATGGAAGTAGTCCCAAAAATGCATCAAAATTAAGAAAGTTGGACAAAGGAGATACAAGTAGCACTGAAGCTGAAGACTTTATAGAACACTTGCAGAATTTGCATGAGGAGGTGCGACAACATATTAATAAAAAGAATAAATAGTACAAGGATAAGGCAGACAAGAAAAGAAGACATAAGGAATTTTAGGTGGGAGATGATGTCATGGTTCATTTGTGAAAGGAGATATTTCTAGTAGGAACATATAATAATTTGAAGATGAAGAAGTTTGGCCCATGCAAAATACTCAAGAAGCATAATTCAGGAAATGCTTATGAAGTAGAGTTGCCTAGTGAACTCAATATTTCACCAGTATTTAACATTTCAGATTTGACATAATATCATGAGGGAGGTGTTGAGGATCAGATCATAGAATCACAGTGGAATATTCTAGCAACTACTTCATCTACAGACGAGATTGAAGAAAGTTTGGACAGTCATCTTGGCAGAAGCACAAGGAACAAGACATATGAAGAATATTTGGTCAAATGGAAAGGATGACCTATAGAAGATTCATCATGGCTATCAAGGGAGGAGGTTAACCATCTTGGTTTTCCTTTTCCCACCTGATACATGACAAGGTCACTTCTCAAATTACCCCTGTTGTCTGATGCAGGAGCATCCTGGGTGTAAGAGCACTCTTGCATCACCCAAAAATATTTTCTAGTTTCTTTTCAATAATGGCTATTTTGTGAAGAGTTACTATTTTGGAAAGTTACTATTTTTAGTAAGTTTTCCGCTTGAGCTCAGAATGTTCTATTTTCTTCCCTGGAGGTTCACTTTGATTGTATTAGCCTTCCAGTAAAGTTTCATTGCCAAATCAAATCTAGTTTTCTAGATATTGGATATTTTTGGTATTCACAACAAGGTACAGAAACTTCTAACTCAATTTTGAAGGCTTTAGAGGCTTTGTATGGGGTCAAAACCTTTACTATTTGGGCATGCCAAATCAGGATTTGTAGAGAACTTTGTGGCATTTCCAAAATGGGTTTACGGCGGCCCTTCGGGTCAATGGTTGATGAGTTATGGTCTCTGTAAGTTGTGTTACCTGAACTTGAAAATGTTAAAGTTTCTTCAAAATTTATTTTTGGGTTCCAAAGTTGTTTGGGCCTACTCTAATCTAATAAAAATAAATAAAAATATCTTAGGGTTGGTTGGCCTTAAACTTTAGGGTTTGATTTCTAGAGTCTTCTTGGACGGTTAAAATTGGCTATATATTGAAGGCTCGTAGGGTTGTCTAGGACAGTTCTGGGTTATGTAGCTTGTGACTCTAGCTTCTAGATAATTTTAATAAAATTCCCATGTGGTTGTGCATGTTGCATTTCTAAAGGTGTATGTTATATTTCAGAATATTGTAATTTCATTTCATGGTGGATAATAGAAATCTCATTCCTGTCTTTGTAAATCTTATTATTCTTGATTTTGTTGTGTGTTTGTGTTAATAAGGTGAGCACCCTTCATCAAGTGGTATCAGAGCAGTAGTTCCTGAGTGTGTAGATAGATTTTCAACTGTGAGGCAATTTGCACCAGTACTGTGTGTTGGAAACACTGAGAGGGGGGGTGAATCAATGTTTAGCTATTTATTCAAATTCAGCAGCTTAAACATAAATAAAATATACATCCAATGAATCATAACACAAGATCAAATAACACTTGATATGATTATGAGGAAACCTTCATTAGAGGAAAACCCCAGTGGGAATTAGTACCCACAAATATTGTACTAGTATAATGAAGTTGTTAAAGTTCCTTTGCCCTGTTAGAAGCAGTCTTTACAATGCGAGTACAATGACCTGGTTAAGCGTCTGACCCTATTAGGATTCTTTTACAAATAACCATGTTAGGGGTGAGGACTCACTATCCAAGAGCTCACTGCTCAAATAGAAAGAAGGCTACAACCTCTTGAGAATAGATATACACTATATCCAAAGATGAACTACTGTATGTGACATAGATGTCTGATCACTTCCAGTTATGTGCTTATGATATTAACTTATTTAAGGGGTCTATCTCATACTGATATCTTCATACTACTCTACTATACATCTTCTCTAACTTATTCGATGACATTTTAAATGTATCTTTGCATTACATATATATCTTTATGCCTAAATAGACGTGACTATAAACACGACCTTAGTCGGCCCAAAAACATAATACATAACACTTCCAAACAAATTGGCTTAAACATGTTTACAAAAAATTTTAATACATGCTTACCAACTTATTACAATAGGCTCTTAGTCTTTACATAACAAAAGTTTACACGCTAATCAAAATAATGAAGTCAGCTTCATACTCTATATTCTGGACTGCTGGTGAACTTCTTCTTTCTATAACTTGTCTGTAATTCCATTCCATACTATGTGTGTATAAGGTAAGCTTAATAACATACCATAGAGCTTAATTCTGAATGTGCATATCCTTAGGTGGTCGTACGCACATGCGTTGATGCCCTGATCGACTGCAAGTCACTGTTTTGTTCTGTCTTCTACACTTAGTCAATTTTCACTTCATAGTTTACTATCAAAAACTTCATATGAATTTGTTACCATAATGACAACACAAAATAAGCCATATACTCCCTATGAGTCAACTCTCCAACAATCTCCCCCTTTTTCATTAATGGCAACAAAGGAATGTGGCCAAGTTACTCAAAATTGACTAGCACCCAAAAACGGTATATCATTATACTTTATAATATATACTACACATATTCCTTGTATATTACTCCCATTTTGACATTAATGACAAAGGTGTCAAAATTTTAATATATACATACTCCATATATACATCTGGATATACAACCTGAAGATTCTTTAGCTCCTACTGCCAGAATGCCTTCATTGCATCAACTGTCTGGAGATGGGCACATAGAGCATAAGTGAGCTTCTCCATTTTTATCAGGTCCATGTAGGGACCTTGATCATATGTGACAATAGTGGCATCAATCTATTTGATTTTCTCATCCAAAACTACTAAGGAGGGCGCAAGTGCATTTCTCAACTAAGTTTGTTGGGTTCTTATCTTATTGATCTCCATTTTGGATTTTTCTATCTTGTCAAGCTGACATTGATAGATACTGTTGTAGATGTTCATGTCTTGCGTGGATGTCTTGAATGATTTACTGACACTATCAACCAAGATATCTACCTCCTCTATCTTCTTGATATGTTTAGAGGTCAATTTCACCCTGTCCATGTAGTTGGCTATTACATTTCTGCCTTTAGCTGCCAACTCTTTCAACATAGACTGACCAATCTTTAATGATTTTAAGTCTAAAGTAAAGTTCTTTACTAGTTCATTCAACCTTTCCTTTTTGTACTCATCTTCTGTAATTCTAGTAGCTGAGTCTACTAAACTTGTAAAATGTTCTTTGAAGCTTGTTAGTATACTGTCTACATCATCAACTAACAGGATTTTTGCTACTTTCTTTTCTGTAGGTGCAAGGTCATTCAGAATGTTTACTGATTCTAGGCAGAGAGGATTCCTCATAACCTATTTCTCTTTGGCCTTTTCCATTTCTAGGACACTGATCTTGATCAGGTCTTCTTCTCTGCAAGCGTCTATACTTACTGAGTTAGGAGTTAAACTTGACAACAATGAGGTAGATGGTTGAATGGGTGGTGTGAATATGGTATTCTGACTAGTTTCCATGCACTCAATTTTAACTGGGATCTCCATGATTGGTATCTCACTGTTTTGATTATCTTCCTCTTTGTTTAAATCTATTGAATCTATAGAGGGAACTTTATCTTGTTGCAAAGATGTATCATCAGTACATGCCTTCTCTGTCTCTTCCGAGTTCACAAATGCTTTTTCAACTTTATCCATATCATTATCAGAAGTGTTCATAGATATCTTGATATCATCAATTGCTATAGTATCCCCTGTATCTTTTTCTATATCAGAGGCTATTGAGACTGAGAGCACTAAAACCTGTGGACCTATCTTAGGTGCATTCTAAATTACTAGTTTTGCAACCAGTTTAGGAGGAACTAGAGTTGCTTTAGCTGTAGGCGCCATTGATGGATACATATGTCTATCCAAAAATACCCTCTTAAATGCCTTATGAGTCTCTTCACCAACCAAATCATACTCCTTGTTCATGATATGAATAATTCTTGTTTTGGTTCTTAGGTGCTGCTTTACTAAATCCAACAAAATGACTTTCTCATCATGTGAGCACACCAAGAGAAGACTATCCAATGTTTCTTCCCTTATCCTTATATCCTCTTCAATTGCTTACCTCTTCAATATATCAAGTATGTTCCATACCTTGTCTGGTATGATAATATTAAGTTCCAATACAGTCCTTTTCAACTTAATCATATGAGAGATGATCATAGAATGAATCTCTGATTTGTCTATCTCTTGATATTTTTCATATATATTTTTGAGAGACTCTAGTATTCCTTCATTGATGATTCTATTCCTTAAGACATTAAGACTAGGTCTGAAGACTACCTCAGGAGAAGCTTGTGTGTTCTTTACCTTTCTCCTTTTATTTCTTGAGGATGGATGACTAGTGGGCGCTTCCTTCCTTCCTCTAGACTTCTTGCTAGGTACTGATGGTGGAGATGCTTCCAGATCAATGGTGGTTGATGGCGCAAATGTATCTTCATTTCATTTCTTCTTCTTCTTCTTGGGAATATCATCAGTCTTTCTTTATTTTACTTAGGTGGGATTCTTCTCAAGTTCTTTGGCTATCTTAGCTTCTCTAGCTTTGTCAAGATCTTCTTGTGTAACACCATGAACTTTTAGGATATTTGAGGTAATCCTAGATGCCTTCCTTTTGTTCTCAACACTGTATAAGACAGAATCAACTTGATTTGTCTTTTCTCTATAAGTGCCCCATCTAGGTTCATTGGGATCCTTGGGCGCAGATAAGAGGACTTGAGCATAACATTCCAAAACATGTTCTTTGAATTCATAACCAAGAGGGTGAATCCATTTCATCCTAGGCTCAACTGCCTCCATGAAAGTACACTCAGTCTCCACCATGAAACATATGGTGTCTTTGTACTTCTCAAAAATTTTATTAGGTATCTTGAACCTCTTTTGCATCTTGATCTTGAATGTCTTGATTTCCATGTCCATATAATCCTTAACACTACTCTCTGATGTGGCTTTTAGTTAAATCTGTGACATAGTGGGTTTGCTTCTGTCTAGGTAGAGATTTTCAACCTTTCCAACTATGTTCAAGTAGAGATATATGATCAGTGAACCAAACCTAAAAATATTTCTCTTGTCATGCTTGATAGCTCAGATGTTGTCAATCAATTGAGCATGCAATATCTCACATAGGTTGTACTGATTATCGTCTTTCACCATTTTTATTGCTGTTAAGACAGTGGCTGTAGATACACTGTTTAGTCTACTTCCATGCTAGAATTTATAACCTAGTATCATGGTAACTAGCTTAATATCATCTTCCTTGATGGGATCAACTTTCATACTATGCCTATCACTCCTGGATAATCATGCTTGCTCAACTTGTTTCTTAACATCTTTACCAGTTGGAAGAACTGGTCTAGTATTGGGTAGTCCAGTCATCTCATGAATTAGATCAGCAGTGATGCAGATAGGAAAATCACCTATCCAATATAGATCATCATGTATCCTGCTTAGTATTATCTTCACCCATTCTGGCTCATAAAACTCATGCGCATTGGAATACTCAAAGATAGGGTTAATCAATGAGATGCGTGTATTCATCCTTGAATGTATAATCTGGTTTCATCATAGAACCCATAAGAGATGCAATGTTGTTGTCTCCAACTATTTCCTTTTTGTAGTAAAGATATGTGCGGATGTCTTCTACATGTATGACTCCAATCAGAGTCCTAGAGAATGCTCCTTCAACATCAAACAATATGGACTTGAATGGATGCTTCTTAAAAAAAAATCTCTTCCTCTTAGCAATGTTGAATACAACAGGGGTTGCCATACTTACTTGCAAGTAGGTTAAGTAGGGTTTCACGATGATTCTGAAATGACGTGACTGCTAGGGTTCCATTCCAAATGTAATCCATTCACAAACCAAATAATCCTTCAGGTTTTAGTCCTTTGATGCTTGAAGCTTATCTTCTTTCTGAATGCCTCAATCTCAAATGCAAAGTGAAGCTATTTTAAGATCTTTTGCCAATTTATATAAGGATAAATTGCATTTAATGTGTGTTGTCATAAAGTGGTTTATATAGAGAATTTCAAACTTTGTTCTGAACTAAGTAAGGATAATGTGTGAATGCATACAACCTTAATTAATGATTACTTTCATGAATCCATAAGCGCATACTCAGAGGTGAGTACACTAGCCACGTAGGGGTTCAGAGCTAGAATAGCTCCCCCTAAGACCATGAGGGTCAACTAATCAGAAGTAGAAGGTGCATCCATTAAGGATGCATCTGCTACCTTGTTCTCTTCATTATCCTTCTTTACTTCAACCCATATTTTATCTGAATTAGCTTTGGCTTCCACAAACTTGACTTCTCCTGATTCTTCAAACAAGGACTTCTTGGGATTCTCTTGTCCTTTTGTTCTTGATCTACAAACCCTTGAGATATGTCCATCTTTTCCACATGAGTGACAGATGATAGGATCTTTGGTGTTGTTATTTATCATGTTGCATTGCTTATCTATGTGTCCATTGTAGTTACATATCTAACATGTAATGTTCTACAAGTTTCTTTGAGGTTGATTGCTCTGATTGAATTGAGTTTGATTCCTTTGGTTCAGTTGTGGCTGATTTCTTTTATTTGTTCTACAATGAATAGCCCTATGACCAAAATTATTACAGGAGTAACAGTAACCATTGAAGGGTCTTACATTATTACAATCTCTTCCCAAGTGTCCATGCTTGTTACAGGAATAGAAAGTACGGTTGCCTACCTTGTGCTTATCTTCTGCTTTAGTCTCTTCATGATTTTTAGTTTTCTTTTCTTCTGAAGATTTTTTTAGAGCTTTCTTTCTTTCTTGTGATGAGTTGATCTCAATCTGAGCTAAAATATATCCCATACTAGTGGTGTCACCTTTTATCTTTTGTGCATAGAGCTATGATTGAATCAGATCAGAGCTTGTGTGTAGTTTACCAATCTTGTCTTTTGCTCCTGATAGTTCACATTCAATTTTGTTCTTGATATTTTCCAAATCCAAGATTCTCATATTGGCTTGCATGAGTTCTTCATCCAAATGTTTTTTTTCTTTGTTCTTCTCTTCAATAGTTGTTAAGCTATCAGTTGACTGATCATTCAATTCTTCTATCTTATCTTTCAGAGACTTGTTCTCTTCATTTAGTTTCAAATCATTGGTGGAGCAATCTTTTAGTTCTTTCCTTAGTTTCTTGATAAGAATTTGTGAGTCATCAAATTTTAGTTTGAGTTATTCATTTTATTTCTTAGATTTGTCTAGATCTTCAAGGGATACTTCAAGATTCTTTTTCAGATGTTTGACTTCTTCTGAATCCTTGATCTCCTCAAGCAGTTAAACTTTTCTCTCTGAGGACCAGGTTCTGATACCAATTGTTGGAAACACTGAGAGGAGGGTGAATCAGTGTTTAGCTATTTATTCAAATTCAACAACTTAAACATAAATCAAATATAAATCCAATGAAGAATAACAAAAGATCACATAAAACTTGATATGATTACGGGGAGACCTTGATTAGAGGAAAACCCTGGTGGGAATTAGTACCCACAAATATTGTACTAGTATAATGAACCTGTTAAAGTTCATTTTCCCTATTAGAAGCAGTCTTTACAATGTGAGTACAATGACCTGGTTAAGGGTCTAACCCTGTTAGGAGTGTTTTACAAATAACCCTGTTAGGGGTGAGGACTCACTGTCCAAGAGCTCACTACTCAAAGATAAAGAAGGCTACAACCTCCTGAGAATAGATATACACTATATCCAAAGATGTCTGATCAGTTCCAGTTATGCACTTATGCTCTTAACTTCTTTAAGGGCTCTATCTCATACTAATATCTTCATACTACTCTGCTATACATCTTCTCTAGCTTATTCTATGACACTTCAAATGTATCTTTGCATTGCATATATATCTTTATGCCTGAATAGATGCGACTATAAACACAACCTTAGTCAGCCCAAAAACATAATACACAATGCTTCCAAACAAATTAGCTTAAGCATGTTTACAAAAATGTTTAATACATTCTTAAAAACTTATTACAATAGGCACTTAGCCTTTACATAGCAAAATATTACACGCTAATCAAAACAATGAAGTCAGCTTCATACTCTATAATCTGGACTGTTGGTGAACTTCTTCTTTCTATAACTTTTTTGTACTTCCATTTCATACTGTACATGTATAGCGTAAGCATAATAACATACCATAGAGCTTAAGTCTGAATGCGCATATCCTTAGGTGGTCATACGCATGTGCGCTAATACCCTGATCGACTGCAAGTCAGTGTTATGTTTTGTCTTCTACACTTAGTCAATTTTCACTTCATAGTTTACTATCAAAACTTCATATGACTTTGTTGCCATAATGACAACACAAAATAAGCCATATACTCCCTAGGAGTCAACTTTCCAACACTGCGGTTATGGGTTCATGTGATAAGACCCAAAATGACTCCACAAAGAAAGTGTGGCAGGAGAGTTGTAGGTGTGACAAAAGAGGGTTTTAGAGTCCTCAAGAGACAAGTGAAAGCATTGTAAGAGGAGTTGCGTATAGGAATGAATATTTAAGTTAGAGATGAAATTAATGAGGAATCCAAAGAAGAAGGACAAGGTGACTAGGAAGCACCAGACGCTCCTAGAAATCCTAAAGAGGATAGGCTTTTGAGGGCGATTTCCAAGATTGGAAAGAGACCCACGATTGAAGTTCCCACATTTTTGGGAAATCTTAACCCAGAGGACTTGATCAACTAGATCAATGATCTAGAAGAATATTTTGAATATCAAGATGTCGAAGATCCAGATTAGGTCAAATTTGTGATGGCCAAACTGAAGGGCCATGCAAAAATTTGGTGGCAGGAGATTCAGTTTGAGAGGAATAGAAGAGGAAAGGAGAAAATCACAAGATGAGAGCAAATGGTAGAGAAGTTGAAGAGACAGTTCATTCCCGTTGATTATGAGCTTGATCTGCTGAGGAAAATACAAGGGTTGAAACAAGAGGGAAAATGTGTGCAGGAGTATACAAAAGAGTTCTACCGGGTCCTCATTAGAACAGATCATACAAAACATGAGAAGGAAAAAGTTGCTCGTTATCTTTATGGATTGCGGCCAAGTATTCAAAATGAGTTGAGTTTGGTTAGAATGACTAGTATTGAAGAGATATACCAATTTTCCCTAAGGGTGCAAGAGAAGCTGAACAAAAATTTTGAAAGCAAGAAAGGTGGAAGAGGTCGTGGTGGAAGATCTGGAAGATGATCTTATGGAGGTCAAAATGAAGATTAGAAAAAGAATGATGAGTCAAGTAGCAATCAGAATTCAAGGGGAAATAATTACAATTGTTCTTGAAATAAAAATAATAGGGATCGAAGAGGAAGAGGAAGAGGGAAAGGACCAGGAAGGGGAGGTTTTTGTGGGACATGTTTTTATTGTCGAGAATAAGGACATCGAGCCTATGAATGCCCACAATGTCAAGGAAGGATGGATAGGAGGAATTAAGGTCATGCATGAGTTGCGCATGAAAATGAAGAAGCTAAGTCAGAACACTCAAATGATGCTGAGAGAGGAGAAACCCTAGTTGTCAGGAGGATCCTGATAAATGAAGAAAAGAGCTTAGATCAGATGAAGAGCCTATTTCACACTAGATGCATGTGCGAGGATAACTGTTGTGATGTGATTATTGATGGTGGAAGAACTGATAACTTGGTATCAAAATAAATGGTCACAACGTTGAAGCTGAAAAGGGAAAAGCACCCATGTCCATAAATAATTTCCTAGGTGTAGGATGACAAAAAGGTCCTAGTTAATGAGCAGTGCTTAGTAAAGTTCAAGATTGGAAGCTATCGAGATGAGGTACTTTGCAATATCATCCCCATGGATACATGTCATTTGTTTCTAGGAAGGCCTTGGTATCTCGACATGCATGCCATACATGATGTTCATGCTAATACTTATTCTTTGACAAAGGATGGAGTTCGACACAACTTGAAGCCATTGAAGGAAATAAGAGAAAAGGTATGTAGTAATGCTAAATATGTTTAGTTGATGGAAGAAAGTTCTTAGAAGGTATGAGGCATGAGCATTTGTGTTTTTTCCTAATTCCAAAAGTGGGTAAAGACAAAGTAGAAGATGTACCTGCAGAAGTTGCATACTTGTTGGAGGGGTTTTAGGATATTGTTTTTGATAATGTACCTAATTGGTTACCACCAGTGAGAAAGATTAGTCATCAGATGGACTTGATCCTAGGGGCTAGTTTTCCAAAAAAGGCAGCCCATAGGATGACTCCAATAGAGAGTGAAGAATTGAACAGACAAGTGCATGTGTTTTTACAGAAGGGATTGATCTGAGAGAGATTGAGTCCATGTGTTGTACCAGTGGTATTAGCACCAAAGAAAAATGGAGAATGGAGGATGTGTATAGATTCTCGAGCTATCAATAAGATCACTATCAAGTATAGATTTCCCTTACCAAGAATGGATGATATTATGGATTTTCTAAGTGGAGCTTAATATTTCACAAAGATAGATCTAAAGAGTGGATATCACCAAATCAGGATCAGAGAAGGAGATGAATGGAAAATAGCCTTCAAGACAAAGGAGGGCTTGTATGAGTGGTTAGACATGCCTTTTGGGCTAACCAATGCACCAAGCACATTCATGCGGCTCATGAATGAAGTATTGAAAGAATTTTTAGGTAAATTTGTTATTGTTTACCTGGATGATATTTTGATTTTTAGTAAGACATTGGAAGAACATATGATGCATATTTGTGGGGTGTTTGAGAGGTTAAGGGAAGAGAAGTTGTTGATTAATCTGAAGAAGTGCAGTTTTATGAAGGAGTTAGTGTATCTGGGATTTATAGTCTCAATAGAAGGTCTAAAAATTTACCCAATGAAGGTGCAGGCTATCCTTGAATGACCTACCCCAAGGAGTGCTATTGAGGAAAGATATTTTCATGGTTTGGCTAGCTTTTATAGAAATTATAGTCAAGGTTTCAGTAGTATCTTTGGAACTTGGATTGGAACAATGAGGGTAGATAGGAAAGAGTTTAAGTGGACTACAGGGGTAGATAAGAGTTTTGGAATGTTGAAAAGAAAAGTTACATAACAGCATGTTTTAGCACTTCCAAATTTTAACAAGGTGTTTCAAGTAGACTGTGATGAAAGTGGTAATGCCATTGGAGTAGTTTAAAGTCAGAAAGGTAACCCCATTGCTTATTTTATTGAGAAGTTGAATGATGCCAAGAGAAAATATTTTGTTTATGATCAGGAGTTATATGCTATAGTTCAGGCATTGAGGAAGTGGAGACATTATCTTTTTCCAAAAGAGATTGTTTTATTTGCTGATCATCAAGCTTTGCAATATTTGAATAGTCAAGGAAAGTTGAATCAAAGGCATTTGAAATGGGTTGAGTTTTTGTAGATTGATACTTTTTTTTTAAGGAGATGAGTGGGAAGTCTAATAGGGTTGTAGATGCCCTTAGCAGAAGACTAATTTTGCTAACAAAGATGTAGATTGAGGTTTTTGGGTTTGAGGAACTCAAGATTTTGTATCTTAAAGATCTAGATTTTGGAAAAGCTTGGAAAGCTTGTAGAGAACCTGTTACTGTGGATAGAACCAAATGGTTGGATTTCATAATCCAGGATGATATGTTGTTTAGAGGTAGTTAGTTGTGCAGTCCAAAGAGATCCATGAGGGAGAATTTAATCAAATAAAATCATAGTGAAGGATTGGATGGACATTTTGGGCAAGATAAAACCATTTCTCTGGTTAGTGAGAATTATTATTGGCCACAATTGAAAAAATATGTTAAGAAAATTGTACAAGGTTGCAGAGTGTGTCAGATGGAAAAAGGAGTGAAGTAGAATACAGGGTTATATTAGCCATTACCTATACCAAAGAAGCCATGGGAGGATATTAGTATGGAATTTGTTCTTGGCCTACTAAGAAATGTGAGAGGGCATGATTCCATCTTTGTAGTGGTGGATAGGTTTTCAAAAATGGTACATTTCATTCCTTACAAGAAGACTAATGATGTTTTCCATGTAGCAAAATTGTTTTTCAGGGAGGTGGTAAGTCTACATGGCTAACCAAAGAGCATAGTTTCAGATTGAGACACCAAGTTTGTTGGTTAATTTTGTAGAAGCTTATGGAAAAATTTGAAGATATATTTTAAGTTCAATTCAGCACACCATCCACAGACTAATGGATAGACAGAAGTTGTGAATAGGAGTTTGGGAAACTTGTTGAGATGCTTGGTTGGAGATAAACCAAAGGGATAGGATTTGATTTTACCACAGGCAGAATTCGCATATAATAATTTTGTCAATAGGAGTACTGGTAAATCACCATTCCAGATAGTGTATGGAAGTAGTCCCAAAAATGCATCAAGATTAAGAAAGTTGGACAAAGGAGAGACAAGTAGCGATGAAGCTGAAGAATTTGCAGAACACTTGAAGAATTTGCATGAGGAGGTGTGGTAGCATATTAATAAAATGAATACACAGTACAAGGCTAAGGCATACAAGAAAAGAAGACATAAGGAATTTTATGTGGGAGATGAAGTCATGGTTCATTTGTGAAATGAGAGATTTCTAGTAGGAACATATAATAAGTTGAAGATGAAGAAGTTTGGCCCGTGCAAAATACTAAAGAAGCATGATTCAAGAAATGCTTATGAAGTAGAGTTTCCCAGTGAACTCAATATTTCACCAGTATTTAACATTTTAGTTTTGATAGAATATCATAAGGGAGGTGTTGAGGATCATATCACACAAGCACAGTGGAATATTCCTGCAACTACTTCATCTATAGAGGAGATTGAATACATTTTGGACACTCATGTTGGCAGAAGCACAAGGAACGGGACATATGAAGAATATTTTAATGCAGAGGTGACAAAAAGAAGTGTGGTATGTCTTCTTTCTCTTCCTTGAGATACCCAACTCAACTTATACTTTCCTTGGATCCTAGATCCTTCTTTAAACAATTTATTCTACCTATTCAATGTGGTAGAACTACTTATTTACTCTTCTCAATTGAATACCATTGAATTCAAGATCTTGCAATTTTGAGCTTTAGGGACACTAGCCCTATTCCAAGCCATAAACTAGAAGTCTTCACCAGTGACTTCACCAACCCAAAATAACTATTGGGGCACCTTCCTTATGTAATAAGGACCAAGAATCACCCTTTGGCTTGTCCCTCCAATTGTCGTACAATACCTATCTAGGACTGTCCTAGATTTCCTTGTAGGTTTATCCAAGTGGTTATTTGGACTTAACTTTTCCTTCTGATCACCTTTTAGGAAAATAAAGATATATCCAGATACCATTTTGGAAGTTATGTCAAACCCAAAATCCGTAGACTCCAACTCCACTCTAGAAACACCTAACACTCACCAAGTTTGCAGACCTAAGTGGCCAAATTAGGCTTGGATATTAAAGAAAGTACTAGAAATTGGGTACATGGGATTGAAACAGTACTTCAAAACTCTTAAAATAACTCCCCACAACTAAAATACACTCTTAGTTCACTCAACCAAACTCTCTAACAAACATAACACTTCATTCTCCTTCGTTCTAGGTTGAATACATTGAGATATTCATCCTAGGGCTTGATGCATGAGGGCTTTGCCCTTCAAGAAATCTTCTGAGATTTTAGAATCCTTAAATATACCACCCTAAATTGCATTTTCTAGGATCTTAGTGAATTCCACTAGACATAATGCAAGTTAGGACTCCATTATTGAAATGTGCTTTTAGTAACACTCTTTCTGGACTATTTTTGGAAAACTGAATCAAAAACACCTCAAACCATAGCTAAATGACTTCAAACCAATTGGAAAATTATTATAATATAGAGGGACTTTAAAAATCAACTTATTTTTCATATATCACACCAAACAAGACCATACACCTCAGAAATGCTTAGAAAAACTCTTCATCTTCCATTCCAAATGCATCAAAACTTCAATACACAACTTCTAACCATCTAGGTTTGAAGTAAGAACTTAAAGCCACTTCATATGTGAATTTATATTGATCCAAAACTCCCTATTACTATTGGGCTTCCATCTTGCAACTCTCAAGAAACTTTTGGAAGTTGCATGAGGAAAATTTTTGACAACTTTTCAACATTTGGCAAAATCTTGTCTTTTTGCACTCAAAGAATTTTGGAAAGAATCAAACCTATCAAATTGACATAATATACCCAAAATGAAATGGATCCAAAGATTTAAAACCAAGGACTCCTAAAAACATAAAATCATGCTTAAAGCAACTTAAGCCTAACTAGGTGATCCAAATGCACTAAGGCATATCTAGGCTCATAAGATTGCCTAAGAGATCCTTGACCACACACATGGATCCATAACCAAAATAGGATGATCCTCTAAGATCAATCCATTTATTACAAACACAAATCTTGCAAAATGGCAGTCAATCAGTGACATTGATGGGTGCACTACACTATACTCCCTAATACAAAATTAACTCAAGTCCCTTGAGTTGGGAGATCTTTTAGATTGAAACTAGTCTTCTTGATATCTTCAGGTGTCAACCAGGTAGCATCCTCCACTGAATGGTGTCTCCATTTGACTAGATATTCATAGAAAGTGGACCTTCTAGTTTGTTTGGCTATCCTCTTGTCTAGTATACAATCAATCTCTTGTGTTGGTGGTTTTGGTAGATCTTGTAGCTCCTTGTCCTATGGAAGATCTTGAGCATCTGCAATGGAGACATCAGTAACATGACCTTTGTATGGATATAGGTCAACTACATTGAAAATGGGGGATAAACCAATGGTTGAAGGTAATTCAATTCTATATGCATTATTTCCACATTTCTTCAAGATTATGAAGGGGCCAATATTTTTCATCATCAGCTTGGTGTACTTTTCCTTGGGTAGTCTTTCTTTCTTTCTTCAGATGAACCATAACCATGTCTCCAACCTTGAATTAGACATCTCTCCTCTTGACATTTTCTGCTTGTTTATACTTCTTAGAGGTTTGTTGCAGTCTGTATTTCACTTGTTGATGGATGTTCTTCATTACCTCTACAAAATACTCAGCTTGAGCACTCCTTTGGCCAAAATTTTGGATGTTTCTTAGTTCAAAGACACCCCTAGGGTGGGATCCATAGACAATTTGGAAAGGATTGAGTCCTAAACTTCTGTTGACAGAGTCGTTATAAGAGAACTCTTCTTATGGGAGGATTGAGTCCCATGCCACTCCATACTCCTTTGTCAGACATCTTAGCAAGTTTTCCAAAGATCTTTTAATGACTTCAGTCTGTCCATCTGATTGAGGGTGGTAAGAAGATGACATAGCTATATTTGTTCCAAGTTTCTTTTATAAGGTATGCCAAAAATGTCCCAAAAACTTGAGGTCTTTATCTAAAACAATGGTGAGTGGTAAACCATGGAGTCTTACAATCTCCTTGAAGAATAGCCCTGAAATACTTGAGGCATCATGTGTAATCTTACAAGGTAGGAAGTATGCCCTCTTGGAGAACGTGTCTACAACCACATAAACAATGTCATAGCCTGCCTTTGTCCTTGGAAGACCCAATACAAATCCATGTTGATGGAGTCCCAAGGTTTGTTAGGAATGGGTAATAGTGTGTACAAGCCTACATTTGAACTAGTTCCTTTGGATTTTTGACAAATTAGACAACACTCCACAAATCTCCTTATCTCAGTCTACATCTTGGGCCAGAAGTAGAATCTTCTTACTAGCTCAAGTGTCTTGTCAAGACCAAAGTGGCCTAATAGACATCCAAAATGATTCTCTTTTATGATGTTCTCCCTCATGGAACAATCAAGGATGCACAATTGACTCTTTTTAAAAAACAATCCTTCTTGAATCATATATTCTACAAACTCAATGTGATATCTATCTCCTACTTCCAAATAAACTTTATAAATTTCTTTGAACTCTTCATCATCGGGATGTGTGTCCTTGAGGATAGAGATACGTACACTTTCCAAGGTCACTTCTTGTATATCTAAATTCCTTCTACTCAATACATCAGCTACCTTATTTTCTACCCCTACTGTCTATGCTGGAAACCTACCTGTTGGGAGCATGCTCAGACATGCAAACATTAGAGGATATAAATCATTTAAACTACATTAACATGTCTAAAGCATACTCTTAAAAATAAGAAGACTCCACCATGACCTCCGATGAGCTGAACAAGTGCACCCAAGACCTTGTTGATTTGCTCTTAGAGAGGTTTGTGGGTGTGCTCTCCCAACACAATATGTAAATCCCACTATTGATCTAAAAATGTAACTAAGAGAGTGAAAGACTCAAGAGCAAGTATGA
>MU225606.1:1890369-1902441 GCA_018584345.1 Thuja plicata | reverse complement strand
ATTCATAGATTAAAAGAGCATTTTCTCATAACTAGATGCATATTTCTCATAGATAATGGCTTTCTTCATTTACTTGCACTATTAAATCCTCCATGTTAGCAATGGTCAGGTTGTTGGCTCTCATTCTAAGGGTAAAATTCAACAATCACATCTAATTAGGAGGCAACAGGTCGCTTCAATCGCATTTGCAAGATAAACAATTCATGTTTGTCTTTGTAAATTCATCGATTGTGTAAGGAATATGTTGTGTTTGTGTTGAATTAAGAGGTCCACATTCAACATACGATAGTATGAACATAATATAATAAAGATGTCTACAACATGTATCTAACCATGCAAGTCTTCATGTCATCATTCTGATAAGTACATACAGAATCACTATTGTGTATTATATGTTGTCATCAATGACAAACATACAATCAATCAACTGCTCATAATCAAATCTCCAATAGTAATGCCATTGAAGAAGTTTTGAGTCAGGAAGGTAAACCCATTGCTTATTTTAGTCAAAAGTTGAACAATGCCCTGAGAAAATATATTTTTTATGATCAAGAGTTCTATGCTATAGTTCAGGCATTGAGGAAGTGGAGACATTATCTTTTTTAAAAGAGTTTGCTTTATTCACTCATCATCAAGCTTTGCAATATTTGAATAGTCAAGGAAAGTTGAATCAAAAGCATTGGAAATGGGTTGAGTTTTTGAAAATTTATACTTTTTTTTAAGCACAAGAGTGGGAAGTCTAATAGGGTTGTGGATGCCCTTAGCAGAAGATTGATTTTTCTAATAGGGTACAGATTGAGGATGTTGGGTTCAAGGAACTCAAGATTTTGTATCCTGAAGATCCAAATTTTGGCAAACCTTGAAAATCTTGTAGAGAACTTGATACTCTAGATAGAACCAAATGGTTGGATTTCATAATCTAGGATGATATGTTGTTCAAAGGTAGCAAGTTGTGCATTCCAAAGAGCTTCATGAGGGATAATTTAATTAAAAAAAAGCATACTGGAGGATTGGTTGGACATTTTGGCCAAGATAAAACCATTTCTCTAGTTAGTGAGAATTATTATTGGCCACAATTCTAGCAAGATGTTAAGAAATTTGTACAAGGTTGCAGAGTGTTTCAGATGGAAAAATGAGTGAAGCAGAATACAGGGTTATATCAGCCATTAAGTGTACCATAAAATCCATGGGAGGATATTAATATGGACTTTATTCTTGACCTACTGAGAACTTAGAGAGGGCATGATTCCATCTTTGTAGTGGTGAATAGGTTTTCAAAATGGCACATTTTATTCCTTGCAAGAAGACTAATGATGTTGTTCATGTAGCAGAATTGTTTTTCAGGGAGGTGGTAAGACTACATGGCTTACCAAAGAGTATAGTTTTAGATCAAGAGACCAAGTTTGTTGGTTACTTTTGGAGAATCTTGTGGAAAAAGTTGAAGACAGGTTTGAAGTCCAATTCAACACACCATCCACAGACTGATGGACAGAAAGAAGTTGTGAATAGGAGTTTGGGAAACTTGTTGAGATTCTTGGTTGGAGATAAACCAAAGGGATGGGATTTGGTTTTACCACAGGCAAAATTTGCGTATAATAATTTTATCAATAGGAGCACTGGTAAATCACCATTCAAGATAGTGTATGGAAGTAGTCCTAGAAATGCATCAAAATTAAGAAAGTTGGACAAAGGAGCGACAAGTAGCGCTGAAGTTGAAGACTTTGCAAAACACTTGAATAATTTGCATGAGGAGGTGCAGCAACATATTAACAAAATGAATACACAGTACAAGGCTAAGGTAGAAAAGAAAAGAAGACATAAGGAATTTCAAGTGGGAGATGAAGTCATGGTTCCTTTTCAAAATGAGATGTTTCTAGTAGGAACATCTAATAAGTTGAAGATGAATAAGTTTTGCCCATGCAAAATACTGAAGAAGCATGATTCAGGAAATGCTTATGAAGTAGAGTTGCCTAGTGAAATCAATATTTCACCAATATTTAACATTTCGGATTTGATAGAATATTATGAGGGAGGTTTTGAGGATCAGATCACATAAGCACAATGGAATAGTCCAGCAACTACTTCAGCTACAAAGGAGATTGAAGACATTTTGGATAGTGTTGGCAGAAGCACAAGGAACATGACATATGTAGAATATTTGGTCAAATGAAAAGGATGACCTATAGAAAATTCATCATGGCTATCAACGGAGGGGGTTAACCATCTTGGTTTTACTTTACCCACTTGAGACGTGATAGGGTCACTTCTCAAATTACCCTGGGTATTTTATTTGGGATAATCCTGGGTGTAAGAGAAATCTTGCATCACCCAAAAATATTTTCTGGTTTCTTTTCAATAAGGGCTATTTTGTGCAGAGTTACTATTTATGGAAAGTTACTATTTTTAGTAAGTTTTTCTTTTGAGATCAGAAGGTTATATTTTCTTCCATAGAGGTTCACTTTCATTGTATCAGCCTATCAGTAAAGTTTCATTGCCAGATCAAATATAGTTTTGTAGATATTGGATATTTTCTGTATTGGCAGCAAGGTACAGAAACTTTAAACTCAGTTTTGAAGGCTTTAGAGGCTCCGTATAGGGTTGAAACCTTGGCTGACTATGCAAGGTTGTATATCACTTCATGGCATTTCAAAAATGGGACTACGGGAGCCTACCGGGTCAACGGTTGATGAGTTATGGTCTCTGAAAGTTTCTCTACCTGAACTTGAAAATGTTAAAGTTTCTTCAAAATTTATTTTGGTGTTCTGAAGTTATTTGGGCCTACTCTAATGTAATCAAAATAAATAATAATATCTTAGGGTTGGTTGGCCTCAAACTTTAGGGTTTGATTTTCTACTATCTTCTTGGGTGGTTAAAATTTTCTATATATTGAAGGCTCGTAGGGTTGTCTAGGATAGTTCTAGGTTATGCAGCTGGTGGCTATGGCTTGCAGATTATTGTAATAAAATTCCCATGTGGCTATGCATGTTTCATTTTTGAAGGTGCATGTTATATTTCAAAATATTATAATTTCATTTCATGGTGGATAATAGAAAGCTCATTCTTGTCTTTGAAAATCTTGTTATTCTTAATTTTTTTGTGTGTTTGTGTTAATAAGGGGAGCACCCTTCATCAAGTTGTATCAAAGTAGGAGTTTCCGAGTGTGTAGATAGATCATCGACTGTGAGGTAGTGTGCACTAGGACTGTGTTTGTGGGTTCGTGTGATAAGAGCCAAAATGTCCCCACAAAGAAACCATGGCAGGAGAGTTTTAGTTGTGACAGAAGAGGGTTTTAGAGTCCTCTAGAGACAAGTGCAAGCATTGCAAGAGGAATTGCATAGAGGAATGAATATTGTGGTTAGAGATGAAACTGATGATGAATCTAAAGAAGAAGGACAAGGTTACTAGGAAGCACCAGAAGCACCTCAAAAACCTCAAGAGGATAGGCTTTTGAGGGCCATTTCCAAGATTGAAAAGAGACCCAAGATTGAAGTTCCCACATTTTTGGGAAATCTTAATCTAGAGGAGTTGATCAACATGATCAATGATCTAGAAGAATGTTTTGAATATGAGGATGTCGAAGATCTAGATTGGGTCAAATTTGTGAAGGCCAAACTGAAGGGCCATGCAAAAATTTGGTGGCAGAAGATTGAGTTTGAGAGGAATAGAAGAAGAAAGGAGAAAATCACAAGATGGGACCAAATGGTGGAGAAGTTGAAGAGATAGTTCATTCCTATTGATTATGATTTTGATCTTCTAAGGAAAATGCAAGGGTTGAAACAAGCAAGAAAATATGTGCAGGAGTATACAGAAGAGTTCTACCGGGTCCTCATTCGAACAGGTCATGTAGAACATGAGAAGGAAAATGTTGTCTATTATCTTTATGGATTGCTGCCAAGTATTCAGGATGAGTTGAGTTTGGTTAGAATGACCAGTATTGAAGAGGCATACCAGTTTTCCCTAGGGTGGAAGAGAAGTAGAACAAAAAGTTTGAAATCAAGCAAGGTGGAAGAGGTTGTGGTGGAAGATCTAGTGGACAGTCCTATGGAGGCCGAAATGAAGATTAGAAAAAGAATGATGAGTCAAGTAGTAGGTAGAATACAAGGGGAAATAATTATATTCATTCTCATGATCAAAATAATAGGGATTAGAGAGGAAGAGGAAGAGGGAAAGGACAGGGAAGAGGAGGTTTTCGTGGGACATGTTTTCATTTTGGAGAAGAAGGAAACCGAGCCTATGAATGCCCACAGCGTCAAGGAAGGATGGATAGGAGTAATTAAGGCCATGCATGAGTTGCACATGCAAATGAAGAAGCTCAATCAGAAAACTTAGATGATGCTGAGAGAGTTGAAACCCTAGTTGTCAAGAGGATCTTGATAAATGAAGAGAAGAGATCATATTAGAGGAAGAGCCTATTGCGCACTAGATGCAAGTGTAAGGATAAGTGTTGTGATGTGATTATTGATAGTGGAAGCACTGATAACCTGGTATCAGAAGAAATGGTCACAAATTTGAAGATGAAAAGGGAAAATCACCCATGTCCATACAGAATTTCCTGGGTGTAGGATGACCACAAGGTCTTGGTCAATGAGCAGTGCATAGTAAAATTCAAGATTGGAATTTACCAAGATGTGGTACTTTTCAATATAATCCCCATGGATGCATGTCATTTGTTTCTAGGAAGGCTTTGGCAGTTTGACATGCATGCCATACATTATGGTCATGTTAATACTTATTCTTTCATAAAGGATGGAGTTCAACACAAGCTGAAGCCATTAAAGGAAATAGGAGAAAAGGTATGTAGTAATGGAAAAATATGTTTAGTTGATGGAACAAAGTTCTTAGAAGGTATGAGGCATGAGCATATGTTCTTTTCCCTAATTCAAAAAGTGGGTAAAGAAGTACAAGATGTACCTACAAAATTTGTAGAATTGTTGGAGATGTTTCAGGATATTGTTTTTGATAATGTACCTAGTGGATTACCACCAGTGAGGAAGATTAGTCATCAGATGGACTTGATTCCAGGGGCTAGTTTTCCAAACAAGGCATCCCATAGGATGAATCCATCAGAGAGTGAAGAATTGAACAGACAAGTGCATGAGTTGTTGCAAAAGGGATTGATCCAAGAGAGCTTGAGTCCATGTGTTGTACCAGCTGTATTAGCACCACATAAAAATAGAGAATGGATGATGTGTATAGATTCTTGAGCTATCAATAAGATCACTATCAACTACAGATTTCCCTTGCCAAGAATGAATGATATTATGGATTGTTTGAGTAAAGATGAATTTTTCACAAAGATAGATCTAAAGCGTGGATATCACCAAATCAGGATCGGAGAAGGAGATGAATGGAAGATAACCTTCAAGACAAAGGAGGGCTTGTATGAGTGGTTAGCCATGACCTTTTGGGATAACCAATGCACCAAGCACATTCATGCGGTTCATAAATGAAGTACTAAAAGAATTTCTGGGTAAGTTTGTTATTGTTTACCTGGCTAATATTTTGATTTTTAGTAATACATTGGAAGAACATATGATGCATATTCATAAGGTTTTATAGAGCTTAAGGGGAGAGAATCTATTGATTAATCTAAAGAAGTGCAGTTTTGTGAAGGAGTTAGTGTATCTAGGATTCGTAGTCTTAGTAGAAGGTCTAAAAATGGACCTGGAGGAGGTGCAAGCTATCCTTGAATGGCCTACCCCAATGAGTGCTACTGATGTAAGATATTTTCATGGTTTGGATAGATTTTATAAAAAAAATATTTGAGGTTTCAGTAGTATCTGTGGACCCTTGACTGAATAAGTGGATTGCAAGGGCAGATAAGAGTTTTAAATTGTTGAAAAGAAAAGTTACATAACAGCCTGTTTAAGCACTTCCATATTTTAACTAGGTGTTTCAAGTAGACTGTGATGCAACTGGTAATGCCATTGGAGTATTTTTTAGTCAGGAAGGTAAACCCATTGCTTATTTTAGTGAGAAGTTGAACAATGCCAAGAGAAAATATTTTTTTTATGATTAGGAGTTCTATGCTCTAGTTTAGGCATTGAGGAAGTGGAGACATTATCTTTTTCCAAAAGAGTTTGTTTTATTTAGTGATCATCAAGCTTTGCAATATTTGAATAGTTAAGGAAAGTTGAATCAAAGGCATTTGAAATGGGTTGAGGTTTTGCAGAGTTATACTTTTTTTTTTGAAGCAAAGGATTGGGAAGTCTAATAGGGTTGCATATGCTCTTAGAAGAAGATTGATTTTGCTGATAGAGATGTAGATTGAGGTGGTTCGGTTTGAGGAACTCAAGAGTTTGTATCCTAAAGATCCAGATTTTGGAAAAGCTTTGAAATCTTGTAGAGAACCTGTTACTCTGGATAGAACTAAATGTTTGGATTTCATAATCCAGAATGATATGTTGTTCAGAGGTATTCATTTGTGCATTCCAAAGAGCTCCTTGAGGGAGAATTTAATCAAAGAAAAGCATAGTGGAGGATTGGATGGACATTTTGGGAAAGATAAAACCATTTCTCTAGTTAGTGAGAATTATTATTGGCCATAGTTCCAGCAAGATGTTAAGAAATTTGTACAAGGTTGCAGAGTGTGTCAGATGGAAAAAATGAGTGAAGCATAATACATGGTTATATCAGCCATTACCTATACCAGAGAAGCCATGGCAGGATATTAGTATGGACTTTGTTCTTGGCCTATCGAGAACTCAGAGCGGGCATGATTCCATCTTTGTAGTGGTGGATAGGTTTTCAAAAATGGCACATTTCATTCCTTGCAAGAAGACTAATGATTTTGTTCATGTAGAAAAATTATTTTTCAGGGAGGTGGTAAGAATACATGACTTAGCAAAGAGAATAATTTTAGATTGAGACACCAAGTTTGTTGGTTAATTTTGGAGAACCTTGTGGAAAAAGTTGAAGACAAATTTGAAATTCAATTCAGCACACCATCCACACACTAATGGAAAGACAGAAGTTTTGAATAAGAGTTTGGGAAACTTGTTGAGATGCTTGGTTGAAGATAAACCAAAGGGATGGGATTTGGTTTTACCATAGGAGGAATTTACATATAATAATTTTGTCAATAGGAGCACTGGTAAATCACCATTCCAGATAGCGTATCGAAGTGTTAGTAATAACTGAGAGTGGGGGGTGAATCAGTGGCCTCAAAAATTTATCCAATTTAAACTTTAATCCACTAATCAATACTTCTCCAATTAATAAGTCCCTATAAGATGTACGCCTTTGAAATACTTGAAACAAATAACTGTATGTCAGTTTACCTTGTCTGTCCTTTTTCTCCTTGATTATCAATAAGCAGTAAAACTTATTTACCGATGCTTAGTAAATATGCAGAGTATACCAATCAATCCATAAATGCATATGTGGAATGTAAAACAATAAAATAATAAACCATACAGATATAACACAAGGATTTTAACGCGAAAACATTGTTAAGGGAAAAAACCAATGGGACCGGTACCCCAAATTTTCACTCTTCTGAAGTGAGCCCTATTAGGAGCCAACCTTGTTAAAGGTTATAAACACATAGTTAAGTGCGACCTTGTTAGAGGATTTTTATACATAGGTTGTCACTTAGTATCTATAATCTATGCTACCATCCTTGAATCCATCTCTAGATTGTCAATAGGCTTTATGCTAATCTTACTACCATCCTTGAATCAGCCTCCTTCTTAGACTGTCAATAGGTTTTAGGTAAGACTGATGCTACTATTATGAGTCAACCTTCTGGTAATCTATTAGGATATACCTCAATTACAAAAGATTGTTAAGTCCTACTCTGTTAAGAGACTTAATGCTTCAATGGTTAAACTGAAACACAATGACCTATTTCTAATGCAACTTTAAATTGCAGATATTCAGATCTATTTACGTACAATACCTTTCTGGTCAATGTATCAATTCCATTCCTTTTTTCTTCATTCTTTTTGCTCTGTGATGTTGTGCTTCACTATGTGTCAGTGTCTATAGAATTCTTTAGCTCTCCCTTAGCTTGATTGATCAGGACTGCATGAAGTTTAACCTTCATCAGTTTCTCTTCAGCATCTTCTATCAATTCACTCCCCCGTGTATCTGATTGCATGTAGAAATGAATTATGCTTTTTTCTTATATAGACATGATATCACTTACTTCTAGGTTCTTGATTCTTGAATCTTAGCGTGAAAAAAAATCCAGCCAAATTGATTAATGGCTTTAACTCCTGATTTATCTTGTAGTTATCTTCTTGCCAACTGTATAAAGCATCTTTAAATCAATTAATTAACGGTGTTCAAATAAAACAAATAAAATAACTAGTTAAGTCTATCCTTAAGCTCTGCCAGCTAGATATTTTGTCATTTTTTGATCTCTCTGTTATGTCAGTTAATTTTCCAATTCATTGCCGGTGACAACTGCCAGTTCCGTCGGCGCAACTTCAGTTAGCTTTGGGATCTCTGTCCATTGAGCATCATTGGATCTTGCTCATCGAGAAACACTATTTTTAGCTATTTGGACATCCTGTGATTCTTCTTCATCGGGAAACACTGTCTTCTGCTCGTCAGGTATCACTGTGACTTTATCTCTGTCTTTACCGATGGTGTGCACACCGCCGGTGTCGTCTGTCAGTTTAGTGAATAATTGACTTTTATGCATTGTTGAAGGCATAACCTCTATTCCATTGATTCTCTCAATTCTTTGGCATTATGTATATGACCATACAGATGATATCAAGTTGACATCAATGACAATACAAGCCATTACCTGATTTAATGTCTTGCATCATCTTCAACTTAACATTATCAAAAATTCAATCAGTTACATGTCATCAATCTCTCCCTTTGGAATTGATGGAAACATTCTATATTATCATGGCATAGTTGTTTATGTTTTAAAACTGTTTATCTTTAAATTCTAGGTTGCAGGTCCTTGTAAAACCTGCTATACTCTTTGGTGTTTTTTGTAAAGGTTTCGAGTCCTTGTAAAACCTATTTTTACTTAATCAGAACATTCTATATTATCATACTATACTATTTCTAATACAATATGAAATAAAATTATTGAGATTCATCATATTACCAAATAGTTTGTTTTGATAACCAAAAAAAATGTCTGACCACTGATAAGCTCTGTGTAAGCTTAGATTTGATTCTTGCAGCTTTTCTTTCTCTTCTTTTGATGTGTTGTATCCTTTGTCTGTGTCAATTTCTCTTTTGACTATTCTTCTTCTTTGATGTCTCTATCTTTTGTTTGCAACATTGATACAAATTCTCTCCCTATGGATATGATCTCTCCCTATTTTGAGTAATATGATAATGAATATTTTCTGATGATAATATGGATTACATTCTCTCCCTTTGACAACAATGCCAAACAAGTCTATCAAATAATGACAATAAAAAATCTGACATTTTGTCAAACAATTTCTTCTATCCATAATATATTCCTTGAATTTCCCTTATCCATCATCAATCTAACAATATGCTCTGGTGCTTGGTTCTGATATATACCTTTCTATATATAGATGTAGCTTTGAATTTCATCCTCTGCTTGCATCAACAATGAATGATATTCTGATAATATATGGCTGATGCAGCTTTCAGTCCTTTTATTGACCGTTAGACATGGGTTTGACCCCTAGTCTTTTTCTCAGGTACTCAAATATATCCTTGGGCAATGGCTTGGTGAAGATATCAGCCAATTGTTCTTTTGATTGCACATATTAAATTATCACCTCTTTTTCTTGAACTTGTTCTCTTAAATAATGATACTTGATGGCAATGTGTATAGTCTTTGTATGCATGACTAGATTCATGGAAATATTTATTGCACTGGTGTTATCAAAATAGATAACTACTGGTTCTATGATCTTCATATGCATACATTCCATCAACCGTTTGATCCATGCAATATTTGAGTAGTTTGCAGCAGTAGCAACATATTCTACTTCAGCAGTAGAGTGAGAGATGCATCATTGCTTCTTGCTAATCCATTTGACAAGTCTGTTAGCCATAAAGAATTCTCCTCAAGTTGTGCTCTTTCGGTCATCAATATTTCTAGCCCAATCAGCGTTGGTAAACACCTTTAGATCAAATTTTCCTTCTCCTCTATACCATAAGCCAAATTCCTCAGTATTCTTCAGATATCTTAGTGTTCTTTTCATAGTAGTTATATGTGATTCCCTGGGGTTAGCTGAAAATATAGCAACAATTCCTACTACATGTGCAATATCTAGTCTAGTGTGTACAACATACATGAGTTTTCCTATCATTGATCTGTATAGAGTCTGATTTACCTCTGTTGTCTTGTCTTCTTTTGTTAATTTTCATCCAGTAGCCATCGGTGTTCCAACATGTTTGGAATCTTCCATCTTGAATATTTTTAGAACTTCTTTGATGTATTTGGACTGTGTAATGAAAATACCTTCACTTTTTTGAATGATCTGCAGACCAAGAAAGAACTTGATCTCTCCAAACATAGACATCTCAAATTCTTTGCTCATCTCATCAGCAAATGATTTGCATAGCATATGATTGCCTCCAAATATGATGTCATCAAAAAATATTTTAGCAATCAAAGTGTTAGCATTAGTATCTTCTTTCAAATAAAGATTACTATTCTCACTAGTCCTCATGAATCTAATACTTATTAGATAGGAATGAAGTCATTCATACCAGGCTTTGGGAGCTTGTTTCAATCCATACAAGGCTTTGTGAAGTCTACATACCATGTTCCTCTTGTCTGGATCCACAAACCCTTCTGGTTTCTCAATGTATACATCTTCTTCAAGTATTCCATTTAGGAAAGCTGACTTGACGTCCATTTGATATACTTTGAATCCTTTGTGTGAAGCATAAGCAAGTAGAATTCTTACTCCTTCTAGCCTAGAAATGGGTGTAAAGTTTTCTCCATAGTCTATACCTTCCTCTTGTGCATACCCCTTGCATACTAGTCTTTCTTTGTTCCTTGTGAATTCTCCATTCTCGTTCAGTTTGTTCCTGAATATCCATTTTGTACCAATCATATTCTTATCATCTAGTCTTGGCACAAGTGACCATGTCTTGTTCTTCTCAATCTGTTCAATCTCATCATTCATAGCACTTATCCATTCTTCATTATCTAGTGTAGCATTGACATATTTTGGTTCAAACTCGCAAATTAAGCAATTTGAGTTTAAAGACTTACTTCTTGTTCTTGTACCAGATTTCTTATCTCTTATGTTCTGGTTCTCTGGATGGTTCCTTCTTACATATCTTGCAAGAATAGGTACAGCTCTTTACATATCAGCTTGATCTTTATTACCTTGCACATTATCTTGATCATTATCCTGACCATCGATAATAGCATTCTAACCGTCAGTTGCAACATTCTATTATTCTGGATTTAAGCACTGTTGCTCGGGTAAAGTGATGGGTTCTTCATAGTATATAAACTTCTTGTAGTCCTATGGTTCTTTTGTGCTTTCCAGCTCATTCTTTTCTGCAAAATCATCAATCTTCACAATTGCACTTTCAACTATTTTGTTAGAAGCCTTGAGTAGACATTTAAAATACCCCAGAAAAATATCTTCATCACTTTTGGCATCTAGCTTTCCATTTCTATTATCTTTTAAGACATAACATTGACTGCCAAAAATTTTGAAGTAACTTACATTGGGTGTTTTACCATACCATAGCTCATAAAGAGTCTTCTTTGAGTCATTTCTTAGTTGTACTCTATTAAGTGTATAGACAACAGTGCTAATAGCTTCCCTCTAGAAGATATGGGTGATGTCCTTCTCTATCATCAATGTTCTTGCACAATCAAATATTGATCTGTTCCTTCTTTCAGCAATCCTATTTTTTGTGGTGTTCTTGGTGCAGAAACCTGTCTTTTTATACCATGCTCATTACAAAAATTAGTGAATTCATCTGATACAAATTCTCCTCCTCTATCTAATCTCAAACATTTTAGATCCTTACCACTTTCTTTCTCTACCATAGCCTTATACCATTTAAACATCTTGAATGCTTCAGATTTTTCTTTTAGAAACATGACTGTCATCATTCTAGAGTAATCATCAACAAAGAGAATAAAAT
>MU225606.1:1851208-1877573 GCA_018584345.1 Thuja plicata | reverse complement strand
TTCATCATGTTGTCAAAATTCACATGACACAACCTTTTGTGCCACAGCCATATGTCTTCGTTTCTAGTCATCAAGCAAGTGGGGTTAGTATCATTCAGATAGAATAAGTTACCTTTGGTCTGTTCACAAGTACCAATTAGAATTCCTGATTCATTGAAGATCTTTGCTTTCTTGTTCTCAAATGCTACTTTTTGAGCCAAATTATTCAGCTTAGAAACACTCAATAGATTATAATTCAATCCTTTCGCCCAATAAGCATTGTCACATTTAATCAGATTATTTAGCATTACTGTTCCTTTACCTTCAATTTGACAAGGTGAATCATTTCCCATTCTTATTGTACCACCTTTATAGTATTCAAAAGTATTAAAATTTTCTTTGTCACCAGTCATATGGTGAGTGCAATCATTATCTATAATCCAGATATCATTCTTACTAATCTTAGATATGAGTGCAGTTTCTTCATATCTTTCATCTTCATCTGAATCATCCTTCATAGCTACAAATACTATCTCAATATCATCATCTGGTTCAATGTCAGTATCTTCTTCTTTGCAAGAATCTAGATAGCTAGCCTTCTTTCCTTTATCCTTGTAATCTCGGGTATCACTTCTTTCTGATCGTCAGTAACCTCTGTAATCTTTGTTATCACCTATGTCAGATTTCTTCTCAAAAGATCAGCTATCACTTATGTCATCTTTTCTTTTGTTAGGACATCTAGCAGCAAAGTGTCCAATCTCTTTACAATTAAAACATACAAGTGCTAACTTGCCTTTGTATTTACCTTTGCCTCTTATCATTCTTCTTGCCATGAGTGCTTCAATTTCATCTAGATCTTCTTCCTCACTTTCACTTTCACTGTCTCTTCTAGATGAGTGTCTCTGACTAGATTTGCTTATTCTCATAGAAGACTTGAATGTAGACTCTAAACTTGGTAAGACACTATTATCAAAATTATTCATCAGAAATGAAATCATTCTACCAATCAGGTTATCAAGAGTGATTGTATTATTTGCTACTGCTCTCATTTCTTGAATATCAGAGACTCTAATAGCATATATAGGCAATAAGGTTCTTAGGATTTTTCTTACCACTATATCCTCTTCAAGTGTACATCCAACACCCAATATAGCTTTGACTACTTCTTTTATTCTTGTGTTGTACTGTGTGATGTTTTCACCTTCTTTCATTCTAAGATCATCAAAATTTCCTCTAAGGCTTTCTGTCTTGGCTCTCAGAACATTTGCATCACCACCATGTACAAGTTTCAACTTGTCCCACATTGTCTTTGCATTTTTGCAATCTTTGACATCCTCAAATTAAGCATCAGAGAGTGAGGCTGAAAGCTATATAACCATACAGTTATGTTCATGCTTTACTCTCAATTGATCTACTAGCAATGGTCCTGTAGGCAACACATATGCAGTATCTAAGTATTGTGTAATATCATTGCCAATACCTGATAAGTGAAGCTTTATGCTTCCTTTCCATGAAGCAAAGTTGTCCTTGTTCAACTTGGGCACATCTCATTTGTTCATCTTGTGATCTTTACTTAGGTCTTGAAACCTTCCTTCTAAGCACACAAGCTCTGACACCAATTGTTAGTAATAACTAAGAGTGGGGGTGAATCAGTGGCTTCAAAAATTATCCAATTTAAACTTTAATCCACCAATCAATACTTCTCCAATTATTAAGTCCCTACAAGATGTATGCCTTTGAAATACTTGGAACAAATATTTGTATGTTAGTTTACCTTGTCTATCCTTATTCTCCTTGATTACCGATAAGCAGTAAAACTTATTTACCGATGCTCAGTAAATATGCAGAGTATACCAATCAATCCATATATGCATATGTGGAATGTAAAACAATAAAGTAATAAACCATACACATATAACACAAGGATTCTAACATGGAAACCCTTTTAAGGGAAAAACCACTGGGACTGGTACCCCAAATTTTCACTCTTCTGAAGTGAGCCCTGTTAGAAGCCAACCCTGTTAAAGGTTACAAACACATGGTTAAGTGCGACCTTGTTAAAGGATTTTTATACATAGGTTGTCACTTAGTATTTGGCATCTATGCTACCATCCTTGAATCAGTCTCTAGACTATCAATAGGCTTTATGCTAATCTTACTACCATCCTTGAATCAACCTCCTTAGACTGTTAATAGGATTTAGGTAAGAACGATGCTACTATCATGAGTCAACATTCTAGTAATCTATTAGGATATACCTCAATTACAAAAGACTGTTAAGTCCTGCTTTGTTAAGAGACTTAATGCTTCAATGGTTAAACTGAAACACAATGACCTGTTTCTAATGCAACTTTGAATTACAGATATTCAGATCTATTTACGTACAATACCTTTCTGATCAATGTATCAATTCCATTTCTTTGTTCTTCATTCTTTTTTCTCTGTGATGTTGTGCTTCACTGTGTGTCAGTGTCTGCAAAATTCTTTAGCTCTCCCTTAGCTTGATTGATTAGGACTGCATGAAGTTTAACCTTCATCAGTTTCTCTTCAGCATCTTCTATCAATTCACTCCCCCGTGTATCTGATTGCATGCAAAAATTAATTATGGTTGTCTCTTATATAGAAATGATATCCCTTACTTCTAGGTTCTTGATTCTTGAATCTTGGCATGAAAAACAATCCAGCAAAATTGATTTTTGGCTTTAACTCCTGATTTGTCTCGTAATTATCTTTTTTCCAACTGTATAAAGCATCTTTAAATCAATTACTTAACGGTGGGTGAATAAAACAAATAAAATAACTAGTTAAGTCTATCCTTAAGTTCTGCCAGCTAGATATTTTGTCATTTTCTAATCTCTCTATTCTATTGGTTAATTATGTAGTTCGTCGTCGGTGACAACTGGCAGTTTCATCGGTACAACTTCAGTTACCTTCGGGATCTCTATCTGTTAGGCATCATTGGATCTTTCTCATTGGGCAACATTATTTTTAGCTCGTTGGGCATCCTGTGATTCTACTTCATCGGGAAACACTGTCTTCTACTCATTGGGTATCACTGTGACTTTATCTCTGTCTTTACTGATGGTGTGCACTCCGCCGGTGTGGTCTATCACTTTAGTGAATACTTGGCTTTTATGCATTGTTGAAGGAATAACCTCTATTCCATTGATTCTCTAAATTCTTTTGCATTATGTAGATGACCATATAGATGATATCAAGTTGACATCAATGACAATACAAACCATTAACTGATTTAATGTCTTGCATCATCTTCAACTTAACATTATCAAACATTCAATCAGTTACATGTCATAAGGAAGTAGTCCCAGAAATGCATCAAAATTAATAAATTTGGACAAAGAAGAGACAAGTATCACTGAAGATGAAGACTTTGCAGAACACTTGAAGAATGTGCATGAGCAGGTGCGGCAACATATTAATAAAATTAATACACAGTACAAGGCTAAGGCAAACAAGAAAAGAAGACATGAGTAATTTCAGGTGGGAGATGAAGTCATGGTTCATTTTCAAAAGGAGATATTTCCATTAGGAACATATAATAAGTTGAAGATGAAGAAGTTTGGCCCATGCAAAATAACCAAGAAGCATGATTCAAGAAATTCTTATGAAGTAGAGTTTCCCAATGAACTCAATATTTCACCAATATTTAACATTTCAGATTTGACATAATATCATGAGGGAGGTGTTGAGGATCAGATCATAAAAGAACAGTGGAATATTCTAGCAACTACTTCAGCTACAGAGGAGCTTGAATACATTTTGGACAGTCGTGTTGGCAGAAGCACAAGGAACGGGACATATGAAGAGTATTTAGTCAAATGGAAAGGATGACCTATAGAAGATTCATCATGGCTATCAAGGGAGGAGGTTAACCATCTTGGTTTTCCTTTTCCCACCTAATATGTGATAGGGTCACTTCTCAAATTACCTTGGGAGTCTGATGCAGGAGCATCCTAGGTGTAAGAGCAATCTTGCATCACCCAAAAATATTTTCTGATTTATTTTCAATAAGGGCTATTTTGTGTAGAGTTACTATTTCTGGAAAGTTATTATTTTTAGTAATTTTTCTGTTTGAGCTCAGAATGTTCTATTTTCTTCTTTGGAGGTTCACTTTGATTGTATCAGCCTGCCAGCAAAGTTTCATTGCTTGATCAAATCTAGTTTTGTAGATATTGGATATTTTCATTATTGGCAGTAGGGTACAGAAACTTCAAACTCAGTTTTGAAGGCTTTAGAGGCTCTGTATAGGGTCAAATCCCATGCTTGACTAGGAAAGCCTATTCTAATGTTGTAGAGAACTTTGTGGCATTTCCTAAATGGATTTACGGCCACCCACTGGGTCAACGGTTGATGAGTTATGGTCTCCGGAAGTTGCACTACCTAAACTTGAAAATGTTAAATTTTCTTCAAAATTTCTTTTTGGGTTATGAATTTGTTTGGGCCTTCTCTAATGTAATAAAAATAAATAATAATATGTTATGGTTGGTCAGCCTCAAACTTTAGGGTTTGATTTCTAAAGTCTTCTTGAGCAGTTAAAATTGGCTATGTATTGAAGGCTTGTAGGGTTGTTTAGGACAGTTCTAGGTTATGCAGTTGGTGGAACTAGCTTGCAGATTATTGTAATAAAATGCCCATGTGGCTATGCATGTTACATTTCTTAAGGGGCATGTTATATTTCAGAATATTGTAATTTCATTTCATGGTGGATAATAGAAAGCTCATTCCTGTCTTTGCAAATCTTGTTATTCTTGATTTTGTTGTGTGTTTGTGTTAATAAGGGGAGCACCCTTCATCACATGTGGAGGAAATTATTCCTCAATAGTAATAGAATTCAACATATTGATTAATTTTTACTACTGGCCGAGAATGTTCAAAGACATTTATCAGTGGGTAGCGAGTTGCAAAAAATGTAGAATATTTACTGGGAGACCATACCTAGTTGCTCTTCCACTTAGGCCAGTAGTCATTGAGGAGACATTCAAATAGTGGGGATTAGATTTTATAGGGCCTATCATACCTTCTTCTAGTATCAAGAACAGTTACATTTTGACAATGAAAGATTATTTTACAAAGTGGGTGGAGGCTATACCAACCAAGTGTACCACCTCTGATGTAGTTTGCAATTTCCTGATTGAAAATATAATAGTACATTTCAGGGTACCATTGAAAACTATAGCTAACAATGCTACTTTTTTTTCATCTCATGAATTGAAAATGTTTTGTTATAATCATGGCATGGTCATGTCACATTCATCTGATTATTACCCTCAAGGCAATGGGAAAACATAATCGACCAATAAAAACCTTGTCTCTATCATGAAGAAGCTCGTTGATCAAAATAAAAAATATTGGCACAAGAAACTTCATGAAGCCTTATGGACTGAGAGGATTACCCCCAAGAGACAAATAGGCATGGATCCTTATGATTTTGTATGTGGCGTAGACACACAAATCTCATTACCTCTTGAATTTGCCGCTTTAAAGTTGCAAAGGGTGGTAGAAGATCAGTATTTCCAAAGCCCCTCGGAGAAACAAATCATGTACCTGGTCAAGCTAGAAGAGAGAATTAAATAGTAGATATAATAACTGCTCACCAGAACTGGGTCAAGGAGATATTTGATAGAAAGGCAAGGCCTCATAAATTCTTAGAAGGAGATGAAGTTCTATTATGGGATAAGAGAAAAGAACGTAAAGCTGGACATGGAAAGTTTGAATCATTCTCAAAAGGTTCGTACATCATTACTAAGGTATTGGGTCCTAATACTTTCAAATTGGCTTATCTTGATGGACTAGTCCTACCCTTGTCCTATAATCGACAAGATTTGAAATTGATCACATTATTCAGATAGGAAGGGGTTTTCCCCTTATGTTTGTACATAATCTTAGTTTTGTTGTGTTTGGATTTCTGTTGTTTTCGGTGTGCCTCACCCTTTCTCTTTAGTCGTTGTTTCTTTCTTAACCAAAGATTCTGATTTCTCTATCTTTTTGTCCAAAAGGTAGTCCCCAATTAGAGCTGATGTTAACTCAGGCCTTAGATTGTCAATTCTTTTAATTGTCAGTTTGAGTTTCAGTGAAATTTAATTTTCCTTAATTTGAAGCATCATCTTTCTTGTCATAGTTGTCTTTAAAACAAAGCAAAGTCAGTTGTTAGTCTTTGAACCAATTCAACCCACTAAACCCTGTAAAATAGTTCAATCAGTTCAATTAGTTTAGCAAGTTCAATAAGTCACATGTATATCAATGCTTTCTATGTTTTCATATTTAAGCGATCAAATTTTGACAATTCATTACATGGTTAGAACCCGTTGAACTTGTTCAATCAGTTCACACAATGTTTTTCTATTTCAGTCAATTTTCATCCTGGGTTCGTTTGGAAGTTAAAATTCTCATGGTCTACTCTGAAGACTTTGTTTACCTAATGGAAATGGGATTGTGTTCGAAAAGGATGGAATTGTTTATTCATCTTAAATCAGTTCAAATCACCTAACTCCAAAAAGTGATAATTCATCAGTGGCATATTTTTCCTAGCATTTTGTTGTTAAAGCTTCTTGAATTTCCCAATAAAAGTGGTGTAATGATGAAAATACATGGATACACGAATGAAATTATGGGTCAATAATGACTTAATTGGGAAACATGCGTGAATTCTATTGCGGTGTGGATGAAATATTGAGACAAATCTGTCACTTCTTATATCATGATTAATTTCCTTTTTAAAGTGATGTCCTCTCATAAAATAATCATCATTTTTATTTAATAAGAGGTAGAGTGCAAGGAAAATGTAGAGTTTTTGGAAAGTTGTATGTGATTTCTCAGTTTGAAGGTGAGTTTTGATTACTGTCTACTAGTAATTTTTTTGCAAATCATGTGAATTCTAAATTGCTGGATAAAGGTCTCAGTGAGTTAGTTAGCTATGACGATAGAATTCAAGGTCTTTGAAATGCTCATAGTTTAATTCTCTCTACTCCTAAACATGGTGATACCTCCTGGATTCAGTATGACTTGGATGATTTTGTAGAAAGAAGTAAAAACTTAGAAAATGACCCAATCATGAGTAAAAATGTCGATGGTGGCATTGTTGAATTTGTTTCCTTTCCTTTGGTCATTTTATGCCCTGAATTTGTTTCTAAATGTATTAATAAGTATTATGCTGGTAATAGGTGTATCAGAGGTGCCAATTATGAAGTGTTATTGTCCATAAATAGAGAGATGATAAATTCATCCCTAAAGCTCCTAGAGAGAGAATCTTACTCTGATTTTATGATATCTTTATCCTAGTCCATGTTCTTAGATTAAGCCCCAATTTATAAGAATTTTATTGCTAAGCATTGGTTACTCAAAGCTCAAAAAGGAAAATCAAGGCTACGTAAACCGCTCACTAGAGAGCATCTCAAGCCACACATTAGAGATCTGGTGGTGTTACTTTAAAGAGTAAAGGGGGTTGATCATGCTTATCATTTAAAGGAATTCAAGTACTTCTTTATCCAAATAATCCTTCAACGTGTCCAGTTTATTGACTAGTGAGAAATCATAACTGAAGAGATGCATGACCAACTCAAAAATGGTCATTTTGGGCATAGATTTTTTCATATGTCTTCATATTTATTTTACTATTTGTCCTATAAAAGATAATGGAAGGGACTATATCATGAACTATTTCCTGAAGGAATTCACATTTATGAGTACTCTCTATATTTGAAAAGAAGAAGGTGCTTCAAAAATTATAAACAGGTGAATGATATATTTTTAGGAAAACTCACCCATGAACTCGCTGGGATTCCAAACAAATAGTTGTATGGAGAGGAAATGCAGTTGGTTAGCATTTTTGGAAGCTTTTACACTCAATTTTCAAGACTAACTTATCTTAGAGTGGGAGGATTTGATGGACATCCCATAAAAATGCGAAGATATGCATTGTACTGCTTTGTATTTAAAGAATTATGTAGGCAAATGGCCCATGTGAGTAAGTAGTATTCACCTAAACCAAGGTTGGGTACAAGTTTCCCTATTGAGCTTGGTGTGTGAGAATGCAGGACTGTCTTTGATGCCCTTAATTTAGAAAAAGATTTGTTAAAGTTCAATTTTAGTTCTATAAAGAAAGAACAAACTTTGACAACAAAGGCTTTACCAGAAATCATTTGATGATAAAATCAGATTTCTTAAAATTACCCCATCTTGAAGATTATTGGAAAGATTGAAACAACAAGAATGATGTTTTGAAGAGGCTATGGAGCATATTTCCACTACATTAGATTGTCGTCCTAGGCCTTAAAATGAGTATTGAAGGTATTGAAGATGACAATGATTATGTGGTAGATCCTTTGTATGAAGAAGTAAAAACTATGCCATTTCCATAAATTGATTGGGCATTGACAGAAACATAAGATTTAGAATTGGAATTACTTCTAGTGACTAATGTGTGTATATTTTGTACCTGATAAGAGAGACACAACACTTCAATAGATCATTGCATTAGTTCAAAAAGAGGTTAGATAAGCATGTAAAACCAACTAATATCGACCTATTGCTTTCTAACTAAGAAGATTGTGATTAGTAACATAATAGCCCTCAGATTATGCTACTATCAGTGACATATACGACTTAGAATGAAAAATTTAAGTTTAAAAAAAGTTAAATGATGAGAAAACATGCATTATAGCTCTAAGAATGGAGATAATGACAATGCATAAGCATAAACTATGAAATGAAATATGAGTTTAAGTCTATTCTAACAGCATAACCATGCATTTACAATATGAGATGAAGGCTTTTTTGCTCTCAAAAATGGCTTCTATTTATAGAAGAATGAGAGAGAGAGGGGGGGGAGAAAAGGTTCATTAATGAGTTGAGAGACTCATTAATGGTGGTGTAAGAGCCATTAATGCCTTGAGCATTAATGAGGCATGGAGGAGACATGGGCTTAAGGCATCTTCATTAATGAGGCATTAATGAAAGCCTTAAAGAAGCATGGGAAGGGTGTAAGACTCAACTTGGCAAGTTGGTCCCTTAGGAAAGTCATGCTTGAGAAAGTTGACTTTCTCAAGTGAGTTGAGTTGTTAATCATTCCTTAATGGAATGTGACAACGTTAGGAGGTGAGTTAGGGTTAGAATTAGAAATAGGATTAGATTAGCAATGGTGGAATGGGTTGAGATGGGTTAGAACCCAGGGTAGAAGTGGTTGAGATAGGTAGGTTGGGGATTAAGGGAATATAAATGAAATGAATTAAGCTTATTTAATTCATTTAAAATATAGGAATTAATTATTTAAGCATTTTATAGCTTTTTAATAATTAAGGGGACTATAGCCATTTTAATTAAATTAAATAGGCTAGGTGAATGGGTTAATTGCAAGTGGATAATTGATTTAGGGATTTATTTAATTTCTTTATAATTAAATACTATAGCCATATTTGATTTTGATTTGATTTAAATGGTTTGAATTGATTTAAATTGTATGGCTATAATAGTTAACATAATTCAGTGATAAAAACCACCTAGGACATTAAATTGATTAAAGATTTATGCCAAGCAGTAACAGGGTCGTTTGGACATAATTGGGGGTATGATCACACTTAGAGAAAATAGGGTCCATAATTGGAACAGACCAAATTTAGGTGGTTACATTTTCCCCTCTTTGAATTGATCTACGAGCAGCGCATTTCTTCAAATAAATTTTTTTATTTTGACTTCAAAAAGATTGAGAATTTCGTTCTTGGTTGTCGAACGGAATGTTGATGAGATCAGTCTCACACTTGATCAAACTAAACTGATAGAATTGATTTTAAACTTGGTTGTTGTCCAAAGATTAATAAAAGATTTTAAAGATACCAATTCTGAACTTGGTTGTCATCCAAAGATTGATAATATTGACTCTGAACTTGGTTGTCATCCAAAAAGCTAGTATGAAGCTACCAAGAGCTTAATAAAAATCTTTTAAACATGAGGAAACACAAGATATCCAGCTCATGAGAACCAAAGCTTTCTATCCAACAGTTCTGACTTTAGTCAAGGAAACTATTATGCCCCTAGTTTGTTTGATAACAAAGTCATTTTCATGTTGTTTTGAGCAAAAATTTAATTGATGATAGTGTGATCATGCCCTCTCAGGAACGAAATCGAAGGAAAAGAATAAAATCCCTCAGTTGAAAGAACATATCACTTGTAGGAAGTGGTTAGGGAAAGAATGAACAGAGGAGAAGAAGTGGAAAAGAAGGTGTGTGTTAAAAATAAACACACAAGTACCAAGTTAATGACGTGAAAATGTGAGTGATAAGACTGATAAAATTATGTTAGACCAAGATTTATAATGAAATGTGCAGTATTGACAGTTTTGCAAAACAAATGAAGCAAATCTATAATTTTCAAAACCGTCGTAAGAAGGGTACTGGGCTGCTGAAAACATCTTATGCACCTTCGATTTGGTTCATGATTGATCAAAAAGGGAATAGGAATGTAACTGTAGTTGCCTAGGAGGAGTTTTAGAACTCCTAAATGGCTCAAAAGACCAATATAAGCCTCAAAAATTACCATTTCACTATTCATTTTCACTTTCATCTATATTAATCCAGAGAGATCTACAGAGAAAATGGTAGTCCCTGTGAGGAAGCATCATTTCAAGATGAGCCATCGACATCAGCACCCAGTCGACTACCCACCGCCGGTAAGGACTCGTAAAACTACCTCATGATTTTTGCAATTTTTAATTTTGTGCATTTTTGTAGCTTTTATAGCCCTTGTAATTTTGAATTGCATCTGGGATTCTGGATCGCAACCTATAAATCTCGTGTTGCATCTGGTATTTCCTAGATCGCATCCAATTTTTTCGGATTCCTGCGTCACATCTAGGATACCCTAGATCACATTTGTTTTGGATGTTTTTGTCTTGTTTGTAGATGAAATTCATCAATGTGTCGTACCCTATTTGCTTAGGCTCATACCTGGTATTTAGGATCACATCTTGTAAACTCCATTGCATCTTGTATTTTGGGAATTGCATCCGGGATTTCAGATTGCACCCTTCTATTTCAAAATTGCATCTGGTTAGGAGACTTAGAATTTGAATCTCTCAGACCTGTTTGCATGCTACGAACTTGGAATCACCTAGCTGATTAGGAGTCTGTCCCTTTGTTGTAAATAGGATACTGATGTTTTGTCATTTTTGTCCAAAATAGGCCAATTTTGAGGTAGTCCCATTCCGCGACACTTACCCTAGTCATGTCCTTGCATTGTTTGGATGGCTGGGATGATGAGCAGACTACCATGATCCAATGTGGATTGCATTCATTGATGGGTTTACCCGAGATTGGGGTTAACCGTGGGTTGTTGACTGCTCTTGCCGAGAGATGGAACTCAGAGTACAACACCTTTCATTTGCCAACCGGTGAGATTATAGTGACTCCAAAGGATGTCTGGAAGATACTTTGGGTGCTGATGATCGGGCATGAGGTGTGATTCGAGTCAACGGTGGTCGTGGCCATTGGTGCTATGCATAGATATTTCCAGGATGACACCATCGACCAAAGATATCTATCTTGGGATTATATGGTTGATCATTATGATTGATTATATATGTACTTAGCAGGTTTGGTAGGCAGCATCCTGATGCCAGATAGGGGCCAACATGGATTTATGGTCAGCTGGGTAGATATGATATAGAAAATGGTTACCCACTGATAGAGATTTGCATGGGGTAGTTGTATCTTAGCCCACATGTATAGAGAGCTTTATGAGATAGTATACCACTATACACGGAGTATGAATGTGGGTATTCTTATTCTCCAAATCTGGGCCTAGGAGCACATCCCTATGACATGGCCAATTGTAGACAGACAAAGGGCTCCGAAGCAGCCTTATGTTTATATGTATGTAGGTCTTCTTTAGCAGCCCCATCTAGGCAAGGTTGAGTATTGGCATCGTTTGTTCGATGATATGACTGAAGTCATTTGGTGGCCATATTTAGATTGTGAGGTGTGGACCTCAGATGCCTGGAAGGTACCTTACTTATGTCAGAGCTAATATCTTATTGGCAAGACTAGATATATTATAGATCAGTTTGTGATCACCAAAGTGCTGAGATAGTATGGTCATCAGCAGGGCAGGATAGAGGATATTACTGTATACACCTGGACTAGAGGTGAGACACCATTATGGGGTGCACAGTTACAGTACGAGATGACACACCAGGAGATCCGTGACATGGTGGGAGTAGACTGGGATCTCCATCCTGATGTAGCTGATGTAGGTGTGTCTGATGGATATGCTGCTAAGATGCTTTAGTACCCCTTTCCTTGATTCAATATTCCTGAGGAGATCATTCCTTGCATAGAGGAGCCCTTAGACTATGGTCCTAATGATCGACTAGCTAGGGGTAGGGGAGGAGCGCAGAGAGATAGGGCTCTTGGCAGACATGGAGTTTGTGATGGTAGTAGGGATGGTAGATATTTTAGGCATCCCCCTCCTGATGATGGTCATGATGGAGATGATAGAGGGGGTGGTGGTGAGGCTGTCAATACAGGTGGAGCCAGTAGCCGTGGGAAATGTCAGCACCAGAGGTTCATATTTGTGGCCCCTCGGAGAGATACTGGTCCATTACTTACAGGAGAGAAATAGTGACAGAGGTGGTAGGGGTCATAGGATAGACCACTAGATAGAGGATAGGATAGGTCCCAGGAGTAGGATATAGGTAGAGACAGAGATCCTCTATCTAGATGTGAGCAAGAGAGGGAGCAGCTCCGAGCCAAGATTACAGCATTAGAGGCCTGAAATATTACTACAGATGCCTTACTAGCGGACAGGGATATACAGCTTGAGCGGCTGAGAGTAGAGAGGGACAGGTATGGTGAGATGCTCAGAACCGAGAGAGATGCACATGCCTGGATAGTGGTTCATCAGGGGCAGAGGGCCACTTATTATTATGCCTTATATCATGCAGTAGTTTCAGAAGGCCAGAGAGCTCCTTCTTTTTCATGACTAGCTTAGTAGTTAGAGGGGGCCATGCCACCTCTAGCAGCTCCTTTTTTACCACCTTCTCCTCCTCCTAATTAGGGGGAGGGGGTGGGAAAGAGTTGATTTTTGTACTATCTTTATGACATGTGTATCCTGAGATTATATTTGTATATCTAGATCCTGCTGAGATCCCCCTTTTTTGTATATGAGATTCATACATGTATATCTGATTCATTTTGGCTCACTGATACTCTTTATGCATACTATTCCATATTTTGATCTGTACCATGTTGTGATGATATATATATCTAATGCAGCTTCCTGTTTCTGACATGTTTCATGAGTTCCCTTTGCTTTCATAGATGTGATAGTTGTACTTTGCACATGTGATGATATCTTAGTCTTTTGATGAGTTAGATGATGACATCATTTTATAATTGGATGTGATGGGTCATTACTGATATAAATATGTTTTAAATGATACAAATGTGAAAGTGTAAATGTATGTTTCTTTTGATTTTTCCTGTATGCAAAATAGATGTATGGATGCACTTTAGGAATGAAAAGTAAAAATGCAATACATGGATGCTTTATTTTTGTATTTGTTTGTTGCTTCTTTTCAATGAATGCAAAATGTATGCTATGGATGTGCAACGCTATTTGAAATCAGTAATATTGATGATGTTATTAACTTGGTTTAGAAGAAGAAGAAAAATAGAAAGCATTTTTTAGCACAAAAATTCCTTATGCTTTTATGTATCATGCAATCTCTAAATGCAGCTATATGCGGACTCTTAGGACTTTGTCACTGGTATGCAAATGTATAGCTTTTAATCATGATTGAGCACTTTTCCAGAATGGATACCACCTGATTGTACAACCATCACTAATACCCACTGATATTATGAAAGTATGAATACTATGTTTTATTGAAATGTCAGAAAAAGACTTAGGCATCAAGGCATAGAAGCCAGGATAACAAAATAGTCACCTTCCTTTTAATATACCAGATTCTAATTAAGGAAAGATATTGGACCTGTAATGACCTTGAAAATTCATATCTTTGGGTACATTATGATTCATATACCTTAGTGAGAATCTGGATCAGAAAACAGACAAGGATATTGTTTCAACCTCACCGTAGTTTACACATAATGAAGATCGAGATATATGCAGCTATCCACCCATAGTGGCAGCTCTTACCATAAACATCCAAGTTAGGTGAAATTTATAGGATCATTTAAAACAATCACCATATGCAGAAATTCAAGAAAACATTATTCCCCCAATCCTTGTGACTCTTTGTCTTTGCGCAGATGTCATTGAGTAACTAAGAAGACAAAAAATCATCATTTGAGAACCAATCAAATAAAATTTATAACTACTTAGATGCCCCTAGTTGAAGACATCATCAGGACATAAAAGAATCATAATCAAGCCAAGATCAAACTGTGTGTTTAAGTAGTACTTTGTTCGTTCATATGTCAAACACAGTAGAGATTCATCAATCAGAAAATTGGAATATAAGCAATATGGTGTCCAGTGTCTGTGCATTGATAGGATAATCCGTTCATGTTTGTGATCTAATATAGTCCTATAGGAACTCTATTAATGTTAATGTCATGTCTGGATATGTGATGTTTTGAAAAGAGATCCTTGGTTTTTAAAGTGACATTGTTTTGCATGTATCAAGAAACATTGTGTTCATGAGGCAAACCATCCTAGAGTGACCTAGCAACCACAACCTACTATGCCAGCAAAGATGCCCCTAGCACAGAATGACTTATTCCTAAGATGTAAATGTAGAAAAATCCCAAGCAAGAATAAGATATCCATTTAGGAAATGAAGTCAACATATGAGCAAAAACATACTTATGATGGCCTAGTATCAGTAGTGCATTGATAGATGGAGGCTAGAACACAAGTGACACTTGATTTCCAAGTTTTCACCACTTGGTAAGATCATTTGTTTGCTTTTTGCTACCAAGATGCCTGTTTTACCAGGTGCTCATCAAGGCACTTTTCTCTTTTTCAATTTTTTTGCTATTTTTTCTTTTTTGAATGTTTTTGTAGTATCAAGGCGCCTATTTACCAGGTTTTCACCAAGGATTCCCTTTCTGTAGGACCTTTTCCATTTTTTGGATTTCTTCAGGATCAGTTTTCTGAATGTTTTTGGTATTTTACAAGAAATTTTTGATGTACAGGCTCTGCTAGCCAAACATCAAGCGTAGAACCGCTTCAAATGTAGGGTATTGATAGGATCTGGAAGAACGTCTCCCTTAGGTGTAGCTAATTAATAAGCTCCAGTCCCAAAAGTAGCAGTGATAACATAAGGTCCCAGCCAGGTAGGTTCAAATTTTCCTTTCTACTCCCTGTTTCTCTAGTTCTTAGGATTCTCCTTGAGGACAAGATTTCCTACTTCAAATTTGTGTGGTTTGACCTTCTTATTGTAACCTTTGGACATATGTTCTTGATACACTTTGAGGTGATCAAACGCTTGTTGTCGGCACTCATCTAGTAGGTCCAGAGAATTCACCCTATCTATACGGTACTGCTCATCAGTAACAAGACCTTGTAAAGATATCCACAAAGATGGGATCTCAACCTCAATAGGTAGTATTTCTTCAGCACCATAGACTAAAGAAAATGGCGTGGCCCTAGTCAGTGTTCTTATGCTTGTTATGTAGGCCCATAGTGCCAGATTTAGTTGTAGATGTTAGTCTCTACCAGACTTTCTTACAGTTTGGTGTAGGATCTTGAGAATGTTCTTGTTTGATGCCTCAGCCTGTCCATTACCCTAGGGGTAATATATTGAGGAGCAGTGTTGAGTAATATGGAACTGTTCACAAAGGTCATCAATGTCTTGATTTTTAAATTGGACCCCATTGTCTGTTACAATTGAAGAGGGTATCCCATATCTACAAATAATGTAGTTTAGAATGAACATAGCCACTTGTTTTCCAATGGCTTTGATTAGTGGCACGGCCTCGACCCACTTTGTGAAATATGCAATGGTCGTAATGATGAACTTGTATCCATTTGAAGAGTTGGGATATATTTGTCCAACCAAGTCAAAGGCCCATTGCTGAAATGGCCAATGTGTTATAAAAGGTATAAGTTCTCCGGCAGGAGCATGGATAAGATTTCCATGTGCCTGGCATTTAAGACAGGATTTTGAAAACTAAATAGCATCTCTCTCCATGGTAGGCCAATAATAGCCTACTCTGAGTAGTTTCTTGGCTAATGAAAATTCTTTCGAGTGTGATCCAAATACACCTTCGTGGACTTCTTTTAATGCTTGATTAGACTCTTCAAGTTCTAAACACCTAAGAAGTGTACCATTGAGACCATGTTGATATAGGTTGTTAGTTATGAGGACATAACACGATGTTGTCCTAATCAGGGATCTTTTCTCATTTCTGGATAGATTAGAAGGAATGGCTTGGTCAGAAAGGTAAGCAATGATATTGGCATAATGAGATTGATCTGGGGTATTTAAAGCACATATTACTTGGTATTCAGGGGTATCAAAGTCAAGATAGGATATTTCTTCCACCAAGAAGTCATAGCGAAATTGATGTTCTTCCAGTTGTAACATGGAGGCCAAGGTAGCCATAGAATTTGTAACTTTGTTCTCTGATCTTGGTATCTACTGGAAGGTGACAAAGATAAAGTACTTATTTAGGTCATCAACTTGTTTCTTATAGGGCATCAACTTCTCATCTTTTGTTTGATACTCCCCATTGACCTGATTGATAATTAGTTGGGAGTCACCATATACATGTAACTCTATGATTTTCCACTCCATAGCGAGCTTGAGGCCATTTACTAATGCTTCATATTCTAAAATATTTTTGGTGCATGGAAACATCAGTTTGTAAGATTTGGGAATCTTGTAACCTTGAGGAGTTATGAATAGGACCCCTGCTCCAGATCCTTGTTGAGTGAATGAACTTTGAAAGTACATCTTCCATGGATATTCAGTGAGATGCATGATTGCTTCATCAGGGAATTTAATTAGTAAAGGTTCATAATCCTGGAGTGGTGAATTAGCCATTTGATCTGCAAGGACCTGTCCTTTGATAGCTCTCCATTCTACATATTCAATGTCAAACTCACTTAGAATCAGGACACATTTTTCCAAACGTCTTGTTAATGTTGTTCTGCTCAAAAGATACTTTAGAGGATCAATCTTTGCAATGAGCTTCACTGTATGAGAGAGCATGTAGTGCCTCAATTTTTTTGATGCAAAGATGATAGCTAAGCATGCTTTTTCAATAATTCTATAACTGAGCTCATAAGTGACTAGTGTTCTACTAATGTAGTAGATAGCTCTTTCTTTCCTGGTTTCATCCTCTTGTGCTAGTAATACTCCTAGGGATGTAGCTGTGGCTAAAATGTATAGGAGTAGTGGCTTTCCATGAATAGGTGCCATAAGAATAGGAGGAGTAGCCAAGTATCCTTTCAATTCTCTAAAGTTTTCTTTGCAGTGTTCATCCCACTTGAAGGTAATCCCTTTATGTAGCAACTTAGTAAAGGTTTGTGCCATATTTGCAAGTTGGGACATGAATCTCTTGATGGACTGAAGTCTCCCTTGTAGTGTCCTTATTTGACTGATGTTTTATGGAGGAGTCATCTCTAGAATAGCCTTCACCTTTACAGGATCTACCTTGATTCCTTTCGTTGATACTATGAATCCTAGGAGCTTCCCTGATTGGACCCCAAAGGCAAATTTCTTTGGGTTGAGCCTGAGTTGGAACTGTTCCATCCGATCCAAGATTTTTCTTAAGTTAGCAATGTGAGTACCTCTCTCTTTGGATTTAGCCAATGTTTCATTTACGTAGTCCTCCATGTTCTTATGCATCATGTCATGGAATATTGTTGTCATGGCTCTTTGATATGTTTCACCGGCATTCTTTAATCTGAAAGGCATGACATTCCAGCAAAAGGTGTCCCATGCGCATGTGAATGCAGTTTTCTCTTGATCTTCAGGGGCAATCTTGATTTGATTATAGCCCAAGAAACCATCCATTCATGAATACATCTGGAAGCCTACTGTAAGATCTATGATCATATCTATGTTTGGCAGAGGGAAGTCATCCTTTGGACATGCTTTGTTCAAGTCTTTGAAGTCCATACAAATCTTGATAGATTTATCATATTTAGACATGGGAACCACATTAGAGATCGATCCCACATAGGCAATGACTCTGATAAATCCCACTTTTAATAACTTTTCTATCTCTGCTTTTACCAATAATGCAACATGAGGATGCATTTTTCTAAGTTTTTTTTTTACGGGCTTGATCCTGGGAGCTATAGATAAGAGGTGCATGATGAGATTAGGATCTAGCCCTAGCGTATTAGTATAAGACCATGAAAAGTTGATCTTCTTCTCCTTCAATAACTCTGTGAATTGTACCTTCTCTTCTTTTGATAAATATTATGCAAGGTGAACTATTTGAGGATTTTCAACAGTGCCCAAATTTACTGGTCATGTTGGTTCAATTAGTACCAAAGATCTCTCATGAAAGTGTTTAGGGAGGATATCAAGAGTCTCATCCTTTGGTGCCTTTGAGAGGTTTTCACCATCGAATACATCTTTTTTATTTACTATTTTGGGATCTAATACTTCCACAGAGTGGTTTTCACCATCAGTCCACTTTTTCTTTTTCTTTTTCAGTTTGTGACTAAGAAACCTGATATCCTCCTGTGACATGATCTCACTTCTTTAATTTGTGGAAGAAGGGAAAGGTTCACAAGCATTGAGATAACAATCTAGGGTGTGGTCATTGGGAAAGTTGAGGATAGGAGTAGGATTTATTTTAGTCCAATCAATCAGGTCGGGAAGTACCAATGTTAGGGAGTCAGACTCTGGGAAGGATAGCATCGTGTTAGCATCAAGACCATTAACCAACATGACATGATCTGTTAAGTTAATTTCTTTAATATTTAGATCAATAAGAGTGAGATCGTCGTTAAAAGGGTCATTCTTAGTCATAGGCATACCAAACTCTAGCGACTTGTCAGTAGAAATCTCATCATCATCTCTCCGTAAAATGAGGCTTCTTGCCTATAGCCTATGAAATTCATCTAGGCTTATGTATTCACTAGTTTCTCCATCAATGATCGGGGGATGAAACTCTTCTTCTGCTTCAGGAGGATCAGTATCAATAAGTAGGAGATATTTTTCCACAGCAAGTAAAATTGTGATATTTCTATCAGGATTCAACTATGTAGTTTTTGAGTCAAACTCATTGACCCATAATTCATGAGTAGTGGTTCACATGAACCCATCTCTCATGAGAATGAATGGAACACTTAGCACTCAGTGGATTAGTATCATTGAGAGGAGTGTCAGATTGTTTACAAGGAGCTAAAGGAGCTACAAACATTTGAATTGCATCTGTTCCAATATCTTTAGTGGTGATAGATAGCTCTTCTCATTCATAGTCATGAGAGTTTATGACATCATCATCAGATCTGTTTAAGTATTCAACAATGATTATTTGATGTACCTGATTAGCTGCTTGTAGATAAAAGTGGGGTAGATCTAGGACATGTAAAATTGTGACCAATTGCCCCCAATTAGGATGTATATTATGTTGTCAGGGTACTTCTTGAGTTATCGGTGCTATGGTGTCTCCTACCTCTTGAATGGGAGGTTGTGCTAGCAAAGGGGTGTGAAGATCTTGTGGTACCTCAAAGCTGGGTACATAGAATTCTCCTTGATAGTTGGGGTCCTGTGTGCCAACATGTAACAACCTCTCATATGAGCACTGCTCTAGTTTGTCTGTTTCATCACTCCCTTTATCTGAGTGTGGACTCTCTTTTGAAGTGGGTTTATCAGTTTTAGCATTAAAACCTAGTCATGTTTTATCTCTGGCATTTTAGAATTCCATGGGTATAGGTTCAATAAGCCCTCATCCTATGTTATTTAGAGGTCCCTTTCCTTTGTAACCCATTTGTGTGAGGAAATCATATCCCTTTCCATACTGTTATGGGGATATCTTCACATGTTTGATTTCAGCCTCCACTAGTTCTCCTTTGTAAAGCCATTCCAAGACTGCATGTTCTTTTGTGTTATCTGAAGAAGATGTGGATGCCTTTACCATGCCAGTTACTTTGTGTACTTCTGGCTCCTTGGATGCTATAGGTGTGAATATGGAGGAAGGTTTTCTGTAGGATCTTGGTGACATCGAAAGTTCTGTCAATGAAGGAGTCAGGTCCAGCTTGTACTCTCCCATACCTGTTTCTTCAAGTTTCAAGGTTTTTCTAAAACTCTTCATAACCATGTCTTTGGTAGTTTTAGGAGCAACTGTATCCATAGCTTCTTTTTTGTATGGGATCATGCTACCTGCTTTGATATTGTTGCAAGTATAGTTAGCATCTGCGGGAATTGTCACTTCCACCTCATTATGTGGGAATTTTATGCATTGGTGGTAAGTGGACGGTATAGCTTGCATTTCATGAATCCACGGTCTCCCTAGTAGGATATTTTAGGCCAATGGTAGATCCAGAACTTGACATATGGCATTCCTCTCAATGGGTCTGACTCTGATAGGTAGAATAATAAGACCTCTAGAGGATCTTTCTTCCTCATCATAAGCTTTGATGGTTATCTTTCTTCTAGAGTCAATTGTTTGTTCTGAGAGACCCAGTTTCTTGATTAGATCCAATGTACAGATATTCAATCTTGTGCCTCCATCTATCAACATGCATCTAACATGGGATTTATGAATAAGGACTTCAATATGGAGGGGTTGATTATGTGGATGTGTCAATGATTTATCATCCTCTTCAGAAAATGAGAGGTAATGTGGTGCTAAGATGTGATTGACCTGTTAGAATAGTCCCAAAGAATAACTGAGAGGGGGGGTGAATCAATTATTCGTTACTTCAATCTATTTTTACTTCTTTAACATTAGTGTACAATAAAGTAAATGCATAATCAGATAACACACTACTCAACACACAATTTGATTAAGGGGAAACCAAATGGTAAAAACCCCGGTGGGAATTAACACCCACAATAAACTATACTTGTTTGTAGTAATCCCTGTTAGAAGATATTTCAACCCTATTAGGAGTTTTACAATACAAGCAATAAGTATAGTGACCTGGTTAAGGGTCGGACCCTGTTAGGAGTCTTTTACAAGTAACCCTGTTAGGGGTGGTGGACTCACTATCCAAAAGCTCACTGCTTGATGGTGAAGGCTACAACCTTTTGAATAACAGATATGCACTATATCTGATGATGAACTATAGATTAGACCTTTTGTCTTGATCAGTTCCAGTGTATTACAATATTTCACTTCTTCTTCACATAGATCCTTGATGAATGAACCAACTCTGATAATCTGCTCTGTACATCTTTCTTTACATTTCGTATAATTCACACTTGGCGTATCACAATTGATCTACTATAAGTATCTTCTCCAAATTAGAAGGTCATGTCATCTCTTAGAAACACTTCATCAATATCTTAGTCAGCTTAACTAAGCACACAAACAATATTAATTCCACACAAGTTAATTCTAAATAGACGCGACGCTTCACTGAGTCGGCCTCACCAAATTAACCATAACTTTGCAATCATCTTGAAACACATTTGGCACCTTTGGATTTGTATCATGAACTCATAACTAAACATGAATATACACATGCATATCTTGAAGATAGGCACAACTCATGTAACATGTTATATATGTTGGCGCTAAACAGTTATTCTTCCAGAACTGTAACTGCTAATAAAAAAATTGCATAACTTTACTGAAACATCATATCTGGGTTTGCGTGTATGATCATAACATAATAAAAATTTCAACAACATTTATCTATCCATGCAAGTCTTCATGTCATCATTTAGATAAGTTCATATAGAATTACTACTGTGTATTATATGTTATCATCAATGATAAACATACAAACAATCAACTGCTCAGAATCAAATCTCCAACAATCTCCCCCTTTGACATTGATGTCAACATATGATATCAAAAACATCCTCTGTTGATGGTGTCCTCTTTCTTTTAAAATCTTCTTAATATCCTCATCAAAGATTCCTCTATACTGCTGTAGTTCCTCTGTCTAAGTTCTCGTTCCATCTATAAACTCCCCCAGAGTATATGCTCCCCCTCAGTACATTTTCCTCCTTACTATATACTCCACCTTTAACATCAATGGAAAAGGGTGCCATAGTTCTTTAGGAACAGGTACTACTCCAGAAGTAGAGTAGTCAATAATTCATCAGTCACATAATGACTAATGTCTTTGCTACTTCTTCTAAATAGACTTAGGAGAGGGAATTACTCCCAACTTCTCCCTGAGATACTCAAAAGTATCCTTTGATAAGGGCTTTGTGAAAATATCTTCCAATTGTTCTTTGGTGTTCACATAATCCAATTTGACTTCTTTGTCTACAATTTTTTCTCTTAAGAAATGGTACTTGATCTCTATGTGTTTTGTCTTTGTGTACATCACAAGGTTCTTGGACATGTTGATAGTGCTAGTATTATCACAATGAATGACAATAGGATAATCAACCTGAATGCCAAATTCTTTAACCATTTGCTTGATCCAAACTATAGTTTAACAATTCAGTGCTGCTACAACATATTCAGCTTCTACTATTGACTGAGAAATACAGTTTTGCTTCTTGCTTATCCAAGAAACCAACCTGTCTCCAAGGAATACTACTCCTCCTGAAGTTCTCTTTCTATCATCAATACAACCTTCCTAATCTGCATCTGTATAAACATGAAGTTTTACATTCTCTGATTTAGGATACCATAAACCATAGTCTATAGTTCCCTTTAGATATCTAAATATCCTTTTTACTATCATTAAGTGATTTTGCTTGGGTTCAGCTGCAAATCTTCCAACAATGCCAACTGCATTAGATATGTCAGGTCTGGATTGAGTTAGATAAATGAGTTTACCAATCATAGATTTGTACAATGTCTTATCAACTACTGCAGAGTCATCATCTTTTGAAATCTTGCTTCCTGTTATCATGGGAGCGCATATTGGTTTACAATCATCCATCTGAAAGCTCTTTAGTGTTTCTTTCACATACTTAGACTGATTAATGAATATACCTTTATCTGTTTTATTTACTTTTAATCCCAAAAAGTATTTTATGGGACCAATCATACTCATTTCAAATTCATTCTACATTTCTTTTGCAAATGCTTCACTGAGCTTATCATTATCCCCAAAGATAATGTCATCAACAAATATAGCAACTAACAATAATCCATCAGGTGTTTCTCTTGTGAATAGGTTATAATCTGCTGCTCCTTTCTTGAATCCAATCTTAGTAAGATAACCATCAAGTCTCTCATACCAAGATCTTGGGGCCTGTTTAAGACCATAGAGTGCTTTCTTCAATTTTCATACCATGTCTGGTTCATCTGAAAGACTAAATCCTTTAGGCTATTCAATGTAGACTTCTTCATTCAAATCACCATTCAAAAAAGCTGATTTTACATCCATTTGATATACTTTAAAGTCTTTGATTGTTGCGTATGCTAGGAAAAAATTTATGGCTTCCAGTCTTCTCACAGGGGCAAATGTATCAGTGTAGTCTATTCCTTCTCTCTGCGCATATCCTTTGCATACCAATCTTGCTTTGTTTCTAACTACTGTACCATGTTCATTCATTTTGTTTTTGGATACCCACTTTGTTCCAATCACATTTTTGTCACTAGGTCTGGGGACCAATTCCCATGTGCCATTTCTGATTATCTGATCTAATTCTTCTTTCATTGCATTCTTCCAATCAAAATCATTACAAGCATCTTCAACACTTAAGGGTTCAATCTGTGAAAGTAAACATACATCGTCATCCAGTGCTAGACTTTTTGCTTTTGATCTGGTCAAAACATTGTTTCTCTAATCTCCAATGATGTCATTTTTAGAGTGGTATCTAGATGTGAATTTAGGAACCTTAGGCATGTCTTCCTCGTCTATAGTCTGTGATTCTTCTCTACTTGATTCAGGGTCATTGCATTAGAGATCAATGCAATCAAACATTTCTTCAATAATAGTATCTTTGTTGCTAGGTCTAGATACATCCTCAATCATAGGTGCATATTCATTATAGTATCTTTCTTGAACCATAAACTTTTCATCAATCTTAACATCCGTGCTTTCAATTATCTTCTTTAATCTCAAATTGAAACATCTATATGCTTTTCTTTTAGTAGAATAACCAAGGAAAATTTACCTTCATCACTTCTGGCATCAAACTTACCAACACCATCATCTCTTTTGATGTAGCACTTGCTGCAAAAGATTCTGAAGTACTTTACTATAGGTACATTTCCAAACCAAAGTTCATAGGAATTATTATCCACACCTGGCGTTAATTGGGTTCTGTTGATAGTATGCACTTCTATGTTCACTGCATCTCTCCAATAGGTGTGCGCAGCTTTTCCTTCAATCATCATGGTGCACATTGTATCAAGTATGATCATGTTCCTCCTTTCTGCAATCCCATTCTACTGAGGGGTTCTAGGTGCACTCAACTGTCTTTTAATACCATGCTCTTCATAATAGTCATAAAACTGATCAGAGGTGAACTCTCCTCCTCTATCTAATCTCAAACATTTCAGTTTCAATCTGGATTCATTCTCAACTTTAGCTTTGAATATTTTGAACTTCTCAAAGGCTTCAAAATTCACTTTTAATAATGCAACCCACATCATCCTAGAAAATTCATCAACAAACAAAATGAAATACCTTTCTCCGTAGTATGATCTTGTTTGAGTAGGACCACATAAATCTGTATGTACTAGGTCCAATTTGTTCTCAGCTGAGTTCTGCTTGCTTCTGAAGGAACTCCTTACATGCTTTCCCATAACACATTCCCTACATATTGTGTCTACTAGTCTTGTAATGCTTGGTAGGTCTCTAACTGCGTTAACATTGCTGATATTTACTATATTATCAAAGTTGATATGACAAAGTCTCTTGTGCCATAACCAACTATCATCCACCTTTGCAACAAAACAACTTACATCAAAATTAAGCTTAAAAACATTACCTTTTGTTTGGAGCCTGATGCAATCATGTCTCCATCCTTGTTGTTAATGTTGCACTTATTGTCTTTGAACTCCAAATGATAGCCTTTGTCAAGTAGTTGTCCAACACTCAGCAAGTTATGATATAATCCACCAACATATAGAACATCATCTATCTTATTCTTTCCATCCAAAGTGATAGAACCTCTGCCTATGATAGGTTTGGGAGTGTTATCTCCAAATCTAACCATACCACCTTTGTACTTGTCTAACTAATCAAATCTATCTTTGTCACCTGTCATATGATGAGAGCATCCACTGTTAATGATCCAATCAGTTCTGATGTCTGCTTTGGAGGTTAGGGCTAGTTCTTGTTCTTCCTTTTCATCTGCAATGTCCATTTCCTCAAGAAACCTTTTCATATCTCTAAGGGAAATGAATCCAATTGCATCTTCTCTTGAATCTTCATCGGTTACACCTTCTTCAGCATGATAACATTCCTTCTTATATTTAGGTTTGTAATCAGATCTAAACTTCTTGACTCTTGTGGGACATTTAGATGAAAAGTGACCTATCTTATTACATGAAAAATGTTTGAATGGAAGCTGTCCTTCATATTTACCTTTTCCTTTCTTTTCTCTTCTAGCAATCATAGCTATGATTTCTTCAAGTTCTTCATCAACTTCTTCTTTCTCATTGTGACTAGAGGTGTGTAAGGATTTCTTACCATGGACTATGGCTTTGAAGGCTGTTTCAATTTTAGGTTTAGTCTTCAATCTTGATATCTCAAATGCAGAGATTTTGCTGATTAGAGTCTCTCTCTTGAAGTTTTGTGAGAATTGCATAGTTTCATCTAGAATACTGATCTTGTTTTCATAGTCTGATGTCAAAGTAGTTAGCAATTTATCCATTATATCTTCTTCTGATATTTCACCACCATTGTTCCTGATTCCAGATATTGCTTCATTTATCCTTTGATTGTAAGCTCTAATGTTTTCTTCTGGTAACATCTCAAGACTATTGTATTTCTTCTTCCGTGTCTTCCTACGTGTATTCTTTGCTTGAACATCTCCTTCAAACATGTCTTCTAAATACTTCCATATGGTATATGCTTTGTCAATTTTCTTGATTTCAGAAAATTCACTGACAGATAAGGTGCTGATTAGGGCTTCCTTGGCAATTGCATTATATGTAAATGTTTCCTTTTGTCTATTAGTAGCATCATCCTTTGCAAGGTCTTTCAGAGATGGAATTACAACATCTTGTCTGGCAATTTCAAAGATCTCAAATCCAATGCACTGTAGATGTGTTATCATTTTGTTTTTCCAATCCAAATAATTCTCTCCATCGAACTTAGGGCTTTCTTTTCTGAAGTAAGACATCTTGATCTACCT
>MU225606.1:1832228-1851136 GCA_018584345.1 Thuja plicata | reverse complement strand
GGGGGGGTGAATCAGTTATTTGTTACTTCAATCTCTTTTTACTTCTTTAACATTAGTGTACAACAAAGTAAATGCATAATCAAATAACACAGTACTCAACACACAATTTGATTACTGGGAAACCAAATGGTAAAAACCCCGGTGGGAATTAGAACCGAAAATAAACTATACTTATTTGTAGTAATCCATATTAGAAGATATTTCAACCCTGTTAGGAGTTGTATAATACAATGCAATAAGTATAGTGACCTAGTTAAGGGCCGAACCCTGTTAGGATTCTTTTACAAGTAACCTTGTTAGGGGTGGTGGACTCACTGTCCAAAAGCTCACTGCTTGATGGTGAAGGCTACAACCTTCTAAATAAAAGATATGCACTATATCTAATGATGAATTGTAGAGTAGACCTGCTATCTTGATCAGTTCTAGTGTATTACAATCTTTCACTTCTTCTTCACATAGATCCTTGATGAATGAACCAACTCTGATAATCTACTCTATACATCTTTCTTTACATTTCGTATCATTCACACTTGGCGTATCACAATTGAACTACTATAAGTATCTTCTCCAAATTAAAAGGTCATGTTAGCTCTTAGAAACACTTCATCAATATCTTAGTTGGCTTAACTAAGCACATAAACAATATTAAGTCCACGCAAGTCAATGCTAAACAGACGTGATGCTTCACTGAGTCGGCCTCACCAAATTAACCATAACTTTGCAATCATCTTGAAACACGTTTGGTGCCTTTGGATTTGTATCATCAACTCATAACTAAACATGAATATACACACACATATCCTAAAAATAGGCACAACTCATGTAACATGTCATATACGTCAGTCCTAAATAGTTATGCTTCCAGAACTGTAACTGCTAATAACATAATTGCATAACTTTACTGAAACATCATATCTGGGTCTGCATGTATGATCATAACATAATAAACATGTCAACAACATGTATCTATCCACACAAGTCTTAATGTCATCATTTAGATAAGTTCATACAAAATTACTACTGTGTATTATATGTTGTCATCAATGACAAACATACAAACAATCAACTGCTCAGAATCAAATCTCCAACATGGCCATCGCTTGGAACTTGTCTATATCAATATCCTTTGGAACACTAGTACCGTGTAGAGCTTGTTCTAGGATTTCCCTATGTACCATGGATATCTTGAGCAACTAAAAATGGAAATTTTGGCAAAGGTTCATTGCAATTGGTCTACCAAGTCATATTTTTCTCTAGGAATAGTGACCATGAGTCTTGTTGTTGGTTTAGGAATAGTTACAATAGGAACCTTGGATGTTGATGTCAGTTTTGGAGGTCCTTTGATTGTAACCTCTGCTTGATTTCATGTTATGGCATTTAAGTGGAATGAGACACCTTTGATTGTGACCACATTGATGGATTTGGTTTTAATGTCAAGCATATTAATCACAATGTCATTTTTTGAATAGGTGTAGTTTACCTCATTACTCTTCCCTTTAGATGTCTCTCCTTGATTTTAATTAGGAAAGGGTTTGTTGAATGTTGTATGATCTTCATTGGTAGTATGTTCATCTACTTTGATCTTACCTCCCTCGATGAGGTCTTGGATGACATGCTTGAGCTTGAGGCAATTATTAGTCTTGTGTCCCTTGTTTTTGTGGAAGACACAATAGCAGTTATCATCCCACCACCTGGGTTTGACCATTGGTTCCCACAGTTTAGAATCGGGAATTGTAAGAACTTTGTTATCCAATAGTTTTTTTAGAATAGTATCAAGAGGCTCTCCCAAAGGAGTGAATGTTCTTTGGGGTTTTGAATTCCATGTTCGTCCCTTGTTATTATCATTATTTACTTTGGGTATGGGAGTTGTTACCTTAGCATCCTTGCTTGCTTGCATGCCATTAGTTAGATTGAATACATCAGGTTAAGGATTAATGTTAGAGGCATCAACCACTCCATCATTAACAACATTTTTTATTTGTTCCCACCATTTAGGTTTGGAATTGGAGTTATTGGTCTTTTTTTCATTTTGGAGGATGATCTCTCCCCTTTTGACCATGACTTCCTCAATATGGAGGGAATTTTTAATCATCCTGTCGAAACTAGGAGAATCTTGAATTTCTAGAGCATAGTTCAATTCAGGCACTAGATTATTAACGAAGATATCCATCTTTTCTATTTCGGGAATGGTCCTTGAATATCGTGCAAAAATCTTCCTCCATCTTTGTGGGAAGTATGTGAATGATTCTCCAATTCATTGTTTGGTGTTACATAGGTCCATCATAGTTACATCATGTTGGATGTTGTAGGAGTAATGTTGAATGAACCGTTGGATTAAATCCTCAAATGTTTTGACCTTAGGGTTTAGTTTTGAGAACCGCTGCATGGCATTTCCCCCTAAACTTCCTAGAAATAGCCGCATGAGGTATGTAGGTTCATGCATGTACTCGATGATTAGAGCATAGAATTCCTTCACATGGTCATGTGGGTTAGTCTCTCCCATGTACCTGTCATACTTTGGTCTTGCAACATTGGGAGGAAATGGGACCATTGTAATAATCTTATCAACAAGGAATGGACAAATGGCATCCAAAGAGTATTGTGTTTTGGGCTTCTCTTTCTCTTGTTTGAGATTTATAAGTTCTATTTGCATTGAATTGAGTTGTTTGATGAGAATAGATATCGGATTTGGTACTTCCTTTTCCTTGAGATTTTCCATGCCATAATCTTTGGGTAATTTGACACCAGTGGATGCTAGATGGAGGAAATACTTTTCTTTATCATCATCAATTATCCGTTCCAATATCTTGTGGAACCTCTTACTCTATTTAAGTTTTTCGTACTCATCTTTGGGGATCTCTCCTTTACTATCTGATCCAAATGGGTTATGTTCAAATTTGGGTCCTTCCTCTTCATCTTTATCTTCAGGCTTTTTACCATTGGTATACTCCTCAAAAGCCTCACTCCATCTGTGAGTGTCGCTATCCATTTGAGGGCAGTCTAGATCGAGTAGGGAACTATGAGAAGTTTCTCCTTGAAAGTATGGTGTTTTTGGAGGCACTTTTGATCCTTTAGACATGTATTTGTTGCATCTTGTGTTAACCATAAAGTTGTTTCTCAACTTTTGTCAACATTTTCCCAATAATGGAAGTGAGGATTTCAGATCGTTCAAGTGGGTGTGTCTAGGTAAAAGTAATTGTTTGTTGGTGGACGTAAATGATTCCAGTGTCAGAGGGTTAGAATGCCCTGATAGTGAGCTAGGATCCAAGTTGTTGGTAGAAAGTGGGTAGACCACATGCATTGAAATGATCATGAAAGACTGACTAAACATACAAGGTGGGTGTTTCAAAAGAGTTTTGAAATTTCTACAGGGAGACTACAAAGGACAACAGGAACTAGCTAAAGAGCCAAAAGGGTATCCTAATCAACTAAAACTTTCTAAGAAAAAATTCTACAAGTACCCACTGTCCTGAATGCGAGCCTCTGGTGATACCACATGCAAGCCTAGAATATCGATGTGACTATGTGCTGACTAAATGCGAGCCAGAATACCAAATGCGATCCTAAACACTGTATGCGACTTGGAAAATCTGGGGTGTGATCTTATGATGTTTTTGCCAATTTTGGTCAGTTCTGAAAAGTTTATTTTTGAAGTGCGTGAAGTTGCTTGTTTCCAGATTGCATTAGGAGGTGTTGTAATGCATCAAAAGCACATGTACTCCAGGGTTTGAAATTTTTTGATTGTTTTGAGGAGCTTATCTTTTTAATGATCTTTTGAATACGTCAGACAGATTTTATTTTTTATGGAGGTGAAATAGACACTCATCTTTTCCTATTCTCTAGGTGGAGGATGAAAATCTTTGCTTGTTGACTCAGGTACACACTCAAATGCTAATCAGAATACAACCATCACCAAGTATGCAATGGCTCCAGTCATGATGTTGTATTTGCTGACTCCAAACGCAAGTGAGGGAACAATATGACAAGTGTCTTGGGGAAATTACTTTTTGCCTTGCTAAAGATTATCACCCTTTCGGGGATGAATCAGGAATTCTTTCAGTTGAAGTTGTAGATTATTGGGTAATCGGTTCAAAACTTTCCCCCATAGAATTACACAAGGAAAAATTTAGGCGTATATCCCTATGAGTACCTGAATGTATGTAGTCTCGCAAGCAAGATTCAATTGGCTCCGATCTACATACACCCAAGCATGTTCAAGGAATGATGTCTAAATTCCAAGAACAAAACCAGCTCTGTCTCCTGGGGCTTTAGCCTACAAGGAAGAAATTATTTATAGTGAGTTGGAAGGGTTGGCGTAAAACCTGTCCTCACTTGGGTCATTCCTAAGAGATTTTTTCCACAACCGGCATGCCCTCTACTATTTAAATATATGTACTCAGGATTGGCGAGCTTTGGATGTCTGGATTTCTGATTCTTCTGAAGAAGAAGAGCATACTCTCCTAATCTAAACCATTTTCTCCCAAAACACGTAAAGCAAAGTTCATTCCTTCAAGCTATGTTGAGCTCAATTTAGTTTGTTCCTATTTAAGAAAAATAGGATGCTTGAAAAGGAAAGTTGCCTTGTTCAATTAGCCACAAAATTTAGTGAGTTCCTTGTCCAATTACTGATCCAAATTGAATTAAATGATTGAACTTGTTCTTTGATCCCACATATTTAATGCTTTGATTTTCCAATTTCTGATTCCAAAAGAAATTATACGATGTATTTGTTCATTGAACCGCAATATTTAGTGACTTGTGTTGTTCATTTACTAATCCAAAAAGAATTAGGTGATGTGTTTTCTTGTTCAATTAACTCCAAATTCCATTCAATCCATAAACTAATGTGTGAGTTTCTAATTTTCCTTCAAAAGAAAAGAGCATAATCCTCTAGTCAGTTTACTGATAGATTAGAATATGTATCTTAATTTGGAAAGAAAGTAAATAGAAGTCAAGATTGGGGTTGGGTAACCTGAAAAACCAAGTTAGTATCTATTTATGATAACTCCCACAAAAACCTTCAAGAACAACCTGCAAACACTTACTAGGCTGCAAAATACAAAAAAACACAACTTGTCAAAATGTTAGAGTTAGGAAAGTGAAGTGTACAAACTTTCTAACCAGATGCAAGCCTAAAAAATCACTGAATGTGATACAGCATACTGTATGTGATCTTTCTTACCAGATGTGATTCAATGCTTACCAGATGCGAGCCTGAACTAAACATGATCCAGGCAATCTGAATGCGAGCCTCATTTACCGCACTGTGATGGCATATCTCGTGTGCGATCCAGAATGGTAAAAAACAAGCCTGTAACAGGATTCTGGGCATGCAAATTAGTGAAAAAGTGATGGAAAATGAGGCCAAGTTGCAAATCGAGCCCTACGGTGGGCGCCAAAAATGTGTGTGTATATTTTGTACCTAATAAGAGAGACACAACACTTAAATAGATCATTGCATTAGTTCAAAAAGAGGTTAGATAAGCATGTAAAACCAACTAATATCAACCTATTTCTTTCTAACTAATAAGAGTGTGATTAGTAACATAATAGCCCACAAATTATGCTACTATCAGTGACATATACGACTTAGCATGAAAGATTTAAGTTTAAAACAAGCTAGATTATGAGAAAACATGCATTCTAGCTCTAAGAATGGAGATATAACAATGCATAAGCATAAACTATGAAATAAAATATGAGTTTAAGTCTATTCTAACAGCATAAACATGCATTTACAATATGAGATAAAGGCTTTTTTTCTCTCAAAAATGGCTTCATTTATAGAAGAATGAGAGAGAGGGAGAGGGGAGACAAGGTTCATTAATGAGTTGAGGGACTCATTAATGGTGATGTAAGAGTCATTAATGCCCTGAGCATTAATGAGGCATGGAGGAGACATGGGCTTAAGGCATCTTCATTAATGAGGCATTAGTGAAAGCCTTAAAGAAGCACGGGAAGGGTGTAAGACTCAACTTGGCAAGTTGGTCCCTTAGGAAAATCATGCTTGAAAAAGTTGACTTTCTCAAGTGGGTCGAGTTGTTAATCATTCCTTAATGGAATGTGACAACGTTAGGAGGTGGGTTAGGGTTAGAATTAGAATTAGGATTAGATTAGCAAGGGTTGAATGGGTTGAAATGGGTTACAACCCAGGGTAGAAGTGGTTGAGATAGGTTAGGTTGGGGTTTAAGAGAATATAAATGAAATGAATAAAACTTATTTAATTCATTTAAAATATAGGAATTAATTATTTAAGCATTTTATTGTTTTTCAATAATTAAGGGGACTATAGCCATTTTAATTAAATTAAATAGGCTAGGTGAATGGGTTAATTGCAAGTGGATAATTGATTTAGGGATTTATTTAATTCCTTTATAATTAAATACTCTAGCCATATTTGATTTTGATTTGATTTAAAAGGTTTGAATTGATTTAAATTGTATGGCTATAATAGTTAACATAATTCAGTGATAAAAATTGCCTAGGACATTAAATTGATTAAAGATTTATGCCAAGCAGTAATAGGGTCGTTTGGACATAATTGGGGGTATGATCACACTTAGGGAAAATAGGGTCCATAGTTGGAATAGACCAAATTTAGGTGGTTACAACTAAGAGAACAAAGAAATGGATTAAAGAACAGAAAGTGAGAAACAGGGGTATTCTTGAGAAAAGGCCACATAAGAATACTGGGAAAGAAACTGAGGAGAAATATGTTGGGATTTCTAGAAAACCTAAATATTATACCTCTAGTTCTAATGAAAATGTTAAAAACATTTATGTAGGTAGTCCTAAAATTAAAATTGAGAAATTCACAATTGTTAAAGAACTTAGTGACCTCTTACCATCTGTTGCCTCTGTCAGGGTCACTAGATCAAGGTTGAAATGTAGGGAAGAAGGGCCACGAGATAGAGAAGTGATCATTGATCTATCTTCAGGTGAAGAATCAAACAAGAAGATGGGTAATGAATATGTTGACTTCTCTAGTTTGAATATGGACTCCCAAATGAATAATATTGTTGATTTGGAAGAGGTACCAGATTGTTCTAAAATATTAGCTACAATACATTCAAAACCATTTAAACCCTCTATCACCATAGACACACCTGATTCCACTCCAAAATGGTTGGAAGTGGCAGTGATAAAGAAAAGAAAGGTAGTTCATGTATCAATTCCCCTAGATGATATGTTGAGAAAATGTTTGGGTACGACTCCTAAGCCCAGAAAGCTGAAGACTAATGCCAGAATATTAGTAGCCCTAGACACAAATACATGGGTTGCAAAGGTAGAAATACCTAGAACAAAAAAAGAAGAAGAATTTGATCAACCTAAGGTCAAAGATTTCACCATAGAGAAGGTCAACTTGGGTGTTACGGATAGAGGGACAGACAATAAACTCTTGCTGGCCTCTACAGAAAGAGTGCTAAATCATTCTTGGAAAGATGAAAAAAGACAAAAGAGAGTTAAAGTCACAGTTGTTGGTTATGGCGGGGTACATAGAAGACATGAGGGTCCCTGACCTACAACTGTTTGCCCAAACACCTTTGGTGTTCAATCCTAGGTCACCAGACAACCAAAAATTCTTAGACCAAGTACAGAGAGAAAAAAATCATGGAGTCTTTGATAATTGGCTGGATAATATAGTACAATAGGGTAATAAATATGTTGTTTCTACTCAGGAATTTTACACTGATCTTATGGCTACCATTGTTGAATTAGATACCCATATATCAGTGTGGGAAAAAGAAGTGACAAAGTGGGAAAATATACTAACATAGATTGATGAAGTTGATAAATTTAGATTTGCAAACTTCCTAACTGAGATGAGTTCCCAGAACATAGACACTAACATGTTGTATTCTTGTAAAAAGAATATTGAGTGGCACAATTCTATCCTAAGACAGGGAAAAGCCGAGTATGTTAAATTCAGCAGTGAGCTACAAGGATTGAGCAGATCTCTCACAGATGAACTCCGGTGCTATCATGTTTTTTATCTCGATGAAAATGGCATCATTAATAAAGATGCAAACTCTGCCCTTATAAAATTGAAGGAGGAAGTTGCAAAAGTTAAAGAAAGCAATCATTTGATAGTTGAAGATATGTCCACAACGACACAAATTGAGGCTTTGTTGTGCATATGCTTGGGGAACATACCAACCATAGAAGACAAAGTTAAAGACATCAAATGAGAAAGAGAAATGTGGAGACAAAGGGTGATGCGTGTTAGCATTCCTAATCTTTTGGTCGTGCAAGATTTTGTTGGACTATACAAGAAGTGCATGTAGGATTTGAGAAATACAAATCCACAAAACGCCAAGAATACCTGCATGCAAATAACCTATTATAGGAGAGAAGTAGAAGGAGGAAAAAGTAGAACTTAGAAGTTACTCAAAATGTGAGAGAAAAATTATATTTCAAGTTAATGAAAAAAGAATTACAAGGTTCAAACTATAAAGGTGAACAAAACCCTAAAGCCTAAAAAAGCTAGGTTGCACATTAATAATTTATAAAAGAATTAATTATTAATGCACCTAAGAGAAAGCTTAAGCACTAAAGAGTAATAACTTAATCAATTAAATCAACATGATTTAATTAATAAGCAAACTAATGATTACTCTAACACCCCCCTTAAGCTAAGCGCAAGGGGTAAGCTAACCTAGCACAGCTATGAAAGCAAGGAAAAAGGGTCCTGGAAACAAGGCCTGATTAGGTACCCAATATAAGGAAATCTCTATAAACTCGAGACAAAGAAGAAAACCCAGTGGGAAAAACCCCTCTCCAAAAAGAGATAGAAAAATGCAAAAAAGAAATGGCTCAAGAGACTCTCTCAAGACCATAAGTACAACTAGCCCCCCATGAGAGAGGGATGAGACACCAAAGTCCCCCCAGAATGAAGAGACTCCTGTCACAATGGTAGATGCCTGATGTAGATTCCAAAAGGATATCCTAAAGTGGCAAATGATATTCCTCCCCTTAGGAAGAAACGAATCCAAAGGACGATGTCGAAGAAACCCTGTGAAGAGTGATGAACCAATCTGTCTCAAGATGTGTACCATGATCGGATGCTGAAGAATCTCTCTGTCTAAACTAAAACAAATGATGCCAAATCCAAACTGGTGTGGAAAATCTTGAAATACAACCACATAATGCATAGATAATGGTGGGAAAACAATGATAACCTGACTGTCAAGGTAGAGGAGATGAATGTCCTCGAAATAATCCTCCAGGTCTGGAGTATAAGACTCAACAAACAAGAAAGATATGTCTACAACATAACAGTCCAAAGTATCTATGCCTGGAAGATGTATGATTCCCTGTTGTATAGAATCAGAAGCAACAAGAGATGTTGATGAAGTCTTAGTCTGAAGAGTGGGAACTGTGAGAACAACCTCTGATCCATCAAAAGATGTAAGAGTATCTAAATACTCAAGCCCCTCTAGAGTATCATGATTAAAGGGTGTATTCTCTCTCCAATAAATGGGTATGAGACAATGTAAAGCAAGATCCTCTGGGAATGGAGAGAGATTAGGATCTCCATAGATCTCCCAAAGATGTGTCCAGAGTGGGTGAGGACGATCAATGTCTGATATAGCCAACATAGTGTCATGATCAACCTAGAAAATATAAGTCCTACTATGTGATCTCTAATAATATCCCATGCTAATTTTCCCTCTAAAGTGGTTGTTTTAGGTATGAGATCATACAAATAAGGCAAAAAATTAAGCCACCTACAATGTGTAAGTATACCCTTTGCCCATGACTCATAATTACCTCGTTCCAAAATAACAACTGAAGGGCGAATAGAAAAACCTATGATAACTCTTTTTAATTTTTAATTTGATTTCTGGTTTTGATTGTGTGTAATTTTTAGCATCACACACAATCAAAACCAGAAATCAAATTGAAAATTATTATGGATTATGGAAATCTGATCAATTTAACTCTATTTAAATGAAAAATAACTGAGAAATCTGACCTTACTGCATTTAGATCAAAACCTGGTGTAGTGAGCAGGGAAAAAAAAGCTGAAACTTTGATGCTGAAAATAGGTACTCAAATGGCTAAGTGTGCATCTAAAACCCACATGGTGGTCTCTGACTCGGAAAGAGCTTTTTGGTGATATGTCATTTTCTAAAAAATGATACCGTATGCTCAAGTTATGACCAAAAAACCAACAGGAGGTCAGAATGAGTAGCCCACTGGAAAAAACTAGTCACTGCAAAAAATTTGATGTCCAAATGGCCATCGCCCCTCACCGAGAAAACATTTGATGGTCGTATGCATGTCTCTTGGTCATCTCACTGGCAAATAAATCTGGTCGTAAGAAAATTTGAACCTGGCCTGAAAATGGCGTTAGTAGTTGGACTGTTGATGTCACAGTTGTTGGCGGCTCGTGGGCGGCACTCAGGCAGCGGCGGCATAGGGGTCAGGTGGCGGTGGTGCAGCGGCAGCTCCCTGGCGGCACTGTGGAGGTAGTCGGGCGGTGTTGTGGCTGCAATGGCTGTCAAGCGACGTGTGGGTAGTGCACTGGCAGCGTGTTCTGTTTGCGCCCAAAAAACCCTAGAAAATGTATTTTTTATTTTTTTGTCTCAAAAATCATGCTATATGACCTAGGAGAGAGAAAAAATTTCCCAGAGGCCACTATAGCCAAAAATGACAAAATTTACATAAAAAATGATCTCTCAAGCCTTCTAAGCGCAATGGTGAAATTCATTTTCACTCAAAGTGCTCCAGAAAAAGAGTCTATTCAAATTGAAGAGAAAACCCCAAAAAAGCTGTGGTTTTCACCCTCGAATCACTACTTCAAAAATACTAGACCAAGCAGCAGTAGGGCATCTCTAATACCATGTAGGATTTGAGAAACACAAATCCACAGAATGCCAAGAATACCTGCATGCAAATAACCTGTTACAGGAGAGAAGCAGGAGGAGGAAAAAGCAGAACTCAGAAGTTACTCAAAATGTGAGAGCAAAATTATAATTCAAGTTAATGAAAAAATAATTACAAGGTTCAACCTATAAAGGTGAACAAAACCCTAAGGCCTAAAAAAGTTAGGTTGCACATTAATAATTAATAAAAGAATTAATTACTACTGCACCTAAGAGAAAGCTTAAGCACTAAAGAGTAATAACTTAATGAATTAAATCAACATGATTTAATTAATAAGAAAACTAATGATTACTCTAACAGTGGAAAACCACTTAGACGCCTCCAACACAACATATATCCTCCGTCTATATGCTAAATTTGGCCTTGTTACTCAGCCATACACTTCAACATAGTCCTTGTTCATCAACCACATACAGAAGTGAATATGAGTTATTCATCATGCATCCATGTATGATTCGACTTGTTTCCTTCTATCTAGATGAGGTTTTGGATAGCTCTCAGAACGAGAGTCTCACAACCGAGACCAATCTAAGAATAAAGCATTTTTTCTCCATGAATGCAGTGCAATGATTAATCTAAGAATGAAAGATGCAAAATTATTCTAAAAATTGAAATGAGATTAAACTAAGACATGGTTGCAATGCAATTAATCTAATAAATTGACATTAATCTATTGCAAATGAGAGTTTTAACTAAAAATGAGATTATGGACTAAATGTAGCGGCAATTCATTATTTTAACAATGCATAAAAAATTACTGGGGGTTTGAATGAGAAATGGGAGCTCTTTTATAGACTGAGAGTCTCCTCAGAATAGAAAGTTTCCTTTTTGAAATAAAACAGATAGAAAACCCAGTTCAAATTAGCAATCTTTGTTTAAAAGAAAACAATAAATTGTTTTCCCTTTGCTTTTAACTGTTTTCTTTTTTATTTTAATTATTTTATTTTTTATTTCAAATGTTTTATTTCTCTTTAAATCATAGTTGATTCAGACTTTCTATTTCTGAACAGAGAGAAGATTTTTGAGAGAATATTTAAATAAATAAATAGAATATGACCTCATAAATATATTTTCTCAATTATCTGAATAATTAAATTCAATTATTGAAATGAGGATATTTATTTAATAATTAAATATTATTTAATTCCTTTTTATGTGTTTTAGCTAAAAGGGGTGAATTTAATTTAATTAAAGTGCTAGGACTTTATAATTAAATTAATTCAATCACAGGGTTTATTTAGCTAATTGATATTTTAGGAATTAAATATAATGTTATAATTAATGCAAATTTAGGATTTTCTGCATTTGACACTTAGGTCGAGTAGAGTCAGTCAAAACTCAAAATTGCCTAGTACAATAGGACTTTATGATTCAGAAGAATGATAAATGCAACAAAATTGGTTACGGTTGCATGATGCCAATTTTGGGGTGTTACATTTTGCCCCTCTTTGAATTGATGTGCGAGCAGCACATTGATTCAAAGAATAGTCTGATGTCTGAAGCACAGAAGAATAGATTTTGAAAATTGATTATGCAAAGATCGATTGATGAAGATTTTAGAGACATCTCCATAACAGAGCTTAACTCTCCAAAGTCTACGTTAGATTGCCAAGATGTCGGTCAAGTAGAGTTTTTGAGGGTTATCTCCAGAATGAAGTTTGATCCTTAGGGATCCAAGTTAGATTGCCCCTGATACCTAATAGATTGAGATTTTGAGAATCATCTCCAGAATGAATCTTGATCCTCAGGGATCTAAGTTAGATTGCTTAGATACCTACTAGATTAAGATTTTGAGAATCATCTTCAGAATGAGGCTTGATCCTCAGGGATTCAAGTTAGATTGCTCAGATGCCTAATAGATTGATATCCTTCAAAAGACTATCCCCAGAATGAGGCTCAACCTTCAGGAGTCAGGGTTAGATTGCCCCGATACCTGTCCATAAAAAGATAGTCAAATAGAGATTTTTAGGACTATCTCTAGAATGAAGCTTAGTCCCCCAATATCTAGGTTAGATTTCCCAGACACTGGTTAGATCAAGTTTCATAATCATCTCCAGAATGGAGCTTGATTTTCAGGAGTCAGGGTTAGATTGCCCCAATTGCCAATAGATGAGATTTTTGAGAACCATCTCTAGAACGGAGCTTATTTCTCAGGGACTTGAGTTAGATTGCTCAGATACTTAAATAATGAGATTTTAAGAATCATCTCCAGAACGAAGCTTGATTCTCTAGAGTCAAGGTTAGATTGCCTTGATACCTAATAGATGGCAAGATGTAAGGAACAAAGATGTCCTTAGTGATTCAAAGTCATGGAACACCCAGTTTTGACTGTGATGTATGAAAAACTGAACATGCCCCAAGTGATGAGATGGCCCTAGAAATGAGGACTTTTGAATTCAGATCAAAGTGATTGAAATAGATTCAATGATGTAATCATCCTGCCCCCTCGGGAGTGAAATAGAAAGATGACATAGCATAATGGTGATTGAGAGTGAGAAATCCCATGGAGATGTTCAAGAAGAACTCAGAACAGATTACGAAAGAATTTGGAAGATTCAGAATCAATTTTGAGTGAGTTCGAGGTCTGGTTGACCAAGTTTGACTAGGGTTGACCAAAGTTGACTAGAGTTGACAAAGTTGACTTTTGATGAAAAAAAGTTGAATATTTGAGAAAATGTTGATTAGAAATTATTCTAACAAGAAAGTGATGTTGAGCGATGTAGGAGTGTCAGATTTTGATCTCAAAAATGGATTAAGCATATAGATGAAGATAGAGAGAGAGGATTGAACACTTGTGTAGTAGTGGTGAAGCCAGGACTCTAAAGAAGAACTCCCCAATGTAAAAATCTAGGATAATGCAATGAAGTGAACATCGAATTGCTGCTACAATGCAAGTCTAGAATGAAAATGCAGTCCTATGCTAGATGTAATACCTAGGACATGGTTGTGAGACCCATCATATAATCATCATCATTGAGCATTTTTGGAACATCAGAGTCGATACAATCCTTATTGGTGCCACTGTGACCATAAGAATATGAATATGACTTTCATCAGATAAAATATAGGAAACGAATGTAAGCACCAGGGCACAAAAGCCAAGATGACCTGAATATTATTTCCAATTTATGTTGCAAGAGTACACCAGTATTGAGGCATTCAAAGCCAAGATAACCATGAGTGTGATCATGCATAAACAAACAAAGCAATAATACTCAAGGAGATAGTACCAACCTCACCATGGCATACAAATAAACAAGATCAAGGGATGTGAGGCTTTTCCACCTTAGTGCGGGAGCTCTTATCACATACACCCTGTTTATTAGACATTTCCAGATCATCAGGACTACACCAAAAAGTAGTAGAAAAAGAAAATATCAATGAAATCCATGAGAAAAGACAGCATACAAAGAAAGATTCAATCATAGCTCAGCCAGTTTCAAAGTTTTCAAATATGTATGTGTATAGGGGTGTTTAAAAACACCTTTGTTCTTGTGAGTGCATTGTGTTTGATTGTTATCAATAGATGTTTACATTTGAGATATACAATGTGTGTTAAAAAACACATATGTGTCCAACGATAGTGTTAAGAAACATTGTTTGAATTGGGGTGTTGAGAAACACCAGTTTGTGTCAGTAGATAGTTGTCCTTGAGAAGTGACAAGATTACTGACTCTAGATGTGATCAGATGTGGGGACCCATGTCCCTAGTAGCAGTGACTGACTTGATGTATGTTTCAAGGACAAACTAGATTTGGTTTCCCCCAGGTGTATGGCGTTGAATCAGTGTCAAGTCAGTAGGGTTCACAAAGGAACCAGAATGTCACGAAAGTGACCGAAAGCTATGTACAAACTAAAGCAAAGAATCATCATGACTAAGTATTGAGAGATAGAGTGTTTGAGTATAACTCCAACTGTAACGGATGTGAGAAATATCAATAGTAAAGAAATAGTAGATAGATGCAGTGAGAACCACTAGCGACTGATGCGAGAGAGATTCTCAAATGAAGAGATCGTAGTACTAGCTAGACATCAGTAGGCAGACATAGTGAGAACCACTGGTGACTGATGTTAGGGAGATTCTCAAGGAGAGAGAACTTAGTATAAGCTAAGAGATAGTAGGCAGACGCAGTGAGAACCACTGGTGACTGCACTAAGTAGATCCCAAAAGTTAATAAGATAGTGCCCCCTAGACCAGGAGGGTAGCCCTAAGAGTATGACCAATTTCAATCCATGTAAGCTGGTGTCTTGATAGGTAACTGAAAGCATGTAGAAAAGAAAATGCAAGTAGGAAAGCAAGAAAGTAGGAAATAAAATGCATAAATCCAAGTGGTTTTGTGATATATAGCAATGTGGAATAAGAGGCACCTATTTACCAGGTTTTCACCTTCTTGGCAGAAATTCTTTTTTTGCTACTATGATGCCTGTTTGCCAGCTTTTCATCAATAACACCTTTTTTTTTATTTTTCTCTTTTTTGTATTTTTCAAATTTTTTATTTTTTTGTATTTTTGGAATATATAATTTTTTTGGAGATACATCAAAGCGCCTATCACTAGGTTTTCACTAAGATGGTCATTTTTTCAGGACTTTTTCAGATTTTTAGAATTTTTTCAAGACTTTACTATATACATGAGCATATTGAAGATGTCTCAGTTGTAGAACCATTTTAGATGAAGAGCATTGATGGGCTCTTTGAGTTTCTCCCCTTCAGTAGTAGAAATTTGATAGGTGCCAGACCTAAACACTGCAGTGACAACATACAGACCAAGCCAATTTGGTTCAAATTTTCCCTTCTGGACCCGATGTTGTTGATTCTTAGGGTTCTCCCTCAGAACAAGGTCACCCAGTTGGAAATCCCTTGGTCGAACCTTCTTGTTATAGCTCTTGGACATCCTTTTTTGATATGCTCTAAGGTGATCGAATGCCACTTACTGACATTCATCAAGTAGATCTAGCTCTTGTAGCTGAGATATTCTCTTATCATCGTCAGTAATGAGGCCTTTCAGAGAGACTCATAGAGAAGGAATCTCAACCTCAATTGGTAACACAACATCTGCTCCATAAACCAAAGCATAAGGTGTAGCCCCTGTTGGTTTTCTTATGCTTGTCTTGTATTCCCAGAGAGAGGGATTGATTTGGAGATGCCAATCTCATCCAGATTTGTGAACTATATGATGCAAGATTTTAAGGATTGTCTTGTTTGATGCTTCCGCCTGTCCATTACCCTGAGGATAATAGATGGAAGATCAATGCTAAGTAATTTTAAACTTAGAGCATAGCTCTGTCAAATCTGTGTTTTTGAATTGCCCCCCATTATCAGTGATTATTGTTGAGGGTACACCATACCTGCAGATGATGTAGTTGAGAATGAACGTTGTTATAGATTTGTCATTGGCTATGGTGAGAGGGACTGCCTCCACCCATTCGGTAAAATAGTCTATAGTTGTGATGATGAACTTATGTCCATTTGAGGATGAGGGATAAATATGACCCACCAAGTCAAAGGCCCATTGTTAAAATGGACAGAAAGTAATGAAGGGAATAAGCTCCTTGGTTGGACCATGAATCAGATTACCATGTAGTTAACACTGTTTGCAAGGCTTAGCAAACTGTGTAGCTTCTTTTTCCATATCTGGCCAATAGTAACCAGCTCTAATAAGTTTATAGGCCAGTGTTAGGTTGTTAGAGTGAGACCCATAGATGCCTTCATGCACCTCTACTAATGCATGTTTGGACTCATCGGGTTCTAAACACCTAAGAAGGGTACCATCTAGACCGCGCATATACAAGTCATTAGCTATGATGACAAACCATGAAGCACTACAGATTAAGTGATGTTTCTCAATCTGGGTGTAAGTGTCTAGAACAATCTGGTCACGAAGGTAGGAATAAATATGATGGTAGCGGGATGAATCATGTCCAATGATAGAATAGATCAGCTGGGAATTAGGGGAATCGTAGGTTGGGTGGCATAACATCTCCACTAGGAATTCATGTCAAAAATTAGTTTCTAGCATCTGTAGCATGGAAGAAAGAGTAGTCATGGCATCAGCCGCTTTATTGTCTTCTCTTGGAACTTGTTGAAATGCGATGTGAACAAAATACTTTCTGAGGTCATCAACCAACTATTTTTAAGGCACCAGCTTGTCATCTTTTTTTTGATAGATATCATTTACTTTATTGATGACTAAATGTGAATCTTCAAGTACATTGAGCTCATCCACTTGACACTCAAGGGCGATCTTCATACCATTGATCAATGCTTTGTACTCGGCGATGTTATTTGTACAAGGAAACAACATCTTGTATGCTTTTGGTAAAGGTACCTTTGAGGTGTGATGAATAGTATCCCAGCACCTAACCCCTATTGGGTAAATGAACCATCAAAGAACATAGTCCAAGATCGATGCGTGAGAAGTAATATGGACTCATTTGGAAATACAATTTTCAATGGTTGATGGTCTACTAGAGGTGCTTCTGCCAATTGATTTGCAATTGCTTACCCCTTGATGGCTTTTCTCTCTACATACTCAATACCAAATTCACTCAGAAGCATGACCCATTTAGCTAGTCTACCTGTGAGGGTAGCTTTATTGAGCAAATATTTCAGAGGATCAATTTTAGCGGTAAGGCATGTAGTATGAGCTAGCATCTAGTGTCACAGTTTTTGTGAAGCAAATAGCACTGTGAGGTAAACCTTCTCTTTAACAGAATAGTTTGTTTCATATGAGAGCAGAGTTCTAATAATGTAGTAGATAGCCCTTTCTCTATTGTTCTGATCTTCTTGAGCTAATAGGACACCCAGTGATGTATCTGTAGTAGAGATGTAAAGTATAAGCGGCTTCCCATCAATAGGAGGCATCAATATTGGTGGGTTCACAAGATACTATTTGATTTGTGTGAACCCCTCATCACATTCCTTGTTCCATTGGTAAGTCACACCCATGTGTAAAGTCTTGGTGATTGGTTGGGACTTGTCTGCCAGTTGTGAGATGAAGCGTCAAATAGACTGTAATTGACCTTGAAGTCCTGTCATTTGTTTGATATTCTTTGGTGGCAGAATTTCCATGATAGCTTGAACTTTCTCAGGATCCACTTCAATGCCTTTTGCAGAGATGAATAACCAAGCAATTTTCAAGATGTTATGCCAAATGCACATTTCTTAGGATTGAGCCTCAAACTGAACTGTTCCATGTGATCTAGTATAGGACCTAGATCCGCAAGGTGTTTCTCTCATTGCATGATCATAGCTAGAGTGTCATCAACATAATCTTCCATTGTTTTATGCATCATGTCATGAAATATAGTGGTGACAGCTCTCTGATATGTATCACCAGCATTTTTGAGTCCAAAGGGCATGACATTCCAACAGAAAGTGCCCCATGCACATGTGAAAGCGGTTTTCTCTTGGTCCTCAGGTGCAATCTTTATTTGGTTATAGCCAGAGAAACCATCCATTAGTGAGTACATTTCATATCCTATTTTCATATCTACAATCATATCAATATTGGGCAATGGAAAGTCATCCTTAGGACATGCCTTATTCAAGTCTCTGAAGTCTATGCAGACTCGGATAGTTTTTTCATGTTTTGATACTGAAACAATGTTAGAGATCCATTCTGCATAGTCAATTGCTCTAATAAATATTGCCTTAAGAAGTTTCTCCAATTCATCTTTGACAAGTAGAGCCACAGGTGGATGCATTTTCTAAAGCTTTTGTTTGATAGGCTTGATGCCTGGTGTAATGGACAAATGAGGCATGATTAGATTAGGGTCTTGTTAGTGCTTTTTCTTGCAACACTTACCTAATGATGACAGTATACCTGATATACTCAGTTGCAACCTCTTTTAGGCAAGAGAAAGACTAATTTCTAAGGATTGGATAATATACTTCTTCATTTTTGAGCTCCACAGACTCAGGCAGGTTTTACCTTTTAAAGATTACTGATATCTCAGTCTATATATTTGGTGGATTGTTTCATTCACTGGGTATGAACCAAAAACCTCACTGTAACAA
>MU225606.1:1787291-1807493 GCA_018584345.1 Thuja plicata | reverse complement strand
GCATTTCATCTATGATGTGCTGAATATAATCATAACTAGTATTGGAGTGGACCTCTTGTAGGTCCAACACCATCATCAAAATCCCTGCATCAATCTTCTCTGCATCACCATCTATCCCCAGCACTCTACACACGGCATAGGCAACATACTTGATATAGAAGTGTAGATCCTTATAATAATATGGGCAGCTCCCATACATAGGATCTAAATACTTTCTTACTTCTTTTAGCATATGTTTCAGCAATTGGCTCCTAGCAATCCCAAGCTTCAAAGTATATCTATGTTGCTGCTTTGTCATGTCAATTATGGTAGACATGGTGCTGTATAAGCCGAAGGCTTGCATGAATGAACTTCTATTCAATATTAATAAGGCAGTGCCATCATCCCTCCTGATGGTCTTAGACAAAACATCATAATGATTGGCCAGGTCCAAGAACAAGTCTACATCTAGGAAGACATCAGGAACAATTAACCTGGCCAAACCACAAGTCCAAGGGTTTGATACTGGGATGGCCTTGTCATAATTCTTGTAAAAATAATTGAAGAGAGAAAAACTTGTTGTTCCTAGAGTAACAGCATCTCGAACATCTCAATATTCATCAATGAGCACATTTTCATTAACCTTTTTATTCTGTGTCAAACCAGGAAGGAGGTGGAGGAATTCATCTAAATAATTCACTTTTCCCTTTGCCTCGTCCTCCACCCTCTCACTTTTGCTACTGGTCGAGGCTACACTCACCACTCTACTCATGTTTTTAGTGCTTGAATCTCCTCTTCTTTACCAGTATTGAAAGAAATCTATCACTGAGGTCCAGTGACTGTTCTATGCACAATTCTGGGAACAATGAACTTTTAAATCACAGAAAACTCTGCAAATCTTTGAATTTTACTCTGTTTTGGAAACTGAACTCTTTAAGTTTAGAAACTCTGAAAGAAAGGTGAATGTAAATGAACAAGTCATCAACTCCTTATAGTAACCATTCAAAGTACATAGCTCATGATTCTCAGAACATCAATTCCGTCTTTAATTCCACATACTGTGAACATAATTGAAAACCTAGCCGTAGTTTCCTTAGTGTGACAGGAAAATCAAATTTCTAAAATTGATTCCTTGGAAAAACCTTATAAAATTCAAATGAGCTGACATGTCACCCTGGGATTGGCCCTCTGTCATACATCTCAGCTACCCTTTTTCTGCACTGTAATCAAAATCTGAAAATCTGATTGGCCACCGAATAATTCATACTGACATATTAATACTGGCACCTTTTTACAGAAATTAGCATTAAGCGACAAGGCGACTACACTCATTTTCTCTGTCGCTGATCCCAATCCATAACCCATGATTCATCTAGAGACATGGTGACTACACAACTTCCTTACCTTTACTAACCAGAGTAAACATTTGGCGATCACGCGACACAAGGAAATCAAAGTCGCGAATGTTATCACTAACCCACGTTATTTTATGAGACTATGCGACTAACTGTTAGTGTTATCTTCCACAGTTATTTCTTAGTCGCCAAATGTTATCTTTCTTCTGCCAGACTGCGTGACAACCCTTAGTCACCTAATCACTGAACGCAGATGCTGAATGCTTAAAACTTTCTGAGACATCGCGACAAAGCATCCTTTTCTTAAAATCATCTTGTGACCTCGCGACATACCCTTAGCCGCTGAGTCATGAGTACTTTTCTCTTTAGGGTCTTTTATTCTCAGACTTGGCGACTACCATAGGATCCTTTAATGATCTTATCTGACGGCTATCGCTTAATCTCCAAGTAACTTATCATACCTTTAAAATATCTTGAGACCCTGCGACTAACAGTTACCCTTAAGTAGTCTCGTAGTCACTGAATAAACTTATACCTTTAAGCGATCATTCTGAAATCCATTTTCCTCCTGACAGATGTCTTATTCTAATTTGAAAGCTGAGTTATCTGGTGACAACCCGACTGTGCTTTATCCCAAACCGTTAAAGGTTAGTCACCAAGTCTCAGAAGTTTCAACTTAACCGGCCTCTTTTCTGGAGACTGCGCGACTAAAGTCTTTGCATCACACTTCACCTCAGACTTACTCAGTGATTATGCAACAAAAGGAAATTGCAGTGTCTCATAATATTTTCTTAACTACGGAAAACATCTTGCAACCTCTCGACTCATCTATGGGCCCACTGACATATTACTACTCTGTTCAAATGATTCCGCGATTATGTGACACAGAGTAAATCGCAAAGTCTGGGAAAGAAAAGGGAATATTCTATTATTACATGAGACTACACGACACAGGCTAATCGCTAATTCATGGATAAAAAGGAATATGTTGTCTTCAGTTATGTGAATAAGCGATTAGAAAAGAACTCATGACTTAAGTGAGGAAAAAAGTAACTAAGAAGCATAAGTGAGAAACACCTTAGGGTTTTCTTCAAATTTGAACATCGAAAAAGAGCTAGGGTTTAAGAATTTTGAATATTTTCATAGGTTTTAGGCTTTTAGACATGAAAACTTGGAGAGGAAAAAACCACAAAACCACGGGAAAAAAGGCAAAACCTGGAATACAACCAACAGGTCTAATCCTGGCAGATCTGAATATTTCCATGCAAAGTTTATCTTTTTTCTCTGAAAGAATGTAATGAATTCCTCTCTTTCTACCTCGGATAATGATTGTGCCAAATGAATGATCTTAGGTTCAGCCTCTGTACCCAAGTTGATTGTTTGAGTTGGTTCGATTAGCATAGATGATCGTTCCTAGAAATGACTCAAAAGCGTATCAAGTATCTCATCCTCAAGTGCCTTGGAGAGGTTTTCACCCTTGGATACGTCCTTTATTTTAACTTTTTTAGGCTCTGACACTACCACAATGTGGTTTTCACCATCGAAACACCTATTTTTTCTTCTTTTGATTAGTGTTTGTAGCATCATCTGCTTCTTTTTTAGTGAGAAGTGGCTAGGATTCCTGTTCAAACTGCTCTTGAAAGTGTGGTGGTATGTACAAATAACCCTGATGACCTAGATTTATAGTTTGCATTTCTTTCCACTATTCATAGGTTAATGGAGCAAGTGAAGTGGCATCATTAGAGTTGTTGTTAGTCTCAACTGTACTAACATGCGGTATAAAGTCATCTAGCTCAGCAAAGAATGCTGCTAGATCTGGAGGAATGGGACAAGGGAAGCAATCTTCCTCACAACTATCTTCGGACTCTTCAGTTTTAGATGTATCTTCAGGTGTTGGTTGTCGATCTACTTTAGAGGTACAAACTTGTTTATCCCCAGTTGAAATGTGAGTTTCTTGAAGCCTATATGTGTAGATTCACATGTTTGTCAACCAATAACTTCAAGTGGTGCAATCAATCCTTTATGATTCACACCTATGGGATCATTCCCTTTGTAGCCAAAGCGTTACATAATAGTTAGACCCTTGCCATATTGTTCAGGTTTTATGTCACAAGGTATAGTGGTTTGTTCAGAGGTGTCTTCCCCTTTATAGATCCAAGCTTTGATAGCCCTATTTTTAGCTTCTTCTTCTAATGGTATCGTGGCCTGTACAAAAATACCACCATATTTTGTTTTAGGAGGAACTGTAGAAGGTTTAGTGCTCTCAGAAGGTTTCCCAAAAGAACGTGGAGACAAAGGCAGAGATGTAACAAATAGAACGGGTTCAATCTGATATCCTCCCATGTCATTTTCCTTGAGTGTCAAACCCTTTTCCATTTCCTTTAGTTTAGTCTCGAGGAACTCAGAAGACTCTCTGTTGGTGGGTACAAAGATATCAGTAGATTTTGTGAGTATGTTGCAATCATAGCGTGTATTAGCAGGTATAGTCACTTCAGATCCTTGGAATGAGAACTTAATGCACTAATGGTATGTTGAAGAGACAACCTGCATTTTGTGGATCCATGTCCTTCCCAACAGAATATTGTGTGCTAAAGGAATGTCAAGCACTTGACAAATAACATCCCTTTCAATAGGGCTAACTCTGATTGGTAACACAACTAGCCCCTTAGATTTTCATTCTTCTTCATCATAGGCCTTAATAGTAATCTTTTTGCAGGCATCTATGTAGTCTTCATTGTAGCCTAACTTATTAAGGAAGCTAGCAAAGAAAATGCCGAGGCCAGCACTGTTATCTATGAGAACATGGCAAACGCGCTTTGGACCAATCATGACTTCAATGTGCAAAGGGTTGTTGTGTGGGTGACTCAAAGAATGGTCATCTTCCTTAGAGAAAGACAAGTAATGGGAGGAGGTCAAGTGACCTACCATGGATTGAAATAGATCAAGATCGAGATCTTTTGGGACATTTTCCTTGATGAGGGCTTTGTCAAGGATCTCCCTATGAGCGGGGGAGATTTTCAGCAACTTGAAGATGGTGATCTAAGCGTTAGTACGCTGTAATTGATCCAAAATGTTGTAATTGGGAGCATTAGATGAGGAACCCAATTTCATATTCTTATTGGCAGAGTCAACAGTACCTTTGTTTGAGGGTTGTGCTGGTGTAGACATAGAAGGCTCAGGGCCTTTGAGAATGATCTTATCATGAGATCGAGTAACAACGTTTACACTAACCTGAGACTATTCTTGTTCGGAGGGCTGACGTGTAGACCCTTGCAAGATGAAAGGAGTTTTGGGCTTGGGAGTATCTTCCCTTCTCTTGAGAATGACAACGTTACAGCATTAAGTATCAATAGGCTCAACCATATTAATGACATTGTCATTATTGGTGTATGTATAGTTGACCTTGGCATCACTATTTTTGCCTTTGGATGACTCACCTTTCCCATGAGGAAATGGGTCTTTAAAAGCTTGGTGTTCTAAGTTCTTGTTGTGACCTCCCACAGCAATAAACTCACTATCGATGAGATCCTGGATTTTATGCCATAATTTAAGATAAGTAGCCGTTTTATGACCTTTTTTTGGTGAAAATCACAATAAGCAGATTCATTCCACCAAGAGGGTCTTGGTTGCAGATCATAAGGTCGTGAATTATCCAATGGAGTGAGTATTTTTTTGTCCAAGAGAGTCTTGTAAACCACATCAAGAGGTTCTCCTAGAGAAGTGAACTCACACTTGGGTCTAGGAGCCTGAGGTTTAGGTCTGGAGAAATGCAAGGTACTAGGTTTGGATTCTGTCGCAGCATGTTCAGTGGCTTTGGCTGCCTGCATTGTGGTAGTGAGATTCAAAGCGGCCTTTGAAGGCTTGGGAGTCACATTGTCTACAACTCCATCATTTCCAACATTCTGGTTCTTGTTGGGAAATTTGGGTTTATCTTTGCTTGAGGAGGAAGACCCTTGTTTATTTTCCTTGTGTAAGGTTAGTTCTCCTTTCTTAACCATAAATGTCTCAATTCTCACAGCTTTCTTAATCATGTCATCAAAGGTTAAAGGACCTTGTAGCTATACTTGATACCCAAAGTTGGGAAGAAGATTGTCTAGAAAGATGTCCAACTTTTTAGATTCGGGTATTTTGTGAGAATATCTTGTATGAATTTGTCTCCATCTTTGGAGAAATGTCAAGAAGGATTCCCCGTGATTTTGTTTCAAGTTGCAAAGATCTCGAATGTGAACTGGATGTTGGATGTTGTGAAAATAGCGTTGTAGGAACAAATCGGCAATTTCGTCAAAAGTTTTGATGCCAGTTGATAGTCTAGAGAACCACTCCATAGCTGACCCTCCCAAACTAGGTGAGAAGAGACACATGAGGTTGGTTGGATCATGTATGAACTCCATAGAGAGAGCACCAAACTCTCTCAAATGATCCTGGGGATCAGAGGTACCCAATTATTTATCGTACTTGGGAAATTCAACTCCTTCAGGAAAAGGAGGCATGCATAGACTCTTATCAAACGGGAATGGACAAATGCTTTCCAGCGTGGACTATGTAGCGGGTTTGTCTTTATCCTTCATGAGTTGAATAATTTGTTCTTGCATACTTTGGACTTGTTTTTGCAACTTGGAGTTTTCAGTTTCTTCCTCTTGCGTGACAAGGGTCTCTGCATTGTAGTTGGAGGGTAACTTAGCCCCTTGATTGGCTAGTTCAAGAAGGTATTTCTCTTTTTCCTCAGCTAGGAGAATGTCCATCATCCTACAGAAATCTTTATTGGCACGAGCTTTCTCGATATCTACTTGGGTTATTTCCATTTCCTCATCATTAGGTGGGTCTTGAAAATGAAATTTACCCCAGGTTTTAGAGAGGTCAACTCTGTTATGTTCACCTGATTGGTCATGATCTACCATCTTGCTAGAATGCAAGTGTTTAGTGTGTAAAGACTCAATATGAGAAGGTTGAGTGTTTTCAGAATTTGGATCCTCTTGGAAAAAAGTGCTTCAAACCTGACTAAAATCCACTGGAAATGATCATTTGACGTAAGGTCAAAGTACCGGGGAGGGAGATTGAGATGATTCCTCACTAGATGTAGCCGACAATGGTGTGGAAAGCACAGATTCTTCTTGATTGATTGAAGGGAATATTTTTCCACTTCGAGTTGTAACAGTAAGTGCCAAAAGGTGAAGTATACTTGGTGAAAATCGTTGAAAATGAGGCTAGAACAGCCGAGAGATGACTATTGCGACACAAGGTATGACAACACAATAGAAATAGACCAAAAGATATGAGACGAGACCAGTTTAAGCAAGAATCACGTAATTCTCAACCCAAGAAACCAAGTTGCAAACTGTGTGCAGATAGAAGGCAGATAAACAGACCCAGAATAGAGACTAGATATAGCAGAAGGATGCTGGACAGATGGGAAATTGCTCACTGTTTTGACAAAATGTTTTAGACTCGCGCGAAGAAGTACTTTCTTACGTGAAGATTCTCACAAGCGCACGTGAAACTATGTAATCCTGCACGAAATATGATGACAGACTGGTGAATAAAAGTGACAACAAGTTTGCAAAATGTCACGCAATGATTACTAGCGTGTAACACAAATTTTCTCAGATAATGAAGCGAGGATGGAAAAATTTTGTGCGAGACTTGGCAGTTTTGACAAAATAAATTCTACAGAATTAGAAAATTAAGACCAGATTGCATTTTTCAAGACAAGATCATGTTGTTTATTGACAGAGAGTTTGAGTTACAGATTGTTTTGGACATGTTCAAGTTTGATAGTTTGTGTGATTTGACGTTTGTTTTGATTGTTTAAATGATACACCCACGCAAAACACATTAAGCAGAATGTTTTTAGTACTAGAACAGACACATCACAATCCTAGGATAGCCAAGGCAGTATCCGTTGAATCCCCACTTGAACCAAAGTTCAGCTACGCTTACTCATAGTAGACAACTTAGAAGCTTGGAGGCACGGGCTCCTCCTTACATGTGCACTCACTTCTCAGGCACACCAAGCTTCAAACCCCAAAGGAATTGTTTCCCAAAGGGCTTTTGTCTCTACTAAGATCCGTAAAAGTGTGGGCCTCTTATTCGATCTCTGACCTTCCACGCCAACAGATAGAGGGTTTTTTGGATACTATAACAACAGTTTGTAGTAAGGGCATCCATTCAGATGGTTATACATGCCGCAGATTAGCTCCGTTAAGGAGGCCTCCTAGCCTACAAAAGTTACGTTCTATAGGTTTTTACGCACCACGAGGGTACTGAGGGAGATCTTCTATCGGCATAGCAAAATCGACACTTGTTCACTATGACATTAATCACAATGACATTTTTTATATACCGGTTTGGAAGGGCTTAGCTTTAGCCTATTACCGGTTGGGAAATCCACTCTCACTGGCTCTATTAAAGCACTCAGGAGGTAGCCACTAAAGGATTTGTATGGATTTCTCTTACACCCAAGATCCACGAAGGCGAGGGGAGAGGATACGTACATGTAATTCCTTGGGTTTACAAAACTAGAAGATACTTCAAGCAGAATAAGAAAATGACAATAATGTTTTTGGATTTCTGATCATCCCAAAAGGGCGAGAGCATAGTTTCCTGACATTATTGTCATCCCCCAAACATCAAACAAATGTTCATTTTAAGAAGTCTTGCATGTGGGTTCCTATTTTAAGAAATCAAAAATAAGATGCAAGCACAATGTTTTGCATTTTATCGATCAAAGACAACCTGCAAAACGAATTCGTGAGTAGTTTTTTTTTTAGTCTTCTTGGATAACGTTCTACAAACTACTGTTAGGTTGTACGCAAAAGATAATCACATGAAAATCAAAGCCAAAGATTAGTCCACATTATCCAAATCTGAAAATCAAAAAATAGATCACATATTTAGAAAGTAGACAGAAAATCACGCACTTTCAAAAAATATTGCACTAAAAAATGTTACTGTATGAGCCCATACGAGCCTTTGGAAGCTGCAAAATAGAGGGTTAGAGAGGTATAGTGATGAAAACTTGCAATTTCTGATAAATCTGTGACTAAAATATAGAAACTAAGACAAACCCAGAAATATTCAGACAATTCTACCCAAAATTTTAAAAAAATTGCACTCAATTTGGACTTAAAATGAGCAAGATATGATCGTTTAAAGTTAGACTGCAAATTCAAAAAGCTCAATGGTGAAGGCTAAAGATTTTTCAAACCTTGCTAAAGTCATCAACCTGTGAGTTTAAATTTGACGGTTTCGTGGCTGTCACAGAAGGTCATGCAGAATGATGGTTTGACGGCCGTCAAATTTAACATAGTGAAAAAAATCTAATTTTTTTTAGTTTTTTTTTTCAAAAATCTGCCTTGGGCTGCCTGCAAAAAAATCTGAAATCTAACTCGATTTATGTGCAACTAGTTGTACGGCCTCCTTGGGCAAAAAAATTTTGCCACAGATTCAACTTTTGACAAGTATAGGCATGTTTACAGTCATTTTCAACCGAAACGATGTTCCGGACGTAATGGTTACTCAGTCATACACTTCAACATAGTCATTGTTCATCATCCACATACAGAAGTGAAAATGAGTTATTCATCCTACAAGCCTGTATGATTCGACCTATTGCCTTCTATCTAGACAGGGTTTTGAATGGCTCTCAAAACGAGAGTCTCACAACCAAGACCAATATACGAATGAAGGATTTTTCTCCATGAATGCAATGCAATGATTAATCTAAGAATGAAAGATGCAAGATTATTCTAAAAATTGAAATGAGATTAAACTAAGACATGATTGCAATGTAATTAATCTAAGAAATTGACATTAATCTATTGCAAATGAGATTTTTAACTAGAAATGAGATTATGGACTAAATGTAGCAGCAATTTGTTATTCTAACAATGCATAAAAAATGACTGGGGGTTTGAATGAGAAATGGGAGCTCTTTTATAGACTAGGAGTCTGCTCAGAATAGAAAGTTTCATTTTTGAAATAAAGCAGATAGAAAAGCCAGTTCAAATTAGCAAGCTTTCTTTAAAAGAAAACAATAAATGATTTTCCCTTTGTTTTTAACTGTTTTCTTTTTTATTTTAATTGTTTTATTTTTTATTTCAAATGTTTTATTTCTCTTTAAAGCACAGTTGATTCAGACTTTCTATTTTTGAATAGAGAGAAGAGTTTTGAGAGAATATTTAATTAAATAAATAGAATATGACCTCGTAAATGTATTTTCTCAATTATCTGAATAATTAAATTCAATTATTGAAATGAGGATATTTATTTAATAATTAAATATTATTTAATAATTAAATATTATTTAATTCCTTTTTATGTGTTTTACCTAAAAGGGGTGAATTTAATTTAATTAAAGTGCTAGGACTTTATAATTAAATTAATTCAATCACAGGGTTTATTTAGCTAATTGGTATTTTAGGAATTAAATAGAATGTTATGATTAATGCAAATTTAGGATTTTCTACATTTGACACTTAGGTCGAGTAGAGTCAGTCAAAACTCAGAATTGCCTAGTACAATAGGACTTTTATGATTCAGAAGAATGATAAATGCAACAAAATTGGTTAGGGTTGCATGATGCCAATTTTGGGGTGTTACACTCTTAAAGATTAGGAAATAAATTTAGTTTTTTATAAACATGGGAAGGAGGGTAGTTGTATAGGTGGTTAAGGGTTTTTAAAACTTTAAACTCTAGCTTTACTGTAGTAAGTTCAAAAGTTAGTTTTTGAAAAATACTGGTTATCTTTTTGTAAAGACTATAAATGCTCAATTTTAAGGAGAGAAATTGTTGGAGTTTTTGATACAGATATTGATACTATATCTGATATATTTTGATGTGAATGTTTTCGAAAGATATTTTGCATCTTTGAATGAATGATAAAAACATGTTGCAATTGGCTTGAATCTTTGTATTCAAGGTTATTAGAGTTGAATTTCTTTGTGAATTTGGTTTTGGTTAAACTGCGATTCGTCTTCTTTCAAACAACATTTTCATTAATATCCATAAGAATAGTATGTAGTGAGAAAGAATTGTTTAATAGTTAATCAAACATTTATTCTGTTAGGAAAGACCTTTGAGTCTTCCTCAAATGATTGTTATGGACTTTTATAATTTCGTTCATTACATGTTGATGCAATGAATGATATAAGCCTTATGCTTTCAGGTAAAAAGTAAATGTGAATGGTTACAGAAATTTCAATTCATTGAAAATCGAACAAAGGGAGTTGTACCTTTCAAAAATTCATAGGGAAATCATTTTGGATTACCCTAATATTGCTACAACTAATGGTGTAATATATATTAGGAAAGACTAATTTGTTAGCCAACAAGAGTTAAAGGAAACCATCCAGGGTTTGGCCGAGAGAGAGTGATTCCCCAAGCCAACAACTTTCTTCACACCAAATATCTTTCTTCAAAAGAAGTAAAAAGAGCTACAAAAAACCCCTTTGCACAAGGGAAAAGCTCAATATTACCAGGGACCAAGGGTCTCCATGAATCTATCACCCAACAATGAAGATTTGGAAGAGAAGGAAAAAAACCAATGAATATGTAAACCAACCCGCAACGTTGGTAGAAATACACATTTTCCACCACATCTCATCCACACACCACCACAGGGGATTTCATGGCACAAGAAAGAGGTTAGGGATTATCCTTTGAAGGTGTAGATTTGGCAACATGGGCAAAATTTTGTCCACCAATAGTAGTAAACCCAGTGTTAGGTCTTTGAGAGGGGTGCCCAAAGGACATAGTACAAACAAAAGCCCTACCCCCAATAGTATCAGGAATATTACCCCCAACCAGCAATGGGTTAGTACCTCACACTTCCAACAACCCCAACCTAGGAAGCCTCATATTCATTGGAGCTAAGCTAGCAATCGGTCCTTCACCCTGTATAGGAACAACAATAGGTCCATTTGTCGTCACAACAACATGGATAGTCATCACATCAACAACCATCACCGCAGGAGGGACACCTGATACAATGAAAAGATCAAATGGAGTCATTGGAGACATAGGGTGAGTCATTGGAGTAGTAGGGTGAGCCGTTGGAGAGGTTGCAAGGTGCATATTCAAAAAATTGTCATTAAGACTGGATGGAGCTATTACTTTTTGCCTTTGGTGCTAAGGCATTTTAATAAACTATTAGTTTTTCATTTCTAGGATCTTGAATGGTCCTACATATCTTGGTGTAAGTTTTGTATCTTTTTAGACTTCGTAGAGCTTAAGTGGAGCTAGACTCAAAGAAAATATCTCTAATTTTCCTAGCTCTTAGTTTGGTCTATAACATCTTTCAATTTTTTCTTAATTAATCATTGGCCACTTCATTATTTTCACCATTTGATGCCTATGGAAAATCAATCTTTGATTTGGTTCCAACTCAAATGGATTCTCTGTGGAGCCATATCAATTGTTAGAATTTGTTATGAACAACAAATCTATCTAAAACTCATATAAATCACAAAATTGAGAAAATGAATAAAGGGTTTCTATATTCAATATTACGGAGATAAATTATGAAGAGTAAAAACACATATACGTAGGTCACTTAGATGCATGATTAAGGAGACAAAATGACCAGCTAATTAAATTCTACATTTCATAAGTTTATATAGTTTTAAAATTCAAAACAAAACATCAAGTTTATGCAATCCAAGTTGAAAAATTATATTTTATTGATAATTTTTTTTATAACCAAGGGGTTCTTATTGTAATCTCAATCTAGCTTGTTGAATCATATGTATGTACACATATTGTGTATTTGCATCCTTTGATAGAATAAATTATTCTCCCATGTCAGGTCTTACTTGTACCTTTACTTAAGCTTCATTATCCTGGATGGATATCTACTTAGCTATATTTTGCATAGTATATAGTATTCTATACCAACTCTTCAATAATTAAATTGAACAAGATCCTAGTACTCCATGGAAACATTTCCCAATTTTTTCATTAGATTCATATGGAGGGGATGCTTTTACATCCTTTTACACATCTTTATTTTTAACCAATTTATAATATATTTCCAAATGTAAATCTTGACTTAAATATTGCTATTATTGCATGTGAAAGAACAATCATAAATCTTTTTTGTTCAGCACCAAGGAGGGACATCGAAATCTACCATCCACGTAGCTCTTGGAGAGAAAACAATAGTTTCCTTATAAAAATTATTAAAATATGTCCAAGGTTCCAAATATAAGATCTTACCAATATCTTTGTTATGATCCTAATATGATATATTAATAATTATATATGATATGCATTTCTATACATATATGTTATATATTTCTAAGCATAATAAGGTTAAGCAATTATGGCATGGGTAACCCTAACATAAATATGAGTTAATACACTAATCCCTCTTAGTTAAAATGAAGGAGCATGTCTCTACATAATTAAGTTTAAAAATAAGGATGAAAACTCTCTCTCATATCATCATTTCATATCTTATTAAATTTATATATTATTATCTAGTTATTGGTCACCCCCACCAAGTGGTTTCTTATATTTTCATTTTTTGCATTTATTTACAAGAAATATCATAACAAGTGATATAACACCTATAATTTGGGCCAATATGTTTGTTTCTATCATAACTTTCCAAGCATTGCAAATTTAGGTTTGATTTTCGTGGGGTTCAATGTATGTATTAGATAAGTTCTATAAAAAAATGAAACTTTGAAGGTGAGTTTTACAAAAGTTATCAATATTTTATGTTTTTTTCATAAAATTATTTTATATGCAACAATTTTCATTATTTTTAAATTATTTAAGTATTTTGAAAGTTTATCAAAAATTTGACATGTTAATTCTTTTTAATTTACTATAAGACAAAAAAAAATTCTCTTTAATTTAATGGTCAAACTATAGTCAACATTTTAATTTAATTTATTCTATAGCTGCAATTCTCTGAATTTAAAAAATATATATATAATTTGAAAGAATATAAAAAAAAAATTGGGTAGGTTTTGTTCTTTGAATATTATTATTATACATAAAATATATTCCTTAATTTAATAGTCAAAGTTTGGTCCAAACTAAACATCAAATTCTTTCAAATCAAATATTTTCCTATCCTAATGGTTATTTTGAGTTAGGGTTTACATTGTGTATGAACAACAAAACATACACATGAACTAAAAGTTTTGCATCTCAATCTAATGGACTATGGAAAATTAATGCCAACTAATACCAAATTTTGTGAAACCATCCACTACAAAGTCCCACTCAATATCAGGTTTACAACTATTAGACTAACACTGCCTCATTTCAAACAACCATACTTAGATTCATCTATGAAAATCCAATAATTGAAAACTTAGAAATCCACTTATTTTGAAACCAAATTTACATTAAATGTCAATTATAAAAGACCAAGAATCACAATTTAGATCTATACTTTGACCAATTAAACTTAAACCTTGATTTTTCAATATAAAATAACCATTTTTAATGTCCTTCCCTAACCTGCGTTCAACATTTCAATCACCCATTCATCTCTTCTGAAATTTCATTTCTAATTTTAGTTTATGCATGAAATCACAAACCAGCTGCCAACACACTGTATTTATAGGTGTTTTATTATTTGACCCAAAAAATGGGCTATCAATGAGCTGAATCCTCTGTCCCCAAATAAACGGACAGCCTTCCACCCAAAAAACATCAAAAACTATAACCCGGATCAGAGTCGAGGACCTTTCGGTTGACCGGGTAATGTCTTCAAATACTGATACCTGCCAGTCTCTGCCATCGCCAGAGGATTCTGCACTCTTCTCTGTGTATATGTTGCTTTGCATGACTACCTGACACTGACAGTCAGTATGTGCAATTATTGGAAATTCTGGCACCCTACTCACACCATCGTTCCTATGCCCAATAATGAAAAAACAACGTGTATACTAAATGCATATATGTACCAAAAACTCCCAAATATTAAGCACAGAGAAAATTTCCTGTTCAGACACATATGGTACAGTACGTATTAACTACCTACGGTGCAAACCCATTCCCATTTATTTGGAACTAATCTGAACCCTACAATATATAAGCATGGACTAAGCCTATTACTGTAGGCTACTATATTAGTCTCCTTGTATCCCAATACACTGGCATTGGTTAAGTAGTTGATTGGGTAGCTTTAAGGCAATGTGGCGTGCACATTTGTTGATATTCAGAACTAAATCTCTCTTGGTTTTAGAAAAAAAATATGTTGGTGTTAGGGTAGTCCTGCTTGATTGAAGGAGGAGCTAGTGGATGGTGGAGATTGACTCAAGTGAAAAGAAAAGAGGATGAAAGATAATGGGTCCTCTCACAGTGAGGGGAAGGGCAAGTCAAAGAGTAATGCAAAAGATAAGGAGAATACCAAGTTAAGGGAAAGGCACAGGAGATCCATTACTACTAAAATTTTCAATGGGTTGAGAAAATATGGAGGTTATAATTTGCCCCCTAGAGCTGATATTAATGATGTTTTGAGAGCTCTGGCAAATGAAGCTGGCTGGATTGTGGAGTTTGATGGTACTACTTACAGAGAAGAGGTGAGTTATTGGGTGTATCATTTTTCTAGTATGCAGTATACACACAAGTATTGTACACCCCAATTTGATGTTGGTCAATATACACAAAGATTTGATACACGCATGCACCTATCTGATGTTGTCTAATATATACACAGGGATGTCTGTATATTACCATACACACGTATTTTTATGATGGATTTGATGTTGGTATATATGTCCTCACTCATGTTTTATAATGGATTTGGAGTTGCTCAATATATGCACAAGAATGATGTATGCAACATTGCAATCAAGTCATCTGCCTGTAGTGAAACTAGTTATTTAGGCATATCAAGCCACAGAGATCTTATGTTACATAATATTTCTTGTTGAACTCATCAGATTTTCACAGTTAATGATGATCATTGAAAGCAAATCGTGTCAATCTCATCAGGACGAAAAAAGCAGGTGTTGGAAAAAAGTAGGTGTTGGAAAAATATGATGATAGATCACGAAATGTAGATCCAAAATATTTATATAAAAACATTTACACTTGAATCTAGAAATCACTGTTTGTTTTAGAGTATATGGTTTTGAGATTTTTTATAGTTTAAGTTGTTGGAGGCTTTGAGTATTCTATATTGTGTGGAGTGTGAGAACGAGAGTAATATAGTTTAAGTTTTATTTTTCAGTGCTAAGAGATTTCCAAAATCTATCTTATAGAGAATTGCTATTTCTTATTTCTGAATTCAATTGGGTAAGATTCTAGCACTCTGTGATTAAAAGGTAAAGAGAGTTAATAGAATCTTGTTTTATCTTGCCTGTTGAAATCCTATAATTCATAGGAGGAAATAGATTCTGTCTGGCATATGTGTGGTTTAAAGTAAAGTACTTCCTCCGTTTCCTGTAGTGTGTGAGCAAGTATCACTGCATTAGAATTTTGATCCCATATATATGAAATTTTTGCTTGATCCCATAGTTCCTACCTCTTTGGTCTTCGATGAAGGGTAAAAAGTCATACTCTGTTTTTTTTTTTGGATAGATGCTCTTTATACATAATTTGAGGCCAACATGATAAGGGGCATGGTTCAGGCTGTTTATTCCCTTACACGGGCCGCCCCAAGTGTGAGCTTCTAGCATTGCTTCAGAGTGTCACCAAAGTATCTCATTCCTTAAACGTGATTTGAAAATGCACGTCCTCAAACATTGCTTTGGGCTTTTTTATATACTAGATATTTTATTGCTAGTGATCTGCTCAATTTTTGTGATAGGCTTCAAAGCAGGGTTGTACTTCCTGTTTAGACGATGGAGGAAAAGCAGCAGGCTTGAAAGAATAATAAAAAGATGGTGTCTGTATGATCATGTCTTTATAGATTGAAAATCATACTATAGATAGGCAAATATCATCAAGTTCTGTTGCAATTAGACTGAAGCCCTGTAAAGAGAACTGCGAAGTATTAGAGTAATGCATCTATCCAAACATATGGAACGGACCCATATCCTCTTGGGTGCTTTTCCTTGGTAAACCTATAGGGGTGTAATTATTTCAACTAAGACATGCATCTGGCTCCTCACCAAAAATTAAATCTGGTAAACCCTAATTTAGTTATAAACTTTCAATAATTACATTTATTAACATATCCATTGATCAGTGCTAAGAGATTTCTACAATCCATCATACAAAAAAAAATGTTGTTTTTGGATTTAATTGTATCTATGATTTTTGCATCAATGTTTTGGATCACACTCCATGATCTATCATCACGAATTCAATCGTGTTCAAGATTTTTACATCAATGTTTTGGATCGCACTCCATAATCTATCATCAGAATTCATGATGATGAATCATGGAATATAATCTGAAACATTGATACAAAAATCTTGAACATGATTGAATCCAAAAACAACATCCTCTTTATGTCTCTGGGCATTCTAACATAACTTTCTTAAAATCATTACATTCAATGTCTTGGGTGTATTTCTTACTTTGGATAGAATAATAAACATGTAAATATTGGCATCAGCTGATTCTAATTCCAAATCTGTTATCATTAATGCTTAAAGTTGTAAGTATAACACAAAGGAAGACATTATGTTTTGTCTATCCAAAACAGAGCAAGGTCTTCTCGTCTCAGTCATATCATCTCTTTTGTGCATATTAAGAGATTCCTAGGGCAAATATTCAATGTGCATTAACTTGTTCATGGGTTCAATTGAATACATACATGTACAGGGAATGCAGAAGATATCAGGTAACCAGGCTACCTCTCAGTTGAGACAGGCTACTCCTCTGAAATCTCCGTTGACACCCACCAGTAGTTTGGGAGGAGGAAATAGTGGGGGTTTTAACTGTGTACTTCCTGGAAAGATCACCACAGACACTGACATTAGAGGTGGAGATTGTTCAACCACTGCGTCTCCTAGAAAAAAACCTCCTTCCCGTAACAACAAAAAGAACTCATTTGTTCCCAATAATTCTGCTCATTCTTCTCCTTTCACTTCTCCTGCCTCTAGTGAAGTTTGTGGACAGGGAATTCATATGGGTAGTAATCCATTCATGCCGTCCTCTTTTGAAGATGTTGGTGCCTATAACAGTGCAGATGCAATGGAAGCCATGGCCATGATGAACAGAAGAAAAGATAATGCCAATCTCAATCTTCAGCAACAACCAAACTTTAGGGTTAACAATTGCAACAGTTCTTATGCAGTGACAATTGCAATGCCTGTTTCAATGCTTCCTCAGCAACACCCAACTCAGCAAGAATGCAGGGCTTCAAATCAGAACACGCCTATTGGATCCCCAGAACATGGGATTAATTACAAAGATGAACTGTTGGATGTTGGAGTTAACAAAGATTGTTGTTTTGCATTTTCTGTAGAATAATGAAAGCATTGATTACTACCGGGAACCCCAAACAAATTCCCATTTTCACTACTGAGTCTAAGATTGTTCCCAATACAGATCCTGCACTATCTTGTTTTATCATGTTTATATCAGTTGAATTGTTTGGCTAGTGGATTATTTCGAATTTTCTTTTTTAAAATATGAGCTCCTATTTTTTAACAAGCAGGTGGAAAAGGGGTGGGGCTAGAAATTGCCACGCCAGCTTAAGAATGTTTTAGAAATGTTTGTTTGTCTGTTTGTTTGTTTTTGTTTTTTTTGTGTCATTTGTCAAATATTTAATTTCAGAATTTTCCTAAAAATTGATTTTGGTGGGAAAATAATTTTTATTTACTTAAAGTGGCAAGCAGTTCCAGCCCTATTTTTTAGGAAGCCCCTTCCATGAGACCCCAACTTAGCTAAGGCAAGGGTCCCATGGAAGGGTTACAACTCTGTTTTTTAGGCAGAGGAAGTTCCATGGAATTTTTTTTGGAGGGCTGCAAGATTATTTGGAATCTTTCCCTACAAAATTGGAGCCCCTCACATTTAAATATTCCTAAAAAAATTTCTCCATGAGACACAAGCCATGATCTTTTATATTTTCTTAATATTTTGATTAAAACTGGCAATTAACTCTTTTTTTAATAAATTAAAAAGGAGGAACAACTTTTATTCTAAGGCAACTAAGCTAGGCAGCCCATTAAACCTTGAAGCTAAGCAGCCTAAAGAGTCTCAAAGCTAGAGTTAACTTCTCAATTAACTTTAATTAACCATTTTAAAAAATGAAATTATAATAATTATATAGAGAATAACAAATTTATGTTCAAAAAGTTATGTGAGAATATCATTTGATATTAATTTATATATTAGTATAAAGGAAATAAAAGCTTCCATATTAATCTTGATTTGATTTGATTAGATGATTAAAGTAAACTAATAATGAATTGGATTTAGATAAAAGATTTAAGTAATTAGAGTAATTTGAAATAGATATAGATGCTTATATGATTTGGTTTAGTGATGGCTTGATTTTGGTGTTGACTAGTTAAAATTGTAATGAATACTACTTTGGTAGGTGAGAATTATAAGATGAAATATTTTGTAAGTAATTGATAATATATGAGAATAATAAGTCTATTGATATGAATTGTATATACATAAATGTAATTAAAATCTACAAACAAAATCTTATCTCTTCAAAAATTAAACTCTAAAATAGAATTTAGAATCCCAAGGTTTTTAGAATCATGTTTGATGCACTAGGTTTCACTCTAAGTTGATTGTACAATGATTTCACAAAGGGGCTTACACAAGGTGATTTTACATACTAAAAGTTAAGATGAAATGGATTCACAAAATAGTTCATGACATGCATTGGATTTCACCTCCATTTAGTAAGAGAAAAAGTTATTTTTTAACAAATTTGCAAGTTTATTGGATAAATTAGATTAACTCTTCTAAAACTATCTAAAGAATTTCAAATAATGCATAAGTTCCATAGAATTAACTTTTGAATTTATGAAATTTAAACATAACTTTGTTTTCTTCTTTTGAAACTACCAAACAACTTTCAAAAAAATTAAAAAAAGATAAAGGAAAGAGATGTAAAGGGTTAAAAGAATTAGGTTTTCAATGATCACACACAAGTGTCCTTCAAGAATGAATAGACAAATTGAATCATTGTGTTCTTTGCTAGAGTTCTTCACAATTAAACACCAATGATGTAAAGCTTTGAAGGAAATATATCACACCAAGAAATTGACCAAATGCACACAAATAATGGTACAATAATACGATATTTTAAAATATGGTAATGTGTAGTTGTATCTGTTAGAGATTTGATTCTGAACAGTTGATTGATTGTATGTTTGTCATTGATGACAACATATAATACACAGCAGTACTTCTATATGTACTTATCCATATGATGACATGAAGACTTGCGTGGATAGATACATGTTGTTGACATGTTTATTATGCTATGTTCATACACGCAGACCCAGATATGATGTTTCAGTAAAGATATGTAATTCTGTTATTGGCGGTTACAATTCTGGGAGTATAACGGTTTAAGGCCGACATATGTGACGTATTCTTGAGTTGCGCCTATCTTCAGGATATGTGTGTGTATATTCATGATTAGTTATGAGTTGGTGATATTACTCTAAAGGCGCCAAACATGTTTCAAGAAGATTGCAAAGTTATGGTTAAATTGGTAAAGCCGACTTAGTGAAGCGACGCGTCTATTCAGTTTATACTTGTGCGGTTGTAATTATGCTTGCGCGCTTAGTAGAGCCGACAAGGATGTTATGAAGAGTTGTCTAACAGGTCCCATGATTTCATACTTGGAGTATGTACATATAGAAGGTCATTTGTGATAAGAAGAGTTGCGAAAGCCAGAGATAAGAAAAGCAGAGCAGAGTGTTAAAGCAACAGAGCTATATTTATCATATGTTGATAATATAGATATTGAAGTTGAAGCTTTC